>CM028365.1:15483121-16083121 GCA_016624345.1 Platycodon grandiflorus | reverse complement strand
ACAAAGAACAAAGAAATGAGAAAAGCCTCACAATTTCCATATCATTCAAAGTCTTTCCCGTGTGTATTTTACAAAGGAAGACAAGCCTTTATATAGATGTTAGGCTTGACATAAAACCTTAAAAGGAAAAAACATGATCCACAATTTAAGGAAGAAAACATGATCCATGTTTTTAGGAAAAAAACAATCATAAAAAACCAAAACAAGGATAAATACTGTCAATCTTGTTTTTCTAAATGCTTACTTTTAAAAAGTGCACTTTGATCCCCTAAAGTCATTCATATAGTGCTAAAAGGCTCACAAAGTTATCCACCATGTCTAGGATGACTTTAACGGACTTCTTTCTAGTCTTCAAGCCTTTTTCCATGCATTTTAAAGCTTCGTCCTTGAGTCCTCCAATCATCATTCATATGAATCCAAACCTTCCAACGAGCCTCGGTTACTCCATCAATCACGAACAACGAGTGCTTGAATTTTCATGCACGATCCTTCGCCATATCATCTTTGAATACATGTATGAACATTGGGATTAAGCAAACTCGGATCGCATCACTATTGCTCCATGACTTCAAATCTGTAGCAAGAGATTAAGCATCCAGCTTTCCGTTGAAGACAGATCCTGTTTGAAGATGTCTAAGGAAGATCCAGAGCTAAAAATCCAAATTGCATTCATACTGACAGACTTACATTCCATTGTAAGTGTTGTCGGTTGTGCAATAAAGTGTTATCACAGTTGGTCGAGTGCTAGTCACTCAGTTGTTCAGTTATTTTCTAACTGAACAACCCATAATATTACCTTCTGTTAGGTCTTAAGGTGCTCAAACAGGCTAGAAAGGGGGGGGGGTTTGAATAGCCTGTATAAAGTTTTGGAAAATTTAAGAAAATTACTTCACAGGAGAGTTAGAAAATATTTTGCAACGGAATAGAGTGAAGTATAGGACAAGTTTAATATGGTTGATCTTGATAGGACAAGATCAACTATTCAAAAACAGTTGGAAATTCTGGAAATCAATAATAATGTCAAACTTATGAAAGCAAGAGAAATATAGACAAGAGATTTAATATGGTTCACACTTATAAATAAGTGCTACGTCCATAACCAAAGTGGTCAACTTTGGATTTGAAAAACGTGTACTAAGTTTTCCACTAGAATCTTTACAAGATAGATCACTAATGGATCGTGTACATAAAATAGTTGACCAAGTGTTTATGTGGGAGAATTGATATCTACAGAGATATAATTCTCGTGTGCTATGAATGCAAGGATTGCAATTAATGAAGAGCAATAAAGACTTTTCGTCTAAGAATGGTGCTCTCCAAAGAATGTTGTATAGATCTGGCTTTGAAGCTTTTAATGAACTAGCTTGAAGAAGAGATTCAGAATGTTAGTTGAAGTATGTTCGTTTGATCGCTAGCTATTTTTCAATGCTGTCATAGAGTCTTCTATTTATACTCAGGGAAGATTAGGTAGCCGTTGGAGATCTTCAGCCTTGGAGAATTTTGAATTTGTATGCATTTAATGTTCTAATCTTGTTGTTGAACTCTGATAAGTGATTCTGCAAGATTCAGACTGAATTCTGCAATAATGCCAAAAATAGGTAGATAATAAGTGCAGACAGAGTATCCTTTTCTGAGATGATTGCCTAATATGGAATGAATTATTTAATGCTTCTTGCAGGTTATCGTTGTATCTCCGTCGAAAAGGGATATCATCAGTCAAGTCTAGATCGAACGATCTTTATATCTTCAACACTGTTGATGAAGCTTGGCTGAAATGAACTTGTCCGATGACTTGAGAAACTCGGCTGATATGAGAATAGCTGATCTTTACATGTCCGAACAATGATAAGCTAACCCCTGAAGACTAGGCTAAGTAAAGAGAGCAATCCTAGGCTATTACAAACACTTGTCTAAGTACAAGTTGCCACTCTAACAGACACGCAGGCCCATGAGTCACCTTGACTTAGACTAGGGTTATGGATACAAGCAAATCTATACAAAATACAACAATCTCCTCCTATTTGCTTGAGTCCATGACCTAATGAATACAATGGAAGCTGACCATGTCCAATTCTAGTAATAACATGCTTTAGAGATAATATATTAAGTGAGCATGTCCTAGATAGACTTACAAAGAGGTCAGTGTATTCAAATTTACAAAGTGTTTACAGATAAAGAGTTTAGACATAGGTACACTTGTAATAAAACTGTGTTTAAAGACAAATGGATAAAATGCTTTATAGGATATGTCTTTAAACCAGTGATTTAAATTTCATGTACGCAGAATAAGCAATTTAAACATAAAGCATGAAAATTTAAAGATAGTCATTGTTCAGTAAACAAGAAGTTTAATTACAATGTTTTTGAAAAGAAATTTTACGGAGTAGGACAAGAATAGATATACCTGCTAAGTCGAAGCTTGTCCTTCTTGTCTTGAACTAGCAGCAGCTTTGAGTCTTGCAATTTCAGCTTTGGCTTCTTCTAGTTCTGAAGAGAGATTTGTGTTTTTGAGTCTTAACAAGGCATTTTTCTCATGCAGTTCGGTCAGCTGATTATTATGAAGACGAATCATCTCCAGAATGGTCAGTTGATTATTATGAATAAGACGACTCATCTCCTAGCTCCTTCATGGATGCAATCGACTGATTATTAGACCGAAGCTCTTTGCGAATGGAAGAATAGTGCCGGATCGAGAGCGACCGTGCAGTTCGAACGGAAGAATGTGCAGAGCGATTAGCACTGCGTTGAGCGTTAAGTATCCGTTAGAAACCAGTGTCGATCAGGTCAATTATGGAGAGTAGCCCTTAACCAAGAGTCTCACATTTGTCCTTAAAAAGAGCAGTGTAGGAAGTTGAAGAGCTGGAGAGATGACCGATCAAAATATTTTGACAAGCAGTAACTGCTACTTGACATGAGGTGGTTGCAGTTTTGGCTTCACGGGCAGCAGAAACAATGTCCGCTATATATGTAGCCGTGACTTCAGTCGTATGAGACTGTTTGGCCAAGAGATGTTGCAAAGAGGTATAAATTGAGGCACAAACGGTGTCGAAATTCTTCATAATTTCCTCAATAGAGGTAGGACCAGAAGAGGCAGGTGGAACAGGATGGTTAGCACGAGATGGAGAACCGCTGGAGGAGGATATAGGTTGGTGAGAAGATGGTTTAGAATGTCGGTCGAATGATAGAGGCTGGCTGGTAGATGAATGATTGGTGAGGGGTTGGATACGGGATGGCGAGGGAGGTGAAGTACCAGGCAGGTAGAGCCATATTCGAGGTACAGGGAAAAGTTTTTCAATATAAGCTTCATAGGATTGGTGATGAATAAAAATGGGGATGGAGAAAGGAACGGAGAGACGGATGAGTTTGAAAAGAATATGGAAACGAGGGTTAAAGCCAATATAAGTGGCAACCACTTCAAAGAAGTCACATACAAAAGGCTTAGTGAAAACGGAAGGATGATTGATTATTGAAGTAATAGGTGGTTTGGGTAGAGAGAGAAATTAAGAGATGTCTAATTTGGTAAGAGGTGAAAGTCCTAAATCCCGGTGAATGGCAGTCCACCGTTGAAAGATCATAAGATCCTGGACGGCAGAGTTGTGAATAAAGAATTGTTGGGACCAGGAAGGAGGAAGAGGGTCATAGAAGGCACCCCACTGAAGAAGAATTTCTCCAGCAGACATTGGTTGACAAGGGATGCGTTTAGGATAATCCAGAGTGGAGAGGAATGGATCAGTGTCGGCAGGGTTTGGTTTAGGTCGGCTGTCTTTAAAGAACAACAGTTCTTGTACTTCCTGGTGAAGATGACTGTAGGGGTTGAGTCTGGCTTGTTTGGGAGTAGGTAGATCAGAAGGAGAAGTTAGAGGTCGTTTTGAGCGAATGAGGGTTTGAGTATCAGGTGAAACTTGTAATTCATCGGAGTCAGAGGGTAGCATTGTGGGAATGATAGTTGTTAGGGTTGGTTGGTCAACGGGGGCAAAAGGAGTAGGAGAGTGAGAAGGTATGGGAGTAGCTGGCTCAGGTTGATTTGGTGAAGATGGAGGTGAAGATGTTTGATTGGCAAAGGGCACAAACTTGACCTTTTTAGCACTTTTCTTCATGCGTTTGCTTTGCCTTGACTTTGAGGGAGTTGAAGAGGTTTGAACAGTTGGATGCTAGTATTGTTTACTATGTAGTATGATTTACTGTTATACAGCTCAGCATGCCAGCATGTCATGTAGTTGCATGGTAGTAACTTACTGAGTCTTTGACTCACCCCATCCTTTTATTTTGTTTTTCCTTAGATCGCAGGAACCCGGGAGGTTCTGATCAGTGAGGCCGGTATAGTACGTGGGTGCACGTGGTGAACTTTTGGGGTAGTTACTTTTGCTCGTTGCATATATGTACTTGGTGAGGACGATGGATGATAGAGTTATGTAAACTCTATTTTGGGTAGTAGTAACATGATGTGTATATTGTTACACTTTACTTTCTTTTGTGCCAACACGTGGTGTCATGACATTGTATATATGACATGTTGCCTGTGTGACTTTGTTTATCTCAGTTGACTCCGAGATCGTTAGCTCGTTGAGGTTGTTGTTTATAGTTGTGCTTTGTGAGCTCGTGCAGCTCCGCACTATTGTGATAACGGCAGGTTGTGGTCATTTAGTTATCTTATGTTTGTGTCGAGCTGGTTTAGCTCGCTTATACAGGTACATGTTAATTATGATGTATGTGTTTCACGTCTCCATTTGGGGTTTCACGTAGGAGCTCAAATGGGGGTGTGACAAGTTGCTTACGGGATATATGTCCCAACTTTTGATGCCACAATAATGAAGCCATTTTTCATTACATGATGTATAGTTCTTTAACTATTATGTAGGCAAATGAGTTTCAGATAATGATGGGGAAGGCAAAGTAAATTTGTAAAGACCATCCACAAGAATTCCAGAACCAACATTAATAGAATCCTTATATAAATTGAAACTTCTTTTACCCAAATCAACATAAATCCTTGTAAATCAAGTTTAGAAACTGAAACTAAGATGCGGGAAATAGATGGAACATAAAGAGTTTGAAATAAATCTAAATAATATCCTTTTTCAAGAACAAGACGATATGTCCTTGATTTGAGCGGGTTGGACTTTATCATTCATTTTGGGTGGTGTTCTTTTCTGGTCTTTTTCAGCCTTTTCCCCAAACTTACAATTCATTATTTGAGTAGTGAGATGTGCAAAATTAGTACCTTGTTTAGTCAACCTTGCTTCTTCCTGAACTAGCATGTTAAATAATTCATTCACTGTCCACTTTTCCTTAATAGAGTTATAATTCACTTGAAAAGAGTCATACTGTGGAGGAAGAGAATTTAGGATAAATTGAACAAGAAAATTCTCATCCACTTTCATTCCTAAATTCTGAAGCTTAGCTGCAAGGTTTTGCATCTCACTAATATGATTGTGCATTGACCGTGCACCCTCAAACTTCATAGTAGTGAGTTCTAATAATAATTTCCCCACAAGGAACTTATCTGCAGTCTTAAAGCGTTCTGCAACAGATTCCATGAATTGCCCAACCAATTTCATATTAGGAAGAGAGGTCTTGATATTTGCAGCAATAGTCATTTGCATGAACATAAGGCTCAATATGTTACTTTTCTCCTTCAATTTATGGAGATCCTTATCCTCTTTGGTACTTTTCGCGGTTAATGTAGGAGGTTTTTCTGTTTGGAGTGCAAGATCGAGATCAAGAACACTCAAAGTAAATTCAACATTCTCACGCCATTCTGAGAAGTTGATACCATTAAGGGAAGGTACAAATGAAGCATGCGAGTGCAAATTAACAGGAACAGGAGCTCAATGTATAATAGAGATAGACAAGGATTAAAAATTCTCTAAACATACATGAAGAAAATTTTCCTATGGGTAGAACCTTCAATAAAATAATTATATTTTTAAAAAGTCAAAATTCTAATTTAATTATGTGTACAAGAACAAGAAAAATATCTGTAAATATTCTACTTTTCTAAAACACATAAATCTTAATGTTGTTCAAACATGTGGAGCAGAATCACCTGTGTGATTGTTGTTCTAATATGTATGTACAACCTAGAAAAGACTTGTATAAATAAGTAAACATGATTATTAAATAACATTAATGCCATAATTTTTTATCACTGCTGTGATAACGATGCTTTTATACATATCAAACCAGTTTAAGTGTGGAACACATAAAAACCTAACAAAACAAAAAAACTTAATAATACTAGCATATTTATTCAGAACAATGCCAAATACAATCCATAAATAATTAATATAAGCATAATAATTTATTTAATTTTATTCAAAAATAAAAAAAATTGAATGTATTTAACTCTGCAATTTAATAAACAAATAAATTTCTCTTTTATCCATGCAATGTGACTTATGGAAAGAGTAACTGACAATTCCGATATCCAAAGACAAGAAGAGAGGTAGTCACGATGATGCTTTTGACTTGAGGATACGGTTAAAGTCAAAATAATAATTAGAAATAATTAGAAATAATTTTTTTTATATAAATTTAAGATACGATTAAAGTTAAAACAGTAATTAAAAAAAATTACAGGTAATTTTTTTTTTTATAGATTTAGGATAAAGTAAAAGTTAATTTAAAAAGTTATATTAGTAAATATGGATGTTGAAAGAACTGGGCAAAGAACAAGATGTTATTTGTAAAATTTCATTTTAGCCCTTAACCAAATGCACGTGCGAGACACATGGGGCACTTAACGAAAATTTTCTAACGGCATTCATCAAAAGGACTAACTGCATGAAAATTTAAAAATTTTAAGACCATTACGATACGAATTTTTCTTAAGGGACTAATCTTGGAGAAGTCCATATTCAAGGGACTAATGGTGTCATTAACCCTTTTTTTAATAGTTACATGCCCCTTTGCCTGAAGCAAATTACATTTTTCAACAGATGCTACAAAAACTGGTCGTGTGTGTGTGTGTGTGTGTGTGCGTGTGTGTGCGAGAGAGAGGGAGACGGAGGGAGGGAGAGGGAGAGAGCGAAGGTCGCACCATAATTGTCGATCAGTCAACTTTCTTTATCACAATCCCAAATACAAAACTTCCATTGCTTGGTGACATCAAGCAATCAAAAATTTTATGACCTATTTATGAGAAGTTACAACCGATAAACATTAAATGAGAGTAGATCATAGAAAATCTGGATCCAGAGACTTATATGCACTACTTAACGTCCACTGTAGGTTTGCCGAACATGTAGGCATAGGTTGAACCTTGAGATTCACTCAATCCTTGTGTGAGTAGGCATCCACAGGAGGAAGGAACTTTGCATACCGTTCTGCCTTTTGCCCAGATTTATGATCGTAGTACTCGACCACTGCAGCTCCAGCTAATGCAGCCAGTGTAAGAGCCTGTGCATGCAACCTGAATTTATATCAAGAAGACACAAAAGGTTAGCAGAATGTGGACGTCACTGTATAAAACGTGATGGGGGTGGGGTTGCAAGCCTTCCATGCAAATATCATATGTTTTCACCAAAGGAAATTAGGCACAGAAAACACTTCAGAGTGCAAATGGAAGAAAAAGACAATTTACATGCCTAATTACGTAAATATGCCGCCACAGAGACACAAAGCTTTATGTCATTTGACAGAGTATTCAACCTGCAACAATGTATGACATGGCAGTATATTTCTGGAAGCAGACACCGTAATCAAACTGTCAGAATAATGATTACTATCTACCTGTATCTGGATAAAGCCACAATTTCTAAAGGATGCAAAAAATTTAAACCGATAATAACACCAGGATGGGCGGCAAGGAGGACACTTGATGGTTGGGTGGACTGACTCTTCACAGCCTTAACCCGAAAAGCAAAAATGTCTGCTTCCTGGTTCAAACTCATGACAGACAAGCCACAATAGAGCAAATTCTCATTGCACCAATTTAACACTAATAAAAACTTTTTGGCACGAAGCAATGTAGGTTCACTGTTGTTCTATGCCTCAAACTGGTTTCCAAGTAGTCTGTCCAACTGCTCTACTATTGTCAGCTACGATATGTACCCGTAATTCAAACTTCATTCACTATATCATAATCTCAATCGAGCTCAATGCCTTGTTAATATTTAGATCATATTCATTCTATTGGCAAAAAGAATACGAGACTTCTTTACATCACCAAAGAAAACCCAGTCAGTTATGATCACATATAATTTTACCACGTAATGACACTCTTTCTCCATAAGTACCTCAAGAAAATCATGTTATGCCATATCAAACAAAATTATACTCGGCCATCACCTCTTCAGAAGTCTCATTAGAGCTTAAACACCTGAATTCTAACTCCATTCAACTTTAACTCAGCCTCAATCAGAAGGGGTTTTCTATATTAGCTTAAGCACAAACATGAGACAAACAAATACTCCCTCCGTTCCGTCAAAGTGTCCACATTTGAAAGTCAAAGCATTACAAGGATTAAAGTATTTTTTCATAAATACCCCTAATATCAAGGATAAAAAGAAAGTTTTCCTAAGGGTAAATATGGAAACTCGTAAAATAATTTGCTTATTTTTTTCAAAAAGGACTCTTAGAAAGTAGGGCTCTTCGAGTATTCGAGTATAAGAAGAGCAAACAACATCTCATAAGCCAAATTTTCACCAATGGAAACCATACATTACATAAATGAAATGTGATCAACATTCTTATTCGTCCCTGATACAAGTGCAGGAGAAAGGGAAAAGGAGCAGGGTAAGTCTATTCAGTCTCAGTCCCTGGACCAGCCCTTGGCTTCCTATCTAATACAAAGGTAAGGGCCCGGCATGGTGAAATTTCTCTATTCACAATGTCGGACAGAAGAACCTTTAGTTCTTTGTAAGGAAGCATAGGTTCACCTCAACATCTCTTGATCCAAAAAGCAAGTCATCTCTCAAAAAGAAGCCACCGGACGCCATGCAAGCAAACTATCACCACAAATCTTGCTAGTTAACCTATCTGTGTTCCTTCAACTTCACCTCCACTTAAAAACAGAATCATACTGACAAGTAACATAATATCTCTGTTTTGCAGCTTTCATAGTAGACAACTACAAATCTTCAGCTCAGTATCTACATGAGTAGAATCCCCAAAAGAATCTACAATTTTCAGTGTATTACACCATAATCAGCTTAAGGATGCATATAAATTTCAACTAGCAAGTTGAACTCTTATTTTTCTTTGATGTTTTCAATCGGCAATAATTGTTAGACAACCTTTAAAGTGAAAAAATGTATTGCATCATAACTTCTTCACAAACTCTCAAAGAGAACCATATGACTTTGGTATCATGACTTTCAGAAGAACGGAATAAAACTATTAAATCATACAGATCAGCATACGCGTCGCTAATGGAATTTGTACAGATGATGGTTGTGAAAAAATACAGAAGTAAATTCAGATGCAGGCATATACTAAAGCGTGCTATAAGATAGCTAATCCTTCTTACACACTAGAAGGGGGAAATTTATAACTCGAAGAATGAGACAGTAAAGCAACTATATGGGTACCATAGACCTTTAACAAGATCTCGGTCACAGTCCTCCAAAACCTTCAACAAGTGATTCAAACTTCCATCTCAGAACTAATTAGGCCACGAAGGCTTGAACCACCAAAAAGATATACAAATATCCATCTGAACGCAACTCCCAAAATGTAAATTGGCATATCTTGTCAGAATTTGGAAGTCTCGTGGACACCGCTAATAGACTTTAACACGAGCGAAGGCAAACCAAATATAAGATGACCAAGAAGATGGTAATTCCAGGCAATCAGTCACAGGTTAGAAAAGGTAAATCTTTGTTTTACATTTCTTTATAAACAGGCAAGAAAATTAAAAAGATAACCATCTTATAATAATTTCATCGCAAATCATTACCTTGTTTTCCGGATCTATTCCTACTTCTCAGATGTCTTCTCAACCGGAAAAGCAGCCAGTGACTGACCCAAAAGATACATAGGCCTTCCTTATCCTTGATGACATCTATGGACTTAGAAGAATGGGCTTTTCTTAATAGCACGTTATCATTCGATTGTGCTTTTTGACGATCCACCACCAACAGTAAGTTGCCTTACCAGGAACTTCAGTAGAGTAGTTAGAAGACTGAGCACGCTCCCAACAAAATCGGTCATTACGCATTAGAAATGTTATGCCACACAAGATGTTCTTGACTCTCTCACCAATGCCTTGAGAAAGATCGGTGAATTAAGCGGTCCAAAATGAATTGCAAGCAATTCATATGTGCAAGGAGTGATTGTCAGTTACTCCTACCTCAGGAAAGCATAGCGTAAGTTATTATCAAATGTTGCTGGACAAGAGTCAACAAAGAATAGTCATTTGTAGATGACTATTAGCTTCTTGAATCTTGAATTAGCGAAACCTATAGCTTCTCGAAAACACTTAAGGCTATATTTAGGAGCATGGAGTGCACATTATAGAATTGGAATTCAGGGCAAACTTGATTCCTGCTTTGAACTAACAAAGACTCAATTCTGTTTCTATACCTTTGAATCTGATGCTCTCAAACACTACTACAAGAAAGTTCAAGGAAGCATATAGATTACCAAATCAACTGAGTTTCTGTATCATGCTCGACAAAGCTTTAGTAAGGTCTATTGACTTGTACTGATATATACTTTGTGATCAGCAAACCAGTGATCTAACACCAATGTGCCATACACACTATATATAACTGACCACCCTTTACAGCGCAACCCTAAACGATTTAGCAAAAGCGAGCATGAGAAGTAAAACATTAACCAGATGATTTCGAACATGGAACAACTACATCCCTACAAATCTAATCACTCGAAATTACAGTTGATTCAGTCACCAGGGAAGTCCACTGGTATTAAATAAGCACAATAACCTTAATTTTCAGAATACATTTAAAAAAAAAAACTCATTTCAAAGTTAATAAACAAAATATGAATTGAGGTCGAAATCCAGTGAGTTTGAAAACAGATACAGAGATGATTTCCAGTTGGGTTCTCAACTTGAAATCATTGTATAAGGAGAACTAGTTGGGGTCTGAATTGCAGTCTCATAGTAACATAAATGGATCAAACCAATTATATACACACAAAAATTGCATTTGATAGATAAAGAGATACAGATGGCACGGAAATAATCATAACAATATATGAGATCAGCAGATTAGACAGAGATATAAAAAGGGGGGGGGGTTGATTGTAAAAGGAGGTAATTACCTAGCATGAATGATCTTGACGCTGGTTTTCATATGGGGTTGAGACCAATTGTACGCAATTGAACCCGCTATCCCGCTCAACCATAGACACCCTTTTCCAAAAAATTATCAACAACAAAAAACAAAATCAATAACCCAGCAGCAACGATACGAAAATACAGAAATTTACCCCAAAAAACAATATATATATATATATATATATATATATATATATATATATATATACCCATCTATGGAGAAGGTGGAAAGAAAGAAAAAAAAAAAAGTTACCGACGGTTCGGAGTTTGTGCTCGACAACCCATTCCCGAAGCGATTCAATTGAGGACTTATTACTAGTGTTCGAATCGGCCATCTTTTCCTTTACGTTGCAGAAAGAAAATGTAAAATCGAGAGAGAGATGAACAAGGTGGGAAAGTGGTAAGGTGGAGATGTCTATATATGAGCGAAGAGTTGGAGAGAGAACAAAAAAACGGAGGGCGGTGGGTGGGGGAAGAGGAGTTGGACTTTCTAACCCTGCAAAACCGTGGGCGGGTTCGGTTCGGTTCTGGGGTTTGGTTTGGTTGGGGGGAGGATCTTGTTTTCACTTTTCAGTATTGCTGAGGTAATGAAAAGGAAAAGAGAAACAAAATTGAAATTGGTGGCTGCGGGTCAAACATTCCTCGTGTCAACAACACAACATGTAAGATCATTGTAATTCGTCAAGTCGAGGAATCGTGACTACAAGGATATTGCTTTTCATTTTTTATTTTTCAATTTTTTTTTAAGAAATGGTAAATTAAATTATAAAACCAAAATAAATTTATCACACGAGTCCTTAGTTAGTCTTGCTCCGGATGAATTAGGTTTCTAGAATTTTTATCCACTTTATATAATTCAAAAATATATTAAGTACTCCACTCTACTATGTTTAAAAAAATATCAAACACTTCATTTTGTCATTTCTTGGCTATTCGCCGGGTACTATCTCCGAATTTGTGCTCTAATTAATGTTATCGAATAATAATCTGTGAACTGTCCACATTAAGCTCGGAAGAATAGCATGTGCTTCCACTTGGATCGTAGAAATGGACTTTGATTGAATAGCAATTCTAATTACTTGAAGATTCTTTGTCATTCACACCGATCTTCCCATTCTTTCCTTTTCTCTATGCTCCGTCGTCTAAGTTTATAATAAGGCTTAATTGATCGTCTTGACATTAAACTTGATTTCGAGGTGTTTGATAAGACAGGGTAAAAGGAAGGAATCCTTAAAATTGCAATCTTGGATTAATGACTTCCCTCCTTTTCTCCCTCTTCTCTTTCAGAAATTAGATTGAAAATCGAGTCAGTGAGGTTCTCACTTCACACTCATTTAATGTTCTCACATTCACCACCTCTTTGTTGAAAGTAACCATGCTTGCTTTTCTCCTTCCAAATGCACCACATGAGAATGAGGATTGGTCGAATAAATATCAATCTTCTAGTGTCGCGCTCTACATCATAATCAAATGCCATACTTCTAATTGAAGTGAAATCAAAGTCAAAAGGACTATCTTTCTAAACTCTATGAGCGTGTTCACATGCTAGAAGCACATGTTCATTAATTAATTTTACATCTGGACACGTTACTTCCCGACAATTTCTAATTTCTAAGTTTCATTTTGGTAGGATTTTATGTCTAAGATACTTCTCCTTAGGAACAACTTAATTTTTGGGAGGAGTTCAAGAGACTAAACCTTGTTCCAAAATTGTTGGGGAAGAACAACAGAACCTTTTGGTCCTCAAATTTGATGTCAAAATCAAAATAGTAGCCTGACTTCACATTACATGTCTCCCAAATATTAGTGCAATTTGTTGATTCTCCATGATCAAAAATTTTATTTGATGAGATCGGTCACTCTTACTTGGTGAGTCAAATTAGGATGGACCTCAAGCTTCAGTGCATCCATTAGGCGACTGACTATTCATTATAATTTTTTTTTTAAAAAAAGATCAATAGCGGCTTCCTACTTATCCCTTTGGTAACTCAAACTCATGACCTATCGATTGTAGATGAAGTGTCTCATTTATCTTTCAATGCTAAGATATGGTGACCTCTCCCAACCTTAATTTTTTTTGGTTTTTTCAGCCCGCCTTTTCGAATAATCCTCCAAATAATATTCTTCCATCCCCAAGAAGGAATTGCGACTTTTCTAGGAACATTAATTTTAGCTGCAACAATATTTACCAAAAAGAATTTGGCTAAACAAACAAACTATTGGATTGTGAATGTTTCTTCCAAGCGGTCTTAGTAAGTAAAGCTTGGTTAAAAGATTCCAAATCTTCACAGAGGTGACCCGGCCCGTTGTTTTAGAAAATTCTTCTAGATTTTTTAGCTAGGATCCAACCACGTACAGAATTCGATCTTGTAAAGACTTAAGAGAGCTCTTTACATACATAGAATTTTTTAGAATCTGAAAACTGTCAAAAGATACACCCGGCCGGCCGAATGGAAGAACAACTCTACTTGATTCATAAAGAGATGACTTCCATCGTGAGAGATGATCAGTATGCATGCATGGGATCACGAAGCACCTTTTTGAAGACAACATATCCTTCTTCTTTTTTTTTTTTGTGAGAAGTTCTTGTCTAGTAGACGACTAATTAGATATCTACCAATATCTTCTGAAACATTAACTCACTCCAAGATATGATCTCTAATGAAGGTTTTGGTGCGACATGTTGTACTATATATTTGAATAAAACTAGCTAGGCGCGCGGCATCTGTTTTATGAAAATATTATATATATTTTCTAGTCATATATACTGAAAATATATAGTGGGCCGGCTGGAGTTGTGTATATGTTTGATCACTTGGTTTGAAGTTAACTGTGGCTTCAAAAAATATAAAACAATCGTACGAAAGTGCTTGTAATGTTATTGATGAAGTATATATCTAAAGATAAAGGACCTGATCTCATGCATCTTCAATGTAAGTCTAGCTAGCTATGGAGTCAAAGTTTTAATTCTACCAAAAGAAAAGGGCCGGCAAATTATAATTAATAAACCCCCCTTTAGTTTCACAATTAATTTTCCAAAAGGAATCTACTAGTATTTGAGAGGGTCTGTTTATGTGGTAGTGATTTTATAGTACTCCTCTCCTCTAAGTATATATGATGTGAAGTTGTAACATGTTTGGTCAACGAAAAAAGGTGTTTGAATTAAAACGTGAAAGCAATGTTGGTCTTGATAGTAAATGTCACTGTTGTTAACTTGGTTGCTCATATCACTTTGAGCTCAAGTACAATTCAAATGATTAAATGCTTATTGGAGTGACACCTTGATAAAGATGGTCCTGCTTCAGAGGATCATAGCCAACAGAGTAGTCAAGCTGTTAAAGTTGTTACATAGTTGTTAAGTTGTTAAGGGGTGTAAGTGTATTTATGTTGTGTTCACAAGGGTGTCGTGTGTATGTCTTAAAAGTTAGTTGGTTAGTCAGTATATTTTTAGTCATTGTTTTGTTACTTGTTTTTGACTTCTTCAAGTATTGTATTTTTGACGAAGATTCAATTCTAATAAGAGAAGAACTTTTCCCTCCAATTTTTCCAAAGTTCTTCAAAGTAACACACCTTGAAGAGATATATCTGTATGAGAGGATATTAGAGCATCTTTTGAGGTTGATTGAAATGACGTTACTAAATTTTTATGATGTTATCATTAAGTCTTAATATTTAATACATGTGTTGTAATTTTTAGGAGGAAATAAATTGCGTAGAAAACATGGATTATCCCCTGGTGCACATGTGAATACCATTAAAGATCTGAATTCGAGAATTGGCAGGAATGTGTTGGTGGTGTGACGAGGGGGAGGCTCATTGGACGACAAGGTAATGTATGACATGTGTTTTGAGAGACTATGACACACATTGTTTCTACAGATGATGATGATGCTAGATGATGATGATAGATGATGATGATAGATGATGATAATGCTGCTGCTTGAGATTTTTTAAGATGGTCCTTAGTCGTCTCGTCTTGGTGATGACTTTGACACATGAAAATGATGACAAAGATGATGATGAATCGGAGTCTCATTATGACTAATTTTTATTCGAGTTATGTTTTCTCTTTTGATTAAGACATGTACTGCTTGTAGCGTAATGTTGGGTTTTAAGCTATCTCTTTTGTTTAGATTATTAAAGGTAGCTAAAATTAATTTGATGTTGACTTATTGAACTTTTTTTGTTAGACGATGTTATATGATATTACTATTTAATATGAAATTCTAGGTTTCTCTTGATTTTGAAGTATGGTGTATATTTTTTTATAGTAAAGTGATATCAGTTTATCTAACGGCGTAATATTTCAGAAAATATTAATTTCTAGCTAGGAAAAAATCAGTTGTCTATTAAAAGTGACGGTAAATGCAATCACATATTACATGGTAATAGATTGCAAAAGCCATCGCTTATTAGGAGCTAACGTGATGGCAATGACAATCGCGTATCAGGAATGAAGTTATGGCTGAAGCAATCATGTATCAGCAATTAAGCGATGGTTGAAGCAATTGCGTATTGCAAGATAAAGTGATGGAATAAACAATCGTCTAATATCCTCTACAATGATTGAAAAAACAATCACCTATTCCAAACTTGGTGATGGTAAAACAATCGCGTATAGTCAATTAGGCGATTGCTTTAACAATCGCTTATTTAGTCCAAACGTGATGGTTTTTACGCTCACGTATTAATGGTTTATACGATGGCTTTATAATTTTCTAAATTAAAATAATAAATATTATTTTTCATGTTTAGTGATTGTTTATACCATCGCCTAAAATCTATGAAATAAGGCGATTGTTATTACAATCACCTTAAGCTAAAGCGACAAGGCTTTGTGCGACGGAACCGGCGATTGTTTTGAGCATCGCATAAATCTAAGGCGATGGTTTTTTAATTTTGGCGATTGCTTTCGGCCATCATGTAAAATCAATTTTCTAGTAGTGAAAATAGTAATGCCCCTGACCTATTTCCTTCGTTACTTCATACCAACCTCCACATACACACACATATGTGCAAACCTTAATTTATCTACCTAACACTCCCATTGCCCATCTACCTACAACCCACGACCCACAATAAAATTTTAGTTCTTCGCTACAATATTGAATCCTCCTTTGCAGCCCATCTACCCCAAAACACTGTTAACACCATCTTTCCCACCATTAATCTCTATTCGCCACTTTCTCTATATCGTGCAATGAACACTACCAGTTCAGTACTCTTTCCAATTCCTCATCTCTCTCTGTGTGTGTCACAAGCATAAACCCACGCATATGAACGCATTCATAGTAAGAAGAATGGCGGCAGGAGTCTAAACGACCACACATATACTCGCCCACAACGAAGCACGCACACATTGCCATAATAAAGCGGCAGAAAAAATCTGAATCATAGCAATTGCGACGAAATTTGAAATCACAACAGTGAAAGTGGATTTCGACTGATGGCATATCAGATGAGAGGGATGGATCGATACAAATATAAGGGGGGAGGGGCGCTTTCTCTTTTCCTGTTAGTATGTATTTGACATGGGTTTTAATTCCTTCAAATTTATTTATTTGTATCGATATGTGTTTGATGATGAGATAACTTTTTGGGTTTTCCTAGTTTTAACACAAAAGCTATTTGGGAGAGAAGTGGTGGTTATGTGCGTGTTTGTGTGCGAGAGAGATGGACAGAGAAAGTATGGAAGGGTGTATCCTTTCACACAACGATGAAAAACTAGGAAAATATAAATACTGACAAGGTCAAACCTTTTTAGACAAAATTTTAATTTCAATCTAGGTGAAAAACATATGATTGTTGATTGATATTATTTAACATGAGATGTCACCCTTTAATCTATCACGTACTAAGAGCTACATTGAGAGTTTGGATCGTTATCAATATCTTTTGATATCTGGTCTTCCCTAAAAAAAAAATAAAGCCGTTGGCTCAAGAGAATTGGCCATAAAAGGAGCATGATTTTTTTTTTTATAAAATCATGTGCAAGGCACATGATTATGTCCGATAAGTATTTGACATAATTTGGATGAATTTGTGCAAAGTGACCATGTTGAAAAATAGAAGAGGATTTATCGTTGGGTAAAATACTTTGGGGCATACCTAGAAAACTATGAACACACAAGGGGGTTACTGTAATTTACCCAAAACAATATTGAGCTTTATTTATTTATATTTTCATTTTTGGAGGAATCTTTTTTTCCTGAAACCAATTTTTGAAGGAATCTTTTTGGAAACTCATTTAGGCCATATAGTAAATTTAAAAAAGGGGAGCGCTATTAACACTTCATTTCTATTAATACACCACTTTTTTTAATACACATCCTACACTAATTTCACACTAACCAAATTTCTAAATACACCATCCCACATTTCCTATTCTACCCTTTTCAATTAATTCACACTAAACCTAACCCACACCCCCCTCCCACCCTCCCTCCGTCACTCACTACCCAGAAAACCCCCCTCACCCCCTCACGGCAAAACCCCCCTTCTCCCTCACCTTGGCAGCCTCCCCTCTCTCCCTCATTCCCTTTTTTTTTTCTTTTTTTTTCAAGGTGGTGGATTTGCGTGCCTTTAGACTTGGGCCCTTAGCTTGATTGGCTGTAGACTTGCTGGCATGGTTGCTTGATGGGTATCAAAGAGGGCAAACTTCTGGTACGACATTCGTAAATTTCTGCAATTGCCCTTAGTTAGCAGGAAAGGGTATCTCAAGGGAGAGAGAGAGTGCAAAAATGTAATAAGAATGTTTGGTGAAAATATGAATCACGAAGATGGGGCACTACTATTATTCATTTGCAAGTTTATATTATCAAAATTTTAAAGATAAATTACAAGTACACAATTTAATAGGAACATTCGGTTCTTTAAGATGCTGCATTACGTAAGGAAAAAAAAAGTTGAAAAGGAGGAAAAAACAAGAAGAGAGCACAAAAATTCAGTTGCTTTTCTCAAAGCTAGTAGTTAGCCAGCTTACGTGCACGCATTCGAATGTCTTAAGTAATCCACTTTTCAAAATGACTCATCCCAGAATCTTTGAATTTGCCAATATACCTTTTATCCTCAATCTGAAACAGCCCCAACAACTGACAAATCTTCTTCTTTGTCAGAAGAATCACTTAAGGAAGATTATAGGTGTCCGTTTTTGCATATTCATGGAATTTGCTTCCATGGCTGCTCTTTTCATCACAATGCTTGGCAACACACTAAACATCAAAAGTGGCTCTTCTCTTTTGGATTTCACCAACCTTTATTAGTTACCGTCTTCGTTTCCTCAGCTCTAGCAGGTTCTAGAATTTATGAAGAACCCATTTGCAATCTGCCAGAGCTTATGTTTACGATTGATTGTCGTATCCCAAATTTATTTAGACAGCTAGTATTCATACCTAGTCATCCTTTAGAGGCATCATGAGATGGTAGTATAGTTGGAGAAACATTTAGGAGTTCTAGGGTCCTTACAACCATGTACAGATTAAAAGCATTTGCGCCATCGTGCTTGGAAGACAAAAGCAGAAAATTCAGTTTGCAATGGCATAACATAATTCTTCAGATCACCTGTGGCTGTTCCTTGCCGTTAATTTTTACATTGGAGCCTGTACATTCAAGGCAAGCAAATCTTTCCAATTTCTGGCTTAATTTCTTGGATATTGAATACTTCCACATTTTGTTTGTATGATCAAGTGAATACTTTTCTCGACTCGCTCACGGTAGTCTTCCACAGATCAAAGCATAGTGGCTTTACAAGGATTACCATATTGCCACTAGGATTACCATATTGCCACTACTAGTGCGCAAGCATGGATTCAAAAATCTCAGCTCAACTAGGATGGAATGGCTATATATGTGTTCAAACCAATTAAATCTTCAACCTTGTCAATTTCAAACGCAAAATTTGACATATATTTTTTTACTTTTTTCAAAATCATAAAATACGTAATTTGTAGTACTTTGTCCTGTTTTACCAAAAAGAGTCAAACAAGACAATAATTTAGGGACAGAATGAGTATTTCTCAGTCATCTTGATAACCCGACATGGTTATCCTTCTATTTATGAATTAGACTAAATTTCCTTGTCGATAAACTCTCTGATTTGGTTCACAACAATGAAAGGATAATATGAATGCCAATTGAACTCTCTGCTTTTGTCCTCCACTTAGGTTCAAACCCCTTTCTTCTATGACTCTTAAATTCTCCATCGACTCATGCCTTAATATCACAGTCCAATGCACATACATTCACTGCTTCTACCTTAACCCATTAGTCATTTTTTACCAAACAACACATTCTCTCTCACAGTTCCACTTTGAATCGAAGCACTTGTGATGCTTAAAGGTAGACTGCCGAGAATGCAGTTTCACGACTTTTAGGCTCTTTAACACCTCTAAAGTAGCCTTCATACTCGAGTCATTCACTTCCATTATTTATGTATGAAGATTTTTCGTTCTTATAGTGGAGTGAAGCCCAACAAAGTGGAGAAGAAAGCAGCCATGAAAGAAGCCTCCATTCAAAGGTGATCAAGGCCTAAATAACCTGTAGAATTCAAAGCCTCCATTCAAAGGTGTTCTCAGTTGAGGCATTTGTTTGTACACTCTTAGCAGATAGATAAAGAATATGTGTTGAGTACTTTCCTGGATTCCTATAAATGAGTAAATATCATTTGTGAATGTTCATAAGGGAACATAATAGATGAGCAAATCAATTGAATTTTCACATTGTTTCATTATATAATGAATTTTTTATGAAGCACTTGTATAAATTTAAAATTTATGCTGTCGATGTGTCAAAATCAAATTCAATAATAGGTTGAGTATTTAGGTACGACTTCTTTCGTCTCTTCTAGTGAGCACTGAGAGGTCGCTCGTTAGTACATTTGTGTTGAGAGAATTAGATTTCGGCCTTTAGTTTTGGATGACATTTCTGATTGCATCCTAGCAGGCTCTGCAATTTCTTGGTTCGCTACATCGTGGCTTCCTAAATATACACCTCTCTCAACAATGGGCTGTCTAACTCAAATGAGCAACATACCATTCACCCTTCGCTTCTGTTAAGACTTAAGAGGAACACTAGCTGGAGGTTGCAGCGAGATCAGTGGATTCGCCTGACATCCAACCAACTATACGAATTCATTATAGGGCTGTGCAAAAGACAGCGGACGAATTCATGATAGGGCCGTGCAAAAGACAGTGGACGGATTCATGATAGGGCCATGCAAAAGGTAGCAGTCATCCCGGTCCCGCCTATGTTTCCTTAAAGATATACTCCCTCCTGACATGCAAGTTCCAAACTTTTTTGAGATGTCAGTTTCACTTCATTATTAGGATACTCTAATGTAAAGTTCGAACTGAGGACTTTTTCAATTTCGGCTAGTTGTTTCTAAGGTGATTGTATACACCTAAACCGTGTCATATGGTGTTTCTATGATGCTTGTATACATCTACCCTGTCAAAAAATGCGCAAAAAGGGAAAGAAATGGATCTCAGATCAGGAAGGTCGGAACTCTGATGATGCATCAACAAATATTTCTAACCATGAAAGTTATTTTTCTCTGTGTTTACTCTGTTCACACATGACTCTCAAAGCAATTTAGGACTCACAAGAATGTACACAGTTCATTATAACAGAGAACACAACGAACAAAAACAGGATCCATATTATTCATAAAATTAACAAACAGCCATACCATCTTCACAAAAATCACAATTCCACAGTTTGATGATCAAGCACAATTCAAACATGAAACCGAAAATCAGGCCGATGACGGCATAATTTCATGATAGTAGGGTCAGTATCCGATAATGGACCTACCAAGACGCTTTCTTAACGCCCATCAATGCACCTTTCGATGCTAAATCACGAAAAACGATGCGGGAAGTTCGAAATTGCCGATACACGGAACGAGAGCGTCCGGTGAATATGCATCGGTTTCTTACTCGGGTAAAGGAACTATTCCTTGGCAACTTGGACAGCTTTTGACGACATTTCTCCCGCAACTCAATCGGAAGATTTGGATCTGAACAAAACGCTTTATAGAGCTTTCGCCTCAATTCATACTTTTGCGCCAGCAATCTCCGTTTGTAATCTTGTATGTTTCGCTTCTCCGCCATATTCATCACTTCTTTCGGTGCACCGTGAAAGAATCTCACCTTATGTGTTGACAAAGGGGACGAGACGTTGGTGGCGCTGCGTGTGCCGGCTAGAGGCCAGCCGGAATTATGAACGGGATTGAAACCAAAAGCGGCGGAGCGACTTCGAAGAGAATAGATCTGCGACATTGATCGGATTGATCCTAGAAAATTGGGGCTTTCGAGGTTTGAAGAACGAATGTGAGGAAATTTAACGGCAGTGGTAGCTTTGATCAGGGAAATGGCCGCCGTCGCCGATTTTCTAGTGGCCGCCATTGCCATGGTTTCTCTCTTTCTCGATCTAGATTGAAAACCGATTCAAACACTGGATAGTGACAGTCGCCACACGAAAGGAACAGAAGCTCTAACTCTATACGTTGTTTTGCTTGAATTAGGCCCAAATTACTCATTCTAGTGGATTGGGCTTTCTGACTCAAATTGATCCACTAGCTATCGGGCCGAAGCTGGTGGCACTTGGGAAACTTGGGCTGGCTGTTGGATTTAGTTCTCCAAGTACAAGGTAGATACGAGAATGCATTAGTGGAAATAGCTGCGTCAATGCAGCTCTTCAGAAATATTATTATTGCAAATCTTTCACTGCAATCATGGAAACCTTTCATACAAAGATGGTTGAAGGCTCACATAATGTTACTTGATGCTAAGTCTTCATCGACTTTAGTGGATAAGACTTCTAAAGCTGCTAATGACATTCTGAAGGTTCATTATCCTTGCTATTATTCTAGGCATTAACTAGGCAGTCATATATAACCAGTTTTTACATATTTTTATGTTATATGATATGTTATCATCATTATTTTGCAGTGTATGAGACAAATTGCCGAGGAATCCATCCCTAGATCTGCTGAGAATATCGCTCTTGCTGTTGGTGCACTTTATAGGTGAATATTACTCTTCTTTGCTCGAAATAATGAAAGTTACAATCGGAATGCGAGTTTATGTTTAAATAGTTTTGTAAACCGTCTATTGTTCCTGTTGCTTTTGACTAATTTCTGATGGGATTATATTCTAGAATGACATGTTATGAGTTGAAAATGTTGGTCAATACACATTATGTTCTTAACTCTTAATGAACAAAAATAATCTTCCATGCATTTTGAGCAAGATTTTTCTTGAGAGTTACATTGATCAGATTCTAGTGCGCTTCTATGCACTTTCATACTGGTCATATGGTTCTCTGCTTGAATCCTTTTCTGTACTTCTAGCCGGATACCTAAAATTCGCTAAAATCACAGGTTAGGGGATTAAATACTGAAATCTTACAAGAAACCATGGTGCAGAAAAAGTTACACCCACCTATGACTCAAGGATAAACATGCATCCACCAAAATGACCCTGAACCTGAAGATATCACTGGACCATACGAGCTAAACCTGTTCTACAATAGAGTGGAAAAGAAATTATTTTTTTTCCAGAAAAAATCAGTGCAATCTTTCTATGTAGTGGATTGGATGGATAATGTTTTCTCGACTAATTGCTTGAACATGATTTCTGAGTTGGAATCAGTAGTACAAGTTGTGTTCCCCCTTAACTATACATTGGGACGTCTATCAATAACTTTGAACGTAAAGCTTTTCCCCACTATTTTTGTCCATTAATCCTTTGTTTGATAACTATTTGACTCTACAAATTCAGTATAAATGGTATGGATCGAGTTGAGTCACATTAGTGATGGCTATAATTATTCTAGTCCTCAACTATTCTTGGGGTTAAGTCCAGTGATTGGCTAGCGTCAAACTTCAGTTAAAATTTGAGCAGTTCTGTTTTTGTAGCTGGATTCAGTTCAGTCCTCAGGCCCTCTTTTGTTTTCAGGTCCTGCCCCCATCTGCACATGCTGTTAAATCAACTGCTTCAAAGTTCCTACTGAATTGAGTGTCCCAGGAAGAGCATGAATATCGCCAATGTCAGCTGCAATTTCTCTTGGGGACATCTCAAGTTGCCTGCATGTGACCGATCATAAGCAGAAATCCGAAAACATCAAAACGCTCCTAGAGGTACACAACTTTGATTAGAACTGATCTTAAGAAGTTAGGTTTTGTACTTCCTCGAATACTATAGTTTTTTGATTTGCATAATCATCTGCTCTAGTGCAGAATGAAATTATTCAAGGTTCTTTTGTTTCATTTGTTGGTAGGGCTAATATATATGTAGAAAGCAGGTAGCATCCAGCACTTCAAGAGCTTAAGATTAGTTCTGGCATTTATGCATATTATGATAGATTTTGACGCAATAGTAGTGGAGAAAATGCCTACTTTTGCTTATCTCATGGGAAGTCTTAACGGTTCAATTTTACAACTCTCCTTATGGCCAATCAAATGTCATAGTCTCATTTTCTATATCTGTTACGTAGCAAATTAAATTCCTCAACTCTAATGCATGTATTTGTGAAACTTATTTTATTGCTTGAATACATTGAAAAGTTGTTATTCTGATCTACACATGTTGTAGTTTCTGGATAAAATTTTAAGTGGAAAAACTTAAGCATACTTTTACCTTAGTACCTTACCAAAAAGAAAATAGAAGGAAGGATTTTATACTTGTATGATTGCTTGTGAATCAAATCAAATTACAATCTCTTTTTAAGCCAACTAAAATGGTAATTTAGTACAACTGATGTTATTTTTTTCCTGTTTCGTTGCTCCATCTATCATACATCTGATTTATTAGCTTCTGTGATTTTCGTATGTTTGTTTTTTTTTTTTTTTTTTTTTTTGTTGTTTTGCTTTTTAGTGCTAAATGCAAATTAGGTGCGTAAGCCCATGTAAAGTCCTGAACTTCACTTTTTGGTTATCTGAGTACTTGATTCAGATAGATGTTTAAAATCCTAACGATTCTTTGACATTTGCATTTACACATGCCTGATTTGGAGGGTAAACAAGTCATTTTTTCTATCCTAAACAATCCGTCAACAAAACACCCTAATTATCAACCCACCACCTCCAAACAATCCTCAACCAGAGTTCTATGGGTTCTGTTCTTTGTCTGTTAATCAATGTGCCATCTTATTCAATATGCAACAAGTTTGTCAAAAATATCGCGACCATTGGTTTTTGGAAATAAATCACTAGGGGTTAGTTAGTCTACTGGATAATCCTTTTTGGTTGACTCTATTCTTCTCTCAGCAAATTTGAGGTCCTTGACGAGTCGACTGTTCAAAATTTTCACCATTTGAAGAGTTGAAGCCAAGGGGCTATGAGCCTCCCCGTCATTAAACGATGGCATTGAAAAATCCCACCAATGAACTACAGTAGTAGCTACTAGATCAAGTGGGTTTGAAACTGGGTGGGTTCCAGGTCAATTTGCTGACTGAGTGCTTGAGACTCCTTTAACTCCATAGGCCCCTCCGCTATAAGAGGTGGGTGTTACCAACCAAGCTAGCGCATGTTAGCATGTCAAAGTAAATTTTTCTTATCAAAGAAGAAAAATTAATTTATCATGGAGGAATTGCCTCATCTTAGCGAACTTAACCGAGTTTGGTGAGTTTGAATAGGAACGGGAACTCAAATTCTTGATAAGGTTTCACATCTTTCTGAATCGTGTGTCACTCATCTGAGTCTGAAAGGGACTTCTAGTTCCCTATATAAGTTCAACGTTTTGGACTCGATGAAAAATTATCTTTGCAGTTTCCTTGAAGATGTAGAAATTATGTATTCATCAGAACTCATGTATGCATTCTCCAAGTTACTTTTGGTCAGCTACTAACTTGCTAAAGAGCTGCTATAGTTAATTCGTGTTGTGTTAGGCGCTAGTAGATATAGGACAATTTTTGGTATGGTAACTGTTGCCAAGTTCTTTTTGCTCTTTTTGTGGCAGGTTCTTGTTTTCTTAATGATCTTCTATGAGGTAAAAGTGGTTTGCACATATGGAACGTGCATCGAGCATGACACCGTAAAAGTGACTGGAATGCGTTAATATACAGTCTCTGGTATGAATATGATTCTTATGAGTCTATTTTCAGGTAGCATCAATAACCAAAAGCACCCTTGTTAAAGGTGCTTGTGGAGCTGGTTTGGGCTTTTCCTGTCAAGATCTTCTCACAAGGTTAGAATTGGAAGATGACTCCCATATGGACAAAGAAACATACAAGATGCAGGAAACAGATCTACTCGGAAAGATAGTTAGGACATTATCTCAGCTAATACGTCCATAAGCTCAATCTTCATCTAATGCTCTTCTAGGCCTATCTGCCTATTTATCACTGGATTCAACTAATGCTGATTTGGATATCTCTATTGAGTTTTCCAGTGAAAATTTTGAGGAGTTAGGAGAAGATACATGGGGCATTGCAGGACTTTTCCTGGGTTTGGGAAGATCTATTAGTGCAGTTTATAGAGCTGGGCATCTTGATGCAGTGCTCGAGATTAAAAACTTGATTGAATCACGGATTCAACATGTAAATCCCTTAGTCCAAAACTCTGCTATCACTATCAGTGAGAAATCGGAATTAGTGTTATCTGTCGGATCTTGTCTTGCACTTCCTGCCGTAGTGGCTTTCTGTCAGAGTGTAGAATTGATTGATGGTGCTGAACTAGACCAAGTTGTGCAGAGTAGCAGGGAGCTCATCCGTGAATTACTCTCGGTTAAAAAGTTGGGGGCCTTTCACCAGAGCTTGTTGATGGCATCTTGTGTAGGAGTGGGAAGCCTCCTTGCATGCATTTTGAATGAAGGGGTGCACACAATGGATATTAAGCATGTTATCGATTTGCTGGCACTTTTTAAGAAAACTTACTCTGATTCTCACCCTCCTCTTATCCACTTGGGTAGGATGCTTGGAGTTGTAAATGCATTAGGAGCTGTCGGTACTTTTCTACAATACCCCCTGGCTTCGTCGCATACCACTTACGATCACAAAGCGGTTCAGGTGAAAGTTGCTTCTTTTTCCCCCTCCTTTTCTTTTAGTATCTATAGTTTAGTGCTTATGTTTGTTAACCCGTTTACCAACAGGAATCTTCTTACATCATGGGTCCTCTTCTCTCCACTGCGGTTCTAGAACCTAGTTTGACATCCTCATTCAAGATATCTTTCTTGTTGCTCAAAATTCAGATGATCAACATCTGCAACAGTATGCAGCATGGGCACTTTCATTTCTTAAACATTATTTGTGGTCCCAAGATGTAATACCCCAATCCTACTTCATTCCTAATTCACTCGTATGTCGGGTCAATTCGAGTGTTGTTTCGTGTGTTTAACTTCGGGTATGTTTGAGTCTTGAGTTCTTTTTCATTCGTACATCAATACAGGATGATTAGGTTGAGTTTTGAGTGTGTTTTGACCTTAAGATAGAAAAAGATACACACAAAAGCATAGATGCATGCTTAAACTCGGAATTCTGTTTATCCGAACAGTCTGTAGTAATTTGGCCATAGATTTGTATAGAAAACTCAGATTTGTGAACCGTTTGATTCTGTGTAAACTAGACTCAAAGAGCTTTCCAACCATATCTTATCTGTAATTTTTAAACTTGTAAATCGTCCTAGGAATGTCTTTAAAGTTGGCTGAAAATTAGAATAGTGACAACTTTTGACCATTTTGGTTTTTTGTTGAACCTTTGACCCTTTTGACCATTTGACCTATTTTTGTTTCTTTGACTGAGGTAAAGAACGTCCATTGACTCTTTGACCAGCTATATGACTCTCCTAGACACCATTAGAGAGCCTTAAACTCAGTCATTTGTTCATCTTCAACCTTAGAACATAGAGAGAGAGAAGAGAGAGTTCTAGAGTGAGAAAGTGTCATAGATTACTCATTTAAAGTCCAAATCACGATCCGTCTTTGCCATTGTAGAGCTATTGACTAAAGGAACACTTTCCATGGATTGCATGCTAACTTTTATGGTTTAATTTCGGTGGAGGTAAGTAACTATGATGTTTTGTATGTTTATGAGTTGAATTGGGAGAGTAAAGTATGTAGGTTGTGTTAGATGTTGATCCTTGTGTTGATTTCTTGGAGGAAAACTATTATTAGTTGCTTCTAATGATATTTTGTTGTCTTAAGTTACTGATTTAAGTTAAAAATGTAATGGAGAAAGACATGATGATTTTTAGAAGTCAAATGCTTAGTTCTTGAATTGAGATTGGTCACTATTTTTAGGGCATGTAGTCGAATTTACTGGGAAAAATCTGTCCATGAGAATTATTTGAATTTTTGATATGTTTTACATTTATATGTTTTGTAGCATCCTGTAAATTTTCATAAATTTTAGAGGTCGGAAAGTACCTCATTGAGGTTGCGTATTATCGATACGCAGAATGGACTGTTGCTGAAAATTATGGGTTGTAGTTCAATATTTATGTGGTTGCATGTGAATGAATACAAGTCCAAATGGACTGATTTAAAATGGTAAATTGTAATTTGGAATGTCTAGTTTCTGGGTATGTAATATTCATAATATTTGGACATGCGTAAAATATTTGGTGAGATGTTAGTTACAAGTTAGAACGAAAAACACATGAATTTCAAGTTAGTTGCAGTCCCTGTTTTGGGCTATTTTCGTGAAAAGTCTAGTACTAATCTACTATTGGGAATTTGCTGAATTTTGGATATATTATTCTTATGTATGTTAGGTTGTTCTCTGTCAATTTTTATAAATTTTAGAGGTCGGGAAGTACCTCATTTAGGTTGTGTTTTATTGTTGTGCCGAGTAAACTGTTGCTGGAAATTCTGGGTATTATTTAACTTTAAGTGGTTGATTCTTGATGATTATAATTTCAAATGAGGTAATTCAAAGTGGTAAATTATAGTTCCATATGTCTAGTTTCTAAATATAGAATAATTGTAATATTTAAATTTTTGTGAAATATTTGGTGAATTTAACGGTATTGTTGCGTTGTGCTGGAGAAATCATATTGTGTTAATAGACTTTGTATAATAGCAAGTCATTGAGATTTTTGTCATTAGTTTACTTGCTATGAATTTGTGAGGTTGTTTTGGGTAATATATATATTACCGAATAATGGTGTTGAGGATAGAATGATTAATTAGGGGTGATACCACGGTTCATCTCGATGTCTCGAATATTGGTAACGACTCAAACGGAGTCAATAGAATATAACGTTATAAACCGAACCTTTATGTGAATTGAACACTAGTCATGACTGACTCTGGCGGAGTCGAATAGGATGTGACTTGTAATGAGTCGTGATATACATAGTACACGACGATAACGATATGTGATAGGTTATACTATACATGAGATGACATACCGTGTTTACCGTTTCAATATGGACGATGTGACATATAATGAGTCGTGATATACATAGTACACGATTATAATGTTATGTGATAATTTATGTTATATATGAGACAAAGTGTCTCGAGTGATTATAGGATACTATAAAAAGATCCTAAGTTGAGTATTATGGTTATGTATTGTTTAATGGTTGTAAGTGCGTGTAGACTTACGTATGTTGTGATTGTGAAGTCTGGCATTACGGACTTAGATAATTTAATTGAGTTGTACAACAGTCCTACTTTGCTTATTGTCTTGTTTTGTTTATATGTTCAGTGATTACGGACATAATGAGATTGTTCTAGTATGTGATAAGACAATCATCCTACTTTGATGATTGATTGTAGGACAGTCATCCTACTTTGATGATTGCTTGTGTGTTTAGTATTTACAAGCACATTGAATTGTTTTGGTATGTGATTCAATAGAACACATGATGGTTTGTTAAGAATGACGAGTAAATATCTACTTGTGCATTGTATTGAGCTATGTTGGTTTTGTTGACTAATCAAGGTGGGACAACTTATAGTCTTTACGAATTTGTTTTGTAATCGTTATAAGTCGCCGCACCGGAGATCACATACCTTCTTCTGTTGGCCACAGTTGAGATGTAGCTCCATTGTTGCAGCAATACGCCCAACTTTAGCTTGCTAGTTTTCGACTGGTGTAGTCGATGGAATATCGATACATCCCACACGAGTATCAGTCCACGTTTTGTTGTTTTTCCGTGTATTGCAGGAGCAACGCGAAGAAGAAGAAAGAGAAATGATATCTTTTGTAACGTGATTTATTTACGAGCACTTATGTGTTAATCAAGGTGCTATGTGAGTTGAATGATTTGTATATCAATGATGATAACACATGCTTTATTGTGGTGTATAAATGTCATTACCTTGCTATTCCTATTGTTGAGCATTATGTCATGTCATATAGTCATATCTAACAGCTTGTTAATTAATGGTTAAGTTGCAATTGTACCTAGACTAGTTGCATATAGAGTCCTGGTTTACTGTTGCATTCATACTCATAGCACCCAATACATTAGAGTATCTTACAGAGTCTTTTAGACTCATCCAACAACCTCTTCAATTTGCAGGTTAAGTTCTAGCGCAGCGAGTCTTGAAGCTTGGAGTTAGCAAGATGTATTTGTATTGTCATTTTCTTCTTATTTCTTGTATTGTGAGATCATAAGGTTCACTAAGTTATGTAAACTTAGTATATGGGTAGAAATAGTGGTATTCTTCAGATTTGTATTTGGTGTCGACTTGTCAGGTGGTCGTGCCGGTTGTTGTACTCGATTATTTTGGGTTTCTGACTCGTGGTATTTTAGTATTATTGTTTCTCCGGCTCGTGTATTTAGCCGAAGAGGTTTTTATTGTCAGGTTTATATATCTTTAGTGTTGTTCTCCGGCGTATGTTTTGGCCGTTGAGGTTTATTTAGTTATAGTTGTTGTATGAGTTTTTGAAACTCACATTTTAACTTGTATTCTGCTGCATAGTTTTAGTTTTGAGTTTTTGTGACTCGCTCTTTTCGGTTATTCTTGCTAGTTTGGCGCACCGAGTTGGGGTTCAACATCGAACCCCGGACTCGGGTCGTCACACAAGAAGTTCAAAAAGTGGAGAGCCATATACAAAAGAATAATAAATAGTGGTACAAAGTCTGTTTCTAGAAGTTTCCTAGAGGACAGCATAGTCATGAAACTCTGCTTGTGGCTAATGCATCTGAACCATCCCAAGGTAGGTAGTAGGTATATTTGCTAGTTTGATCACCTAGGTACAAAACTTTCAAATTTACTCTAGAATTCAAGGAGCACATCAAAATGTACCTAGCTCTAGAGAAGGAAAGCAGACACATCAAGGAAGAAAACCAAAGGTAAAGAGCCAAATTAGAAGAATCAATGTTCAAGCCTCCCGAAGTTCCTTGTCATCACATTAAAAAATACTCCACCACTATGTTTTGAGATCTAACAAATACCATAATCCAATTTTTTTGTGACACGAACGACGGAATTAATATTGCACTCCATATGGTTTTTGTTGCGATTGATGTTTCTGTGAATGCTATTATTTCATCATTTGTTTAGTTGAGTACACATGCTTACTATGTGATTCGGGGTTCATGGGTGGACCCTTCCTCCATGGCCTAAACAGCATCATGAATGCATTCCACAGGCTATTGTTCGGTTGCTTACTTAGTTGTGTTTATAGTGTTATCTCATATGTCTTTTGATCAGAGGACACAAAATTAGAACGATTTACGATCTATATCAGTGTGGTTCTATCTACTACAGATGATGGAGATTCATCTTTGTTTCAATTTGATATACCAAAATTGTGAGATCTAAAAAAAATAATAATAATAATTATAATGATAATAATAAATAATATATATTTAAGATACAAATTTAACTAGGTAATATTTTGTTACCAGTTTGTAGACTTTTCTTTATAGATAAATCATGTCAAGAGTTCATTATAAAACAAATAAATAAACTAGAGTTGTTAAGATTTGAAAAGCTTTAAATATTAATGCTATCAGATGTGATTGTTGTATAAAAAAAAAAATTCGATAAACTTGGAATGGGTCCCACAAGTCTCTCCCATGGAATTAACTGGTAGAAATCATGGAAGTACAAATGTGAATTCCTCCGTGGCAGACGATCTCCTTCGGAATGCTAAGAGATTAACACATCCTAGTCCTAGCCATGACTCGCTTAGGTAAAGCTATCCATGAAACAAGTAAAGGTTTTATTCTGAAACTTGCACTGTAATAGCAACACATGTTCAGACAAGACGAGTAACGTGGAAAGTAAAAGAGGATGTTGAAAGATATCTCGACACTAATAAAAGTACTACAAATATCTGTTATATCTTGGCCATGCATATCGGTTGGTCGCAGTCTTCAATTGGTATGGGACAGTTGGCGGTTGCTGAGCCTTTGGTATTGTATAATGTAATAATGTATTTTCATATGTGTGAGGTGGTCGCGGTCTCCAACTGGTATAGGACAGTTGAAGGCAGCTGAGCCTATCATATGTATGAAATTATCTGATGTTGTGTTATACTGTTCTTAACATGCTGTATAATAACATGTCATGCATTTAGTAACTTACTGAGTTTCGACTTACCCCGTATTATTTTAAACTGTTAGATCTCAATAAGACTGTAATATCCATCGTTGTGGGGGGGGGGGTAATTAGTGTAAGATTTATTTCTTGCAGGTTAAGAAATTCCTTATGTGGTCAATAGTGAGAATCACGGTTGATTTGGGATTACTAAATCATATTAAACACTGGTTTGTAAAAGGAGTTAGTTTCCTATTTAAACTCTACCTTGATGGACGGTTGAGATTAAATCCTAATCCTAATAGGAATCGGTCCTCCCTTTGCCTATATAAAGAGATGCAATACCCATCATATTCATCTATTACGAAAAACAACTCATTAGGTTTTTGGGCCAAGAGGGAGAAATCGTATTCCGTCTTCTTTGGCTATTATACTGCAGATTTCGGATCTACATCAAGTTAATAGAATCAAACATCATGTCTTCAGGTATTTTACTTATGATTATTTGTATGCTATTGTGATAATTATGAAGTTCAAGATCTAGGGTTTAAGGATTAAAATATTACAGTTGGTATCAGAGCTTTAGGTTACGAACTCATGATTATCCATGAAAAACACATTCAATATTACTGTTTTATTAATTTACGATCTCATGCCCCTTGTTTAATTCCCTTTTGAGTAAACTCGTAACGATGTTCATGTCGACCACCTTGATCGGTATTACTTATATAAATACCAAGCCATGAGTTGGAACAGACAAGATAAGTTTTGGTTGGAACAGACTCGTGAGGTTAAAATAATGAGAGGACATATGAGATTTTATCATCATTATTATTTTCACGTCATTAAAGAAGATGAACTTGCATTGGGTTTTCTTGGGATTCAAGAATTGCATGGTGATGATGGATATAAAAGACCTTGCTTCTTGGAAATTTTATGTATTTGGTTACGTACTGTAATTGGTATTGTCTTGTAATTGGTATTGTTTGTATTGAATTAGTATGCTAGTATTATTAGGTTTTATTATTTTATTAAGTTTTATGTATTCCGCAATAAAAATGTTTTAAGTATAAAGTCTTGTTATCACCACAAGATAATAAATTATGACATTAATGTTATTTAATAATCATGTTTACTTATTAATATGAGTCTTTTAGGTTGTGCATACATATTAGAACAAGATCACCCACAGTGATTCGATCCACGTGTTTGAACAACATTAAGATTTATGTGTTTTAGAAAAGTAAAATATCCACGATATTTATTTTCTTCTTGTACACATAATTAAATTAAAATTTTGACTCTTTAAAACATGATTATTTTAATGAAGATTCTACCCAGGAGAATTTTCTTTATGTTTGTTTAGACAATTTTTATTCTTATATATCTCTATTATGTCTTCACTCTGTTCCCGTTAATTTGCACTCGCATGCTTCATCTGTACCCTCCCTTAATGGTACTAACTTCTCGAATGGCGTGAGAATGTTGAATTCACTTTGGGTGTTCTTGATCTCGATCTTGCACTCCAAATTGAAAAACCTCCGAATTAACCGCAAAGTACCAAAGAGGATAAAGATCTCCATAAACTGTGGGAGAAAAGTAAGATTGAGCCTTATGTTCATGCGAATGACGATTGCTGCAAACATCAAGACCTCTCTTCCTGAAACGAAATTGGCTAGGGAATTCATGGAATCCGTTGCAGAACGCTTTAAGACTGCTGTTAGGTCCGAGGGTTGCTCAGTGTATAGGCTAGAGGGGGGGGTGAATAGCCTATACTTGGTGTAATAAAAATTTCATCCAAATTTTACATTTAGATTGAAAAGTAGATGAAATGATTACTACACATAGATCATCTTCCTCATACCGAATGATTAGGCGAAGATAGAGTGATCGGACATCTTAGATCGCAGATGTAGATCATGGACATCTAGGATCGCAGATATGAAATATGCAGTTGGAAGATGTATGTTGAACTTAGCCGATGGAAATGAGTTTGAGCAATGAAAATAAACAAAGATAAGTTCAACAATTTAGATTAAAGTAACGTAAAGATTTGATATGAAAGAGAGCTTGACAGTTGACTATAATCTGTATTAGATGCATCATTTACTTTCCTTAAACAGATTGCACATGATAAAGCAAATTATACACGAAAGAGAAATCAAGGCTGAATGTAACAATTATATATTTTATATTAAAATTCAGCAGAGGTTTGCTCAAAGGCAAACATGCTTAGTACATCAACCTAGAATCTCTAACCTAGCAATCTTCTTAGGAAAAAGAAGGAGAAATGAAGAAAGCGAAATCAAATATATCGAAAATACATTAGAAGATGTATTTAATATTTATTAAGACATCTTCCCGTAGTTTCAACTTGATATATTTGTTGTGAGAAGAGAATATTAGGAGTTGTTCAAATAGCATATATTTGAACAACCGAGTGCTAAGCACTCGACCAACAATGATGACACCTTATTGCACAATCGGCACGCTTATAATGTAGTATAAGTCCGCCGATATGAATGCAACTGACATGTAAGTTCGCTCTTCATCGGACATCTTCAAGCTTGGTCCGGCTTCAACGATCCGTAAGATACTTGGTCTCTTTGTTGAATGATGGAGTTGAGGCCATCGAAGAGACCGAGTTCTTCGAAGGAAGAAGAACTCAAATCAACAACAAGGTTGTTGATCAGCGAGCTTCTCGCCTTTGGATTTTCTTCTCTCTCTCACAAAGTGTTTGTTCTTACACTTGTGATTTCTCACTCTGAAGGAGTGGTTCTGGATTGAAGAAATGAAGATCAATACCACAACCTTTCTCAAGCATAAGCATACACAATTTGTGTGTTAGAGTGCTTGTGCTCTCTCTCTTGTTCTCTTGTGCTCGCTCTTTAGAAATGAGGATGAGAGTCTTCTTATATAGCTGGAGAAGAAGATGTGACCGTTGGTGTATTGAATAGGTTTATGCCCGTTGGTGCTCTGAATCTCGTGATGTAGGGAGAATACATTTTTGGATTTGTTGGGCAAAGACCTTCAGTTAGGTTTGAATCTTGAAGATGATCCGGGACACAGCCGGACATAGTTGGACGTGTCGAGCTTAGCCTGGATGCACCGATTGATGTGGACGTTTCATTGCTTTGACCGTAGCAGCCCGTGCTTGGCCTTTTCTCGAAATGAAGCTTTGAAGACCGCGAACACTGTTCGAAGAGGAAATGTCTATTGGATAAACGTGAAGGTGCGTACATCGATGCGTATCTTGGATTTGTCGACGATCTTGTAACGGATCTATTTTGTCTTGAAGTGCATTGAGTAACGACCGATGTATCTCGTGATCTTACGTTTCTCGCTGTTTTGATGAGGATTTGGCCGATTCGAGATCCGCCATTATAGAACCGCTGTAGAAACCGCCGATGGTCACGATGTTCCTCTTGAATAAATAGCTTCTCTCAGCTTGTTCGATGAAGTGCTTTGGCGGATACTAGAGTCTCGATATAGAACCGCGATGTAGAGATGGCTATTTAGGCACATAGCCGAAGGGAAATGTCTTAGTGAGACATCTCGATAGTCACGTCAACCGGCAAATTGAAGAGCTTGATTCATATGAAGGTTTGTCATCATTCGGTAGGACAAAGACTCGGATATGTACAAAGACTTCCTAGTCTAATGACCTATGCATTGTTTCAACAAGCCGCCACACTAACCTACGCACCCTTTAGCCACTTGTGAAACATGCGTTGTAATGGGAACAAGCAAATCACCGTGTTGGAATATGCATACATATATATCACTGATTTACGTGCATATTCCTAACAATCTCCTCCTATTTGCTTGGGACCATTACTACAATTGACTTATACATATAGCTCTATAAAGCGCTTGTTCAAACCTTAGTAATAACATGCCACTACCGAATATTCGGTTATATCAAGACATGCCCTAGGTTGAACTTACAAGCGATAGCGTATGTATAGTCACCTATTGCTAAGTATTTACGACTCAATAAATGGAAGAACAAATACGAAGCAATAATGAAATGTTTATTAGGCAAATGATAATATTGCCTTAAGAGTGTGTTTCTTGCATCGGATGATCTCAAGAATGTTGCTCAAGCAAGAAGTAGAAAGTATAAGTGACTTAATCGATTTGATTAAGCATCTTCATCAAGTCGCATATTATAATAGTCATATAGTGTTAAGTCGTATGGGTAGATACTATCTTACAACAACCTACAAGTTGTCTACCTCTCCTTCTTAATAATTGTTTATCTCTCCTCCTTAATGAATATTGTTCTTAATAGTGTTAATCCTACTATAATTTCTTAAGGCCCGACTTCCTTTATAATTACTTGAGGCCATTACTTCTTCACGGTCTCTCCTCCTGAAAGGTTCATTGATTACTTGCAATTTTCACAATCTCTCCTTTCTTCAATTTCTCTTCTTTCTTCAATTTTCTCCTTAAGATTTGTTTATCTCTTAATCTTACTAATTGTTTATCTCTCCTCCTTAATATTTCACATTTACTTACTAGTTTTCTCCTCCTTACTAGTTGGGGTTATTATTACTTCACAATTTCTTGGGGCCATTACTACCATTACTACTTCAATTTCTCCTTTCACATATTCAATTGCTTGGGGCCATTACTACTTCATAATTTCTCCTCCTTAATGGCCACAAGTTGAAGATAGATTGATAGTTATCAATTGAATTTTGGAGTATTATAACCTAAATATGAGGGAGAACATGCTTATGGTAATTCATAAGGTATGAATTTTGACAGTAGAGAGAGCATGCCGTCGTTTGAGAAATGCCGAGGTGATTTGCAGGATGTAATTCGAAAATATAGACTTTATCGAGGGAATACAGCTTACTTGTCATATTTACGATTCTTAATGTGCGATAGCTTATGATACACAACTTTCATGTATGAGACATACATAAAAGGATATCGAGGTTAGAAATTGTGTTTCCATTGCTTGTAAGAAGATTTTACAAGAATGGAGTGTGATACGCTTTATTTTGGGATAGGAGAGGCAAAATAGGGTAAGTTGTTTAATTAGTGAAACCAATTGGTGAGTAGTAAAGCATTCAAAATGGTTTTCTTTAAGGTATATCAAGTCAAAACAAGCAAGTATGGTGAGTCTTATGTTGATCTGTTGTTGGATGTATGAGATATACATCTATAACATGAGATGTAAGGTCCGCCACGAAGTATAGATGAAGTTCATCAAGACAAGAACCGCAGCATGAACGAGTATGCACCAGACAAATTTTTAATTTTTAACGAAAAGAAAATGTCAAATAACGACAGTGCACGTACACAAGACTAAACACATTACATATTTATCATTGATATGGCAAAGGAAAGTTAGATTTATAAAACGAGACCTAGCTAGTCATCCTAATGAAGTAGAGTTAGAGGATGAAGGTCTGATTCTAATCGAAAGGAACATTGACCGGATTTGACGCAGTGGCGTTTGCCGGCCAAGCTCCTCCCGAGATGAGGTTGCTCGAGGTGAGCATTTGAGGCGATGGGAGCAAAGTGCAGAGTAGCGATTGTCTCTTGTGGGAGTCCAAGGGATGAAATTGGATACACTGTTCCCGGGGTCTCGAAGACGATTCCTTACACGACGAGAGATTTGACGAGGTCGTTGAATCACCGGTGGAGGAGGAGTGGCAAGAAGAACCATCATTCGATGACGCCATTCAAGGTGGGAGATGGGTCGATGAGGAGGACTAGGCAGATTTGGTGAACACATGATGCAACCGACTCTATTTGTGGAGAGATTTTGAGGAACGCAGAAGTCGCTTGTTGTTTTTGGAACCGATACCAATTTTATACAACTTTGAGAAGATGAAAGGGTTTCTTGATTAGAGGAATGGGAAAAGACATTTTGGGGGCTTAAAGAAGTGAGTGCATTTAATGACAAGTAATGATAGTCCGATTTTGGATTATGTCATCATGCTTAGTGTAATAATGGCTAGTGCATAGGTAGTCTAGAAGATATTTATATTAATTTCAAACAAGAAGTTTAAAAATTAATTTGAGACCGATTAATTTGATTGCCTTTATTGTGATATTAATGGGTACAACGCTTCCAGGGATAATATAAGTCGTTATTTTACTTCAAACGAGTTGTTTGAGTAAATTAATCAACAATAGAACAGATTGGTTGTTTAAGAATGAATTGGGGACAAATAACTTGTCCAAGCCATATGGCACAGCTTGTACATGACACATATGTGGAGGTTTTAGACGAATGTGTCTTAAGATTGTCCGATATCAATCTTGAAGTTTGATACCAATTTTGGGAGATTTGAAGAGTCTTTTAAATGAAGACACTATTAGCGGTGTTGTATTAGGTTTTTGCTAGAGTGGGAACCGCGATATTGATTGTTGTGTCTATTATTGGGAGTGTGATTAATATCGCTAAGTTAAGGACATGATATCAATTGAATAGACTCTATTTATAATGGACATCAATCTATTTAAGATTAATAAAGCTTAGTAAGAATATTAAATAGATCAAGTGAGATGTTACATGTGTACCGAAGTGATGTCCGTTCTTCTTTCTAATCACAGATCTAGGCATTCTATGGCAAGGGAAGAGATCTGCAGACTAGACTTGTTCTCAAGAGAGTGAGACGTAGCCTATATGAAACGGGGTCATATCGGTTGTTCACTCGAGGAAGGACATAATATTTGAAAATATTAGTCTTCCCAAGATTTCTTGAATGTCGACTATCTTGAGGATAGGTCGAGTTACTAGAGATTTTAACTACATCCTTTTAACAAAGAATCACATGATAAGGTGTAGCAGAGTGTTTTGGAATTCAATCGTATACCAATTAGCCGTTTGAGCCATTATAATGGAGACAACTAATCAAGCCTTTATAACTTCAATCTCATAGGGTATACAAGATTTGGTAGTTGTCATTACTAAGAACACAAAGTGCCGTTGGATTGTCTTGAAAGGTTCAATTTAGCGTATTTCGTTGTTCAAAGTAGATTTACTAACAATCTTGACCTTTTAATCATGAAGAATAGAGATTGAGTAATAGCAGATTCATCGATAGATTGACATGAAGATCATGAATACTGCCCGCCTATTTGTTAAGAGACTATAGATTCTCGCGTAACTTGAATTTAATCATTGTGAAAAGATTAGATTCGAAAGGCAATTATCATGGTGTCTAAGGATGAGAGTTAAGCAAGAGTAGAAGACCATAACTTGATTTAGCGATTGTTCAAGAAAGGTTTGCGATGGGATGTCACAGAGTTTGTGTCTCGGTAGAGTGACCATTTCATTGAGAGCAATTCTTTTAATCACCGTAATAAAATAGAGATAATCAAAGAATGATAGGTTTGATCAACACACTTTAACACATTATTTCATGCTATCAAAGGAATGCGACAAGTAGATGAGCATGAGAAAAGTTGCGAACTTGTATTCAATGATCCAAGTAGTTTTACACGGTATGATGCAAGGATCACTGATTACAAGAACAATACAACTGGATTTTTGACCGAACCGCCGATTACATGAGAAAGATACAATGATTCAATTTACGTAAAGAAATACATGTTACAAATTTGTGTCCTATAGATCCTAATCCTAGACATTAGATTGGGAGTCATTGGTCAAGGATTTAGAAGGAGTTGGATGATAAGAAGATGGCCGTGTTCCCTTTTGATCTCCTCCAACTCTGGGAGGCGTAACATCTTCACTTCTTCGGGTCATTATGAGAACACCGAAGGGTGATGGCCGTCAAAGATGTATCGCTTGGCCCATGAATCCCTTTGATATTCACAGGACTTATGGTCGTTGTTAGCTTCGTCATCTTTGTCAATTCCATATTAGCTACATAATTCAGCAGAACCGAATTATCTCGCATCGGCCATCTTTGAGGTGATGGTCGGCATACCTACATATAACCGTAAGACTTGTTGCACATGGCAATATGTTAAATGTTTTCCAAACATTTGACATTTCTTTTCGGGATCTTTTCGTGAAGTTCAAGTATGCAAGCAGACTTCCAAAAGTGGAATGAGTATGTGCTAATTGATTTTCCCTGATTCATCTCAGACATTTTAGAGTATCAATGAGATTGATAGCTAAAAGTTAGAAGAGAAAATGAAATCACTTTTATCGGCATTAATTGATGGTTTTCTATCTTATTTTTAAAACTAATTGACTAAAAGAGTTCGTAAGTGTTCGACAATCATGTTTGCAAAGATATGAATTATGCTTGACGGCAAACTTCTATGATTATCTGACGAGACAAAAGAAGTTCTTTTTATCAATTGTTTTCTCAACAAGACTGTGGAACCATAATTAATGATTTCGTACACAGACTTGATGCAATTTCTCTCATATTTGTAAACCGTGTATTGAAAAGATTTTGAGAAATAATTTTCACATTTATGAATGATTTTGGAAATTCATTATTGAGAGAAATTTAGATCAGCTCTTGTGAAGTAACAAATAAAATCGAAACAACATTGAATGAATATGAAGGAATCATACCCCGTTGTTAAGGAATTGTCTTGATCCAATCTTAGGACTTGGATTTTGCAACATTTGTGAGATTTTGAATCATCGATTTGTAACTAGTGTAATCTATAGGCAGTTTGTGAGTTATGTCATAGTAGAGATTTGAATGAAGAAGGAGCTCTACTTATACTCACGGAGGTTAGACCGAAGGATACTCAATAATGGAGCTTTACCGTTGAATTGTCCTTCGATCACGCCTTGGCAGATAGGTCAGAAGTCTAGATATTTTCAAGATTCTTGGTAAGGATTGATGTTGACCGACTTGTCGTTTTCCAAGATTTTGAAAATAGTCTTAACTTTAATCGAAGCCAAACTTCGAAAAGTGTGCCTCCACCTTTAATAGACTTGAGAGAGTAGGTCTTTAAAGGATTTTACTTCTATAAGTCAGCACATAAACCGAGCTTATGAAGTGTTGGTTGGCGATGTGGAAATTCACCAACTACGGGTTTTCAAAAACACTTGAAATCACCGATAGAAAAGTGCCGATTTGTTTTTGAAAAATCATTTGCATAAAACAAATCATACAATCAATGTATATTAATGAAAGTGCAGTATGACAAAGTTATTATGCATTATTGTCGATGATATGTATAAGCATATTAGTTCGCAGACATGAGCACAGTCATTGGAAAGCAAATAGCTAACCTGTTATGTATAGGCATGAGAGAGGGTCTTTATCAACTCCTTTGGACTTATCGCAGATTTTTCACTTCATTGTTGTAAAGTCCAAAGGTGAAGATTTTGACCTTGAGTGAGTGAAGGACATGAGTGAGTTCTCATGAGTGATCAGCAGTCCTTCATGAATCAGCAGCCATGTTACTATCTGCCGATGGAGAGAGATGTTGCATGATTGACCTTTTCTGTCATATGAGTTCTTCCTCATTAGACTCTTTGAACGCGTCTGCTCATAGTCGTTGAAGCACCATTTCTAATACTGAGCATAGGTTCCTTGAGTGTATTCTTGCTCGGCTGAGGCTTTACATTGAAGAAAGACAAACTCATCATTGATGTCCTTAGGCCAAGATCTTACAATCACAGTAATTTTGAAGATGACATATTTTTGATTTCCTTTGAATTTTCTTTGAAACTCTTCTTATTTCCTCTGCTCTAAACTTTTATAAAAAGTTTTCTTGAGAAGGTGTTGGATTGGAACAATCGTTAGCCTTATGTCAAGAGAGCATGTTTTTGGAAGGGATTCTAAGTAATTCATCCATCAAATATGAGTTTAACCCATTTGCCAAAGAAGATACCAAGATTTGAGAACAGACTTATGAAACATGCATAATCCTTAGCAAATCAACTTCCACTATAATACTTATCTTCACAATATCAATGTAATTCTGATATATGATAAATTTTCTTATAGTGAACACATTGTCATCATAATACTCTTTCTCACATATTTTTGAAAACAAAATTTATTTTGATTTGAAGATGGTTTTCAAAAGGCTTTCGTGATTCTCCGTCAAGAGGTTTTTGTGGATAAAAGATTTTGAAAAGACTCCTTTTGACTATGCATCTAATCGAGCGGCAGGATCTAAACTCTCGGGTTATTAAGCCGAAATAAGGTTTACGAGCGCTCGATACCAATTGTTAGGTCCGAGGGTTGCTCGGTATAGGCTAGAGGGGGGTGAATAGCCTATACTTGGTGTAATAAAAATTTCATCCAAATTTTACATTTAGATTGAAAAGTAGATGAAATGATTACTACACATAGATCATCTTCCTCATCTTGAATGATTAGTCAAGATAGAGTGATCGGACATCTTAGATCGAGATGTAGATCATGGACATCTAGGATCGCAGATATGAAATATGCGGTTGGAAGATGTATGTTGAACTTAGCGATGGAAATGAGTTTGAGCAATGGAAAAATAAACAAAGATAAGTTCAACAATTTAGATTAAAGTAACGTAAAGATTTGATCCGAAAGAGAGCTTGACATTGACTATAATCTGTATTAGATGCATCATTTACTTTCCTTAAACAGATTGCACATGATAAAGCAAATTATACACGAAAGAGAAATCAAGGCCGAATGTAACAATTATATATTTTATATTAAAATTCAGCAGAGGTTTGCTCAAAGGCAAACATGCTTAGTACATCAACCTAGAATCTCTAACTAGCAATCTTCTTAGGAAAAAGAAGGAGAAATGAAGAAAGCGAAATCAAATATATCGAAAATACATTAGAAGATGTATTTAATATTTATTAAGACATCTTCCGTAGTTTCAACTTGATATATTTGTTGTGAGAAGAGAATATTAGGAGTTGTTCAAATAGCATATATTTGAACAACCGAGTGCTAAGCACTCGACCAACAATGATGACACCTTATTGCACAATCGGCACGCTTATAATGTAGTATAAGTCCGCCGATATGAATGCAACTGGACATGTAAGTTCCGCTCTTCATCGGACATCTTCAAGCTTGGTCCGGCTTCAACGATCCGTAAGATACTTGGTCTCTTTGTTGAATGATGGAGTTGAGGCCATCAAGAGACCGAGTTCTTCGAAGGAAGAAGAACTCAAATCAACAACAAGGTTGTTGATCGCGCAGCTTCTCGCCTTTTGGATTTTCTTCTCTCTCTCACAAAGTGTTTGTTCTTACACTTGTGATTTCTCACTCAAGGAGTGGTTCTGATTGAAGAAATGAAGATCAATACCACAACCTTTCTCAAGCATAAGCATACACAATTTGTGTGTTAGAGTGCTTGTGCTCTCTCTTGTTCTCTTGTGCTCGCTCTTTAGAAATGAGGATGAGAGTCTTCTTATATAGCCGGAGAAGAAGATGTGACCGTTGGTGTATTGAATAGGTTTATGCCCGTTGGTGCTCGAATCTCGTGATGTAGGAGAATACATTTTGGATTTGTTGGGCAAAGACCTTCGCTAGGTTTGAATCTTGAAGATGATCCGGGACACAGCCGGACATAGTTGGACGTGTCGAGCTTAGCCTGGATGCGGTGATTGATGTGGACGTTTCATTGCTTTGATGTGTGCGCGTCCCGTGCTTGGCCTTTTCGAAATGAAGCTTTGAAGACCGCGAACACTGTTCGAAGAGGAAATGTCTATTGGATAAACGTGAAGGTGCGACATCGATGCGTATCTTGGATTTGTCGACGATCTTGTAACGGATCTATTTTGTCTTGAAGTGCATTGAGTAACGACCGATGTATCTCGTGATCTTACGCTTCAGCTGTTTTGATGAGGATTTGGCCGATTCGAGATCCGCCATTATAGAACCGCTGTGTAGAAACCGCCGATGGTCACGATGTTCCTCTTGAATAAATAGCTTCTCTGCAGCTTGTTCGATGAAGTGCTTTGGCGGATACTAGAGTCCGCCGATATAGAACCGCTGATGTAGAGATGGCTATTTAGGCAATCATAGCCGAAGGGAAATGTCTCGCTAGTGAGACATCTCGCCGATAGTCACGTCAACGGCAAATTGAAGAGCTTGATTCATATGAAGGTTTGTCATCATTCGGTAGGACAAAGACTCGGATATGTACAAAGACTTCCTAGTCTAATGACCTATGCATTGTTTCAACAAGCCGCCACACTAACCTACGCACTCTTTAGCCACTTGTGAAACATGCGTTGTAATGGGAACAAGCAAATCACTGTGTTGGAATATGCATACATATATATCAGCTGATTTACAGGCATATTCCTAACAACTGCAGATAAGTCCCTTGCAGGGAAATTAATGTCAGAACTCACTACTATGAAGTTTGATGGTGCACGGTCAATGCACAATTATATTATTGAGATGCAAAACCTTGCGGCTAAGCTTAATTTAGGAATGAAAGTGGATGAGAATTTTCTTGTTCGGTTTATCCTAAATTCTCTTCCTCCACGTATGCCCCTTTTCAAGTGAATTACAACTCTATTAAGGAAAAGTGGACGGTGAATGAACTATCTAACATGTTAGTTCGGGAAGAAGCAAGGCCGACTCAACAAGGTACTAATGTTGCACATCTCACTACTCAAGGAGCGAATCATAAGTTTGGGAAAAAGGCTGGAAAAGGCCAGAAAAGAGCACCATCCAAAATGAATGATAAAGTCCAACCTGCTCAAGTCAAGGCAAAGAAAGAAGAAGTTTGTCGTTTCGTAGGAAATCTGACACTTAATAACCGTGAGAAACGTCGTAATTGGTTCGAAAGAAAGGTAATCCCTTGGGATTCGTAAGTTTTTCGAATCAAACTTCTCTTATGCACCTTCAAATACATGGTGGTTGGATTCAGTGCTAATGTTCATGTTTCTAATTCGATGCGGGGATACCTTACGACCCAAATCATAAACCCAACGAAAACTTCTTATCGTAGGGAACGGCAATAAAGCTCCGTCGAAGCTATTGGAACATATCGTCTTGTTCTTGAAAAAGGATATTATTTGGATTTATTTCAAACTCTTTATGTTCCATCCATTTCCCGCAACTTAGTTTCAGCTTTCTAAACTTGACTTACAAGGATTTATGTTTGATTTGGGTAGTAAAAGTTTCAATTTATATAAGAATTCTATTAATGTTGGTTGGAATTCTTGTAGATGGTCTTTACAAATTTACTTTGTCTTCTCCATCCACATCTGAAACTCATTTGACCCCGCATCATAATCAAGGAACTGTACATCATGTAATGAAAAAGGACTCTTCATTCTTGTGGCATCGAAGTTGGGACATATATCCCGTAGCGACTTCAAAGATTAGTAAAAGATGGTGTTTTACCAAACCTAGATTTTATCGATTATCATAGTTGTGTGGATTGTATTAAAGGCAAAGCAACAAAACACACAAAGAAAGGAGCCACAAGGAGTTCTCGCTTCTTGAAATAATACATACGATATTTGTGGACCTTTTGATGTTCCAACATTTGGGGAGAAACCTACTTCATCACCTTTATTGATGATTATTCACGTTTCGTTATCTCTATCTATTGCATAATAAATCTCAATCTGTGAATGCGTGCAAGTATTTATAACCGAGGTTGAGAGGCAATTAGAAAGAAAAGTGAAAATCATAAGGTCCGATAGAGGTGGAGAATTTTATGGCGGTATGACGAAACAGTCAACATCCTGGACCTTTTGCCGACTCCTCGAACAACTTGGAATTGTAGCTCAATACACAATGCCCGATTCTCCTGGCGTAATGGTGTAGCCGAAAGGCGGAATCGCACGCTTTTAGAAATGGTTAGAAGCATGATGAGTCATGCTAATTTGCCCATTACGTTGTGGACATATGCTCTTCGCATGGTGTATATATTTTAAATAGGGTTCCCAAAGCGCCCAAAGACCCCTTGAGCCGTGGAAAGGCCGGAAACCTAGTTTAAAACACCCGCATGTTTGGGGATGTCCAGTTGAAGCGAAGGTATATAACCCTCAAGCAAACAAATTGGATTTGAAAACTATAAGTGGGTATTTCATTGGTTTTCCGAAAAATCCAAAGGGTATATAATTTATTGTCCTAACCATAAGCCGCGAATTGTGGAAACTGGAAATGTCAAATTCATTGAGGATGGCATGATTAGTGGGAGTACATTTGTGGAGGATAAGTCTGTCACGAAATTAGGTAACAATCCCATTACCTAAAAACAAGCGCACAAGGTGAATTCTTCCATCGTTGAACCGTTAAACGTTGAAGGACCACTGTGGCTCCAATTATCGATGAACCGATAAATGATGAAGAGCTACCACCACATCAGCCACAACCCCATAATGAAATCACCGCCAATGAAGAAATTGTGGAACAAACACAGAACCAAAGATTAAGAAGATCTCAACGAGAAAACGAAGTGCTATTCCCGATGATTATGTTGTTTATCTACAAGAATCGATTTTGACATAGGGATAATGAAAGATCCTGTTTCCTATTCACAAGCCATTACGAGTAATAATTCGATAAATGGATTGATGCCATGAAAGATGAGTTAAAATCAATGGCGTATAATCAAGTCCGGAACTCACTCATTTGCCGAAAGGACACAAAACAGTTGGGTGTAAATGGGTCTTTAAGACCAAACGTGACTGTCATGGCAATATTGAGCGATATAAAGCTAGACTTGTAGCCAAAGGTTTTACTCAAAAGGATGGCATAGATTACAAAGAGACTTTTTCTCCCGTGTCAAAGAAAGATTCTCTTAGAATTATTATGGCCCTAGTAGCTCATTATGACTTAGAGTTACATCAAATGGATGTGAAAACCTTTCTTAATGGTGAGCCGCAAGAAGAAGTATACATGGGTCAACCCGAAGGTTTTACCTTAGAAGGACAGAAGACATGGTCTCGCAAACTTAAGAAATCCATTTATGGACTTAAGCAAGCCTCCCGACAATGGTATCTAAAATTCAACGAAACCATTAATGCTTTTGGTTTTGAAGAAAATACGTAGATCCATGCATATACCTCAAGATCGGTGGGAGTAAGTTCATATTTTTGGTTACGTATGTTGATGACATATTATTGGCAAGTAGTGATCTTGGCTTATTGCATGAAACCAAAGCATATCTCTCCAAAACTTCGAGATGAAAGATATGGGTGAGGCTTCCTACGTAATTGGGATAGAAATATTCCGTGACGGATCACGTGGATTACTTGGACTCTCCCGAAAACATACATCGAAAGAGTTTTGGAAAGATTTGCAATGGCAACATGTACGCAAGCGTTGCTCCAATTCAAAAAGGAGACAAGTTCGGTCTCTATCAATGTCCTAAAAATGAATTGGAACGTAAGCAAATGGAAAACATTCCCTATGCTTCTTTAGTAGGAAGCTTGATGTATGCACAAGTTTGCACAAGGCCGGACATTAGTTTTCTGTTGGCATGTTGGGAAGATACCAAATAAATCCAGAGTGGATCATTGGAAAGCCGCAAAGAAAGTTTTGAGATACTTACAGGGCACGAAGGATTATTGTCTTACATTCAAAAAGTCGATCAATTAGAGTTGGTTGGTTATTCGATTCGATTATGGTGGATGTGTAGATACTCGAAAAGCACTTTTGGTTATGTTTTTCTACTAGCCGGAGGAGCAATCTCATGGAAAAGTGCAAAAGAGTCTATCATTGCTAATTCCACGATGGAGGCTGAATTTGTAGCTTGCTTTGAAGCTACAAATCATTGCTTATGGTGCGAAATTTCATCTCAAGATTCGAGACTTGAATTTTGTCTCGCACCCGAAACTTTATTGTGATAATGCCGCAGATTTTTCTCTAAGCATGATAGATATTCCAAAGGAACAAAACACATGGACCTTAAGTATCTATCGTGAAGCAAGCAATTCGAAGAAACAGTTGTTCATTGAGCATATAAGCACAACACTTATGGTTGCGATGCACTTACGAAGGGGTTACCTCTCAAGACTTTTCATGAACATACTTCAAGTATGGGTCTAGAGAGAATTACGATTATTGATTTATGTTTTGTTGTGCTTGTACATTGAACTTCTATTGAGATCTTATTTATGATATTCTGAATTTTATTTCGTTTCCATATTTTGTATACATTATGTGAATGGATAATTGATAACGAAATTGTTCTTGAAGAAAGAACATTATTGGACCATTATTTATACTCCCGCTTAAGGCCTAGTGAATTGAGTTATTTATGTTGTAGTACATGGAAGGAACCATATTGAAAACCCGATAATGTGGAACCGCTATGACTCCCATGGATAACTTGGTTTACGAAGGTATTATGTTAACCATAAGTTATTGATTTAGTAGTTATGCGCGCATTATGTTTCTAAAGTTAACCATTACATGATTATCACTTTGACCAAGTGGGAGACTGTAAGATTTATTTCTTGCAGGTTAAGAAATTCCTTATGTGGTCAATAGTGAGAATCACGGTTGATTTGGGATTACTAAATCATATTAAACACTGGTTTGTAAAAGGAGTTAGTTTCCTATTTAAACTCTACCTTGATGGACGGTTGAGATTAAATCCTAATCCTAATAGGAATCGGTCCTCCCTTTGCCTATATAAAGAGATGCAATACCCATCATATTCATCTATTACGAAAAACAACTCATTAGGTTTTTGGGCCAAGAGGGAGAAATCGTATTCCGTCTTCTTTGGCTATTATACTGCAGATTTCGGATCTACATCAAGTTAATAGAATCAAACATCATGTCTTCAGGTATTTTACTTATGATTATTTGTATGCTATTGTGATAATTATGAAGTTCAAGATCTAGGGTTTAAGGATTAAAATATTACAATTAGCAGAAACCGGTACAGGTAATGGTTCAATTAATAGTTTGATGGAATTATGTATCAGTTAAATACATAAGTAAAATCGGGACAGTGCCGAATAAGGTTGTCGAAAGCTGTGTAAACTCTGATCAGTAATGCTAAGTAGGGATTATCAAATGTTTTTTGAGATCATTAACTCAAGATTATTATATGATGTTATAAAAGTTAAATTTAGCAAAACTTTTACTGCTACTTTTTGTTATGTGTTTCAGTTCATGCACCGACTCGAAGGTCTGTATAGAATCTCGGGTCGGGGCGTGACAAAAATGTACCTAGGAATCATAAGAAATGATGCATGAAAAAGAAAAAGGGCTAGCTAATACATGAAATAAATTGGATAAAACTTGAGTTAAATTGTCTTAAAGTGGGAGCCCAAATTTCAAGTATATATTCAACAACAATTTAAAATTTCGGCTTATATTTCTAATCCAAAATCCATGAAATCACAATTTTATTACATTTGAAAGGAGGACTACATTACAAAGAGCAGTGAAAGGAGGACTACATTACAAAGGAGCAAAATCAATTATAATTAATCTAGTTTTCTAAGGGATCAAAATTTGATTGGGATCGGCGAATCCAATAATATTATTCTTAATGTTGTATTTATAATTAAAAATTTAATGTTTAAGACATAATAAATGTATGTTAAATAAACATTTGATATTGTCATAGATTAACTTTAATTTTCAATAAAAAAATAACTTTTTTTTTGAATTCTTTGAGTTTCTTGAGTTCTTGTCTTGACACAAATTGCTTTGAGCTTCTTGAATTCTTCTCTCAAGTTCGTTTAACAAACTTGATTACAATGCAATTAACGATCAAACATCATTAAATTACAAACTCCACGCAAAAACCAATTTAAAATTCATTCAATTGATTGAAATAATTGTAGCAAATAAGGTAGTAATATCCATGCAGGAACAACTCTTCTTCTCTAGAAATAAACTAAAAAGAATGTCAGGTTTATATATATACTAGTTATAGAACTCGTGCTCTGCACGGGTGCAATTTAACATTGAGATTAATTGATATATTTTAGGAGTACTTTTATAAAAATAAAATTATAATTAATATAGGCATTTGTTGACTTAATGTTTTTAAAAAGTTAGGTTTTGTCAATATACGCAAATTGATGATCATTTTTAGTATAATACTTTCATTTTAGAATAAATATTTGTTATCGATTTGTATATGAGTATGAGTAAATCATTATTTCTATATATTTTTTTTTATTCCTAAAGTATCTTTCAATGATTTTAAATTGTTAAATTATTTTTCATCTCGCCCTTAATAAAGATATTTTAGACATATACTTGAGAATTTTTACAAAATAGAAAATAAAATATTTACATTATTATATATGCAGGATTTATAGTCTAGATTTCAATTAACATTTATGGAAATAGAAATTGGTTGGTTTATATTATAAACATAACCAAGAGAAAAAGTGATATACATCATTTAATCAAAAATCAAAACCAAATTTTCAAGGGAAAATCAATAAAATGAAAAAAAAAAATCAAGAGCAGAAATAAAACAAAAATTTTAGTATAAATTATGTACCAAAATCAAAATAGAAATCGATACGTAAAACCATAAATCAAGAGCAATATCAACCCCAAAAATATCGCCTAACCAAAACCAAAATACCAAAAAGTGAAAGATCGAGAAAAAAAAAACAATAAAGATGTGCAAAATAAAAAGAAAAAATTTTAAAATTGAAATTAAACAATTCAACTACAACGAAACCCAAAAATATAAATCAGACCCAAATTTAAAATGGAAGCTAAAATCAAATATCATGAGCTATATAGGTAAAGTGAATCCAATACATCATGATCCGGAGGAGAGAGAGAAACCATCATTCTTTCAGACAAATGATGTTTCACCTTACTTATTGTCTACAAAAAGGAAAAGTTATCTTGCAACCGAACGAAGGGAGTGATGGGCACATGCTTTATAAGTTTTACAATACCAATGGAGATATCTCAAAAAATTGAAGGTCAAACCGTTTGAAATATAGAGTGGTAGGAACTATTGTGAAAAATAATTAATTTCATTACAAATATGTGGGAGTTACAAATAATGGAGCACTTAATGAAAAAGTAATTAGCAAGAAGGGAGTTACAAATCTCTCTCTCTCTCTCTCTCTCTATATATATATATATATATATATATATATATATATATATATATTAGAAACCCAACTTACTGATTTTAGAGAGAAAATGAAATTAAATATGGTGGTTACGATGTAGATATAACTATGGTTCATTTGAAATGAATTTCTTTTAAAAAATAATTAAATGTGTTTTTTTAGAAGAATTAAATGTGTTATTAATCACTTAAAAAAATATTTTGAGCGAGTATTGTCATAGGGTAATAGTAATAGCTAATATTAATACTTATAAAATTAATATTATTGAATATATAATAGTAATACCTAATACTATTAATAGCTATTAATAATACTTATAAGATTAATATTATTGAATATCTAATAGTAATACCTAATACTATTATGTCGTAGTTATATACTACCTAATAATAATACATATAAGATTAATATTATTAAATATCTAATAAGGTATAAATATTATATGTTAAACATATTATTATTAGGTATTGTTATTAGCTAATGATATACTATTAGTAATAATAATAGGGATTACCCTCAGTAATAATTTTAATAGGAATTATTACTCTCATATCATAACTATTATACTATTAATAATTATAAAAGGGATTATAACTCTCGTATCATAGCTATTATACTATTAGTAATTATAATAGATATTATAATATCATAGATATTATACTACTCAATTAGTAATTATAATAGAGATTATTATTTTTTTGATACCAAAATGAAGATGATTTATATATAGATACACGAAGAGGCAAGTATTTGAATGAATCTGGATATCTTTTAAATTGCCAATACAGGTTATAAAACCTCTTCATGTGAGAATCTTTTTCCCCATAATATATGTAACATTTTAAATAAATACATAAAATATAAATGGTTGAGTTGGTCTAAGGTGCATGTTTTAATTCAAAAGGGCGTGGGTTCAAATCTCACTAATAACATTGTTTTATTTTCTAGCTTTTCATTTCCTTGCCAATAGCTAAAGTTCCTCTACTAATGTATTTGAAGAATGGTATATATCACAATATCATATCTATAGTACTTAGCTAAGACTATTAGCTAATGGTACCCTCCCTAGCTAATGGTACTCTCCCTAGAATTCCAAAAGTCAAGCCATGAGAATGCATCTTTAACTAAAGGAAAGGGGGTAAGACTATTAGCTAATGATACCCTCCCTAGCTAATGGTACTCTCCCTAGAATTCCAAAAGTCAAGTCATGAGAATGCATCTTTAACTAAAGAAAAAGGGGTGAGGTGTCACATCCTTAGGCACCCTCACCAACTTTAAATATATATATATATATATATATATATATATATATATACCTGACAATCAAGGTGAAATTAAGCTATTCAATTTCCTACGAGGAGACAACCCAAACTGGTGGTGGATGAGTCTTGGAAGAACTAAAGGATAATAACAATAGTTGATGGTTTTATAATTGAGATTAAATATCCCAAAATCATAACAATCCTTTGTGAAAATATTCTCAGAATTCTTCGACTCGTCTGATCTTGGGTAGAACAAGGTCTCGCTATTTTGTGTCTCTTCGATCTTGTCATTACTAAAATAGATAGAATTCTTCTTCAACCCCGGATAGCTTGAGGTGTGGAGACAAAAGGAGCGGTTTGCACCCACAAACAAAGCGTAATCGCACCAATGCCTTCGAGAATTTTCAGATCATTGTTTACCAAATCAAGCCAATAAACAGTAAATCAATGTGTAATATGCTCATTCTAGCAAAAATACCTAACAATCAACAATATATGTTCCTCGAATTTTACCAAGTACCATTTGGCAGCGCATCTTCTCTGCAAGCTAAAGTTTTCAGAACTAACAAGCCTGTTAGTTTTAAGCTCTGTCCTCTTGAGAAAATTACAAGGAGAATCGTCTTGCTATTGCATTTGAGATCCCAACGTTCAATCAAATTCCTCGATCTTTGTCCGAACCAAAACATAGTAAATTTGATCTTTGTAATGCACAAAATCATCGTACCGATACCCATGAAGTACTTTCAATGCAGTCCACTTTGTCGACAAAAGTCTACTTCGTTTTTGTTACCATAAATTGCCAAGCATATGCGTTCTTCTGCTTTCAATTCAGGCATATCTCACGTAAATATCAACTTTTTAATGAAATTGGGTTCAGTCAATTGTTGATTGGTTAGGGTTTCAAACGATGGGAGAAAGACGAGTGATTGGTGAAAAGGATTGTTGACAAACAAGGAGGAATCAATTTTATAATTTGTACATCGTAAAGTGGGTTATTACGTGCATTGTCAAATGTACTAACCTTAAATTTATGTTTTATTTCCAAACTGCCCATATATCAATCTATCACGTGTATTTAGTTGTGTGATTCCTTAATTTACTTATTTCAATCTCGTATTTATGTCCATTACGATTTCATACTAAAATTCTCATTAATTCATATCAACTTGAAGAAACTTAAAAAATACCAAAACAATTTAATATCGAATTCATTTTAAAATCAAAATCAATGGATTCAACAAATCAAACTACTGTCATATTGTTGCTAAAATTCAGAGGAGCTACTATTGTTTTGACATTTTCAGAGATTACCTGGACGTCCCAAGAAGACACGGATCTCATCAAATGTTGAATCAACAAGACAAAAAAAGAAAATGATATGTAGTAGATGTCACAAACTTTGTAACCATAACTCTAGGTCATGTAGAGAGGCTATACATATTTGATTTTTGTTATGTTGTAATTTTTTGAAGTTCATTTGTATATAAAATGTTGATTTTTGTAATGTTTGATTTGTGCATCGTCAGTATAAAATGTGCATCGTCAATGTAATTTTGTGTTAAGAAATGTGCATCGTCAAGTATAATTTTGTACATTGTCAATTATAACAGTATTATGTCAGTATAATATGTGCATCATGAAGTGTATTTTTATGTGTAAATTGTGCATTGTCAATTATAACAGTATTATTTTTTAGTATAATATGTGCTTCGTAAAGTGTTGTTTTTTATGCATCGTCAACTATAATAATTGTAATTTTTATTAATTCATATTGTTATTACAAAATTTATCAAGAATACAATTCATCTCTAATACTACTCAATAGAGTGCATTCCCTTAACACAATTACAAAAGAACATGACATCCTTCACATTATCCACAATCCTTAAATGAAGCTAAATGCGCGAATAAGCAGGCGGAACTGCAAAAGCCGTCAAAGATGAAAAACGGATCAAGTGCACCTTGCATATCTGAGAAAAAAATATTATTAAGATTATAACAGGGATTTGACTTCACGATGCACATATTATAAAGAGGTTACTTTGTGCATCGTGATGCACAAAACGTGTGCATTGCAAACGTAATTTTAAAAAAGATAGAAATTACACAATGTTTATAAATTCATAAAAAGAGGGGAATAACACAAAAAATGTAATGTTTATGTACATATTTCACTCTATTCAATAAGAGCTAAATAAAAAGTACATTTTTAAAATGTATTACATATCTGAAATCATATAAAATCTTGGATCCGACTAAAAGATATGTGTGAGTGCTTCTTGGAACTCAGATCCGACTCCACAACCTATTGATTTGTTAAAAAAATGTTTGCTCTGTTTTTTGAAAACCTAAATGTATTTAGGTATCGTAAAACATCCTACAAATTGCTAGAGGTGGAGGGTTTTAAGTTTTAAAATGTATTCAGTAATACTAACTTGATATTCAGGCATTGTAAAATATCCTACAAACTTGTTGGAGGTTTGAGAACAATGTAGCAACCATTTGGAATATAACCAATAGAATATCATAATCTTTTCAAAAGTTTTTGTAAAATTTCTGAAGGGTTTTTAAATTTTTTTTCTGTTTGGAGTGAAGATTGTAATGTTTTTAAAGTGAAGAGGGTTAGGTGTAGTCTGACAACCAATTTAATTTGTAAATCGTATTGTGTTTGCGATGCATTATTTTTTTATTTACGATGCATATTTGCCCTTCCGTATTTGCGATGCACAGTGTGGACTTCCATATTTTTTAGTGCATCGTCTAGTCCATTTGTTTCGTGTTTTTAAAGGGCATAATGACATTTTGCAAAAAAATGTCCTTTAGCGATTGAAAACAATTATAGTGGACTTTAGCGAATAAAAATTGTCTAAAAGGGATCGGCCGAATTTGACCCATAGAAATTTGAATTGACTATATATCCGTTCGAATTGTAATTGGGCACCTAATAACTTGTATCAATCGATTTCAGTTTAGAGGTCTGATATTAAGCCTGAGCTTGTAGTATTATTATAAACTTTGGTATTAGTGTCGTTGGATTAAATCTACTTAGATCTATATATCGTTGGATCAAATTTATTACATTAAGGACAAATTTGCTCAAATGGTTTAGAGATCTAAGTAAATTTAATCCAACGACAAAAACACTAAGTAAATTGAATTCTTCTTCAACCCAAGATAGCATAAACTGAAAAGAGAGAACCAAGGCATACCCCCACACACACACACATATATATATATATATATATATAAATGATAATATTTAATGGTTACTTTTTTTTTAACCATCAATGGTTACTCTCATTATCAACCATTGGATCAAAAATTAAAAGTTGAAATTTAATGGTTAGTTAGAAAATGCAATTAATGCAAGTAGGTGAGTCATTTAATGAATTAAATTTCAACCTTTGATTTTTGATCCAATGGTTGATAATGAGAGTAACCATTGATGGTTAAAAAAAAAAAGTAACCATTAAATATTCCCCTATATATATATATACTTGTAGCATTTCAAAAATTCTTGGTGAACCAACTATTGTAACGGGTTCGCGAAAGAGTCACGAGTCAATTATAAATTTATAATCTGAGTGCGAAAAACTGATGACCCAAATCAAGTTGTGATTCGTCGGCTAAACGCAGTGAACTATGGCTCTAGTGATCAAAGTAACTTTGAAAGCAATAGTACAACTAGTCAAACAACAACAAAAAATTTTAATTTTTCTTCAAAAAGGTTATGCTAAATATTAGGGGACTTGCTATTCCAACCCTCAAAATTGTTAAGTATACCCATTTATTTAGTTTACCCCCTTTCAAATATTATACTACCTATATTACTTAGTATATCCCCATTTTTTTCCTATTTTACCCTTTAATAATAAACCCCCAATTTTTACCCACCCAAATTAAAATACTATCTACCCAACCCACCTCCCTCCCAAAATTAAAATACTCTTCATTTCTCTCTCTATCATCTAATCTCTATCATCTTAATTTATTTTGAAACTTCATCCACTTCGATTTAGCTTTCTAAAAATTACACAAAATCAAACCACTACTTAATCTTGAAACACATATTTTAGTTAAATTTTTTAATAATTTTTTGGAGGAAACTGCGAACGGAGTGTGCGGCACCCCCGGCCGCACACCCTAAGGAATGTGCGGCACTGGTCCACCGCACATACCTTAGGGCGTGCGGCCGGAGGTGCCGCACATATCATTAAGTGTGCAATAAGGGGTGCCACACATATCTTAGAGTTCTTAAAACTTTTAAGGATAATATAGCCTTTCAAAATTATAATAATTTTGTAATAATGATAAGAAAGTATACTCAGCAATATTGGGGGTGAGAATAGCACTTATCTTTGAAGAATGAAACACACGACTGTTGTCGAACATTTAAGGACACGTCATTGTATAAATCGCCCCTCTCCTCTCTCCATCTCCTCTTTCCCAAAACCGAAACCGAAACGAACAAACTGTCTGTAAGAATTCGCGCTGTTCATCACTCTCTTCCCAGAAGGTAAGAAATCTTTCCGTCAATTAATTCACAATTCAATTGATTACAGTCATTTCCTATAACCATCGATTTCCAAAAAAAATTACATATGAAAAGATCAGAATTTTCGAGTAAATTTTTTTTTATCTAATTTGTACTTTTACTAACTTAGGTTTGCCCAAGGGTTTAGCCATATTCATGTGTTGTGATTCCTGGAATTGACATACGGCAAAGGATCTTTGTTAGGGTTTTGCTTGTTTCCAAGGGTTTCTTTCAAAAGTCATGAATGTATTCTCTTCTCTCTGTATGTGTATGTGTGGGCATAGATTTGAATATCATAATCAGAGTTGCAAATTTTTTTTTTTGTTAATTAGTTGTGAATTGCAGTGAGGTTACTCTTTAAATGGGAAATTTGCTTCCTCCGCCTGTTAATTAGTACTTCTATACTAGCTGATGTGTGCCCAATTGCCCGAGATGTGTGTGCCATGCGTTAGTTTTATGTTACTCATTGCCCATTAAAGTAAAATTTTCGGCTGTGTACCTCTGTGAAAAGTAATTGCCTCTCTTTAGGAAAGGAAAAAGTAGTATAGAGTGGATGCAGAAATACTCTGTAAGCAAAGATCTTTTTATTTTTTGACCAAGCTGTAAGCAACAACCAATAATAACTTTGTTAGAGAGTGTGGGTCATGTGTTTTCACTTTCCATTTGAAATTTTGGATAGTACCCAAATTCCTTGGCTCAGAGAATATTTATCTTTGTTCTCTTTAAAATTTGCGGAAGCTTTCTTTCCTTTCTTTATATAAGACAAACTCACATCAAGCTTACGTGTGTGTCTGTGTGTGTATACTCCCTCCGTCCCCAAAAAATAGGCCCACTTTCTATTTTGGTTTGTCCCAAAAAAATAGTCCCATTTTTTAAAGAAAAGATAAAATTTTGGTGCAATTTAAAGAAGGTACAAGCAAGCAAAGCTAGGATCTTAAAAAATTTGACTATGAGACTATCTTATTGGGATGGAGGGAGTATATATTTTTGTGTGCGTGTGTGTGCGCGAGTGTCTTGCATCTCAAAGAAAGGAGTCCTACTTTGACATCTTAAAGTCAAGTTAAGCATTTATCGAATGGAGATTTGAGATAATTTTATCTGCCTTTTCAAAACTATAAAAATCGTGGTTATTAGTAGATTTTTGTAGTTTCTAATCAGTTATAGTTTTATTCTCTAAATCTGAATAAATATATGCCAAATAGAGATTCGACATAGGTCAGATTGACTTTAAAAAGTCAAAACTTTGACTATTTTTTTGACCAAGGTTGTAGTTTAAATTAAACCTACCTGCTAGCTTTTAACTTCTAGTTTGGATCTAATCTCTTCGAATCTCATGTTCGTTGCAATGTAGATAGCTTTAGACTTGCTTTGGAGGTCCACAAAAAACCGGATAATACTTATATGAGCAGAACATGCATTGCAAGGTGTGGAGGTGGAGTAATACCGGATAATACTTATATGTTTTTGTTAGTATCTTTAGAGGTCCACAAAAAACCATTTATTCTTTAGTTCTTGTGGTCATTTTGAGGACAAATATATGATGTGGCTTAAACAATGGGGTTTTCACCCAGATGCTCTCCCTTTCCGTATTAGCCAGTATATTTAACTGCTCGTCTTACTATAGACAACCTTTTCCTTTATTGTTTCTTAACTTCGATGAAACTTGTCTTGAGCTTCTTACATCATTGTTCATAGCATTGGTATTTCAAATTATATGAAATGAGGGATGCATGAATGTGTAACATTTATTTTGCAGTGAACTGAAAATTTGTGCTATGGTTTCAGGAAGAATGAGCAGCCGCTCAAGCCGAACTCTCTATGTGGGGAATCTTCCCGGAGATATTCGTGAGAGAGAAGTTGAGGATTTGTTTTACAAGGTTTGTTTTAGTATATTATCAAACCGAAAGTTATAGTGCTTTTTGAATATATTGGTAGTGGTGAATAGGGCTTTCATTCAGAAATATTGAGTACATTTCGTTGATTGTTTATGCGTGTGTCAAGAAAATGAATCTGAGGTTGCAAATGCACATATATAAATTTGAAATTTTGCGCTACATGCGTGGAGTAGTGTCTAGCCACCAGACCTACACGCAGTTACATGTGTGGAATAGTGTCTAGCCACCAAACCTACATGTGCCCCGCATGAGTTGGTTAAGTAACCAACTCATCTAAAAGCTTAATATTACGAAGGGGTACAAATTGGTTCTATATAAAATGCGCCTCTCCAAGTATGCACGTGAGGGGGAGTGCTAAAGCATGATATATATTGTCGGTCCTCTCTCTTAACAGCCTCCTCTTAACAGCTTGAGCTTTTAAATGAGTTGGTAACTTAACAGCGCCAAGGCTGCATGCCCCGTATTCTCCGTCCCTCAAGCCCTTGCAGAAGCACTTGTTGCAAGGGGACAACCTCATAACAAAGGCTGAGGAGCACATGTGCACGTGCCATGGCTGCATACCCCCACAGATACCCTCCCACAAGCCCTTGTAGAAGCACACTTGTGTGCAAACTGCAAAGGGACAACCTCAGGAAAGGACCCTGCAGAGATGCATAAGGGCCAGGCAGCACACCCTGCGGATGCCTTCCTTTGCACACAGTATGACTACCAAGAAGCCAAAACACCAAAAGTTAAAGCTAAATTATTGATAGTATATGTTCCATTCTAATTAAATCTTGAAACTGAAGAATCCTGTCTTCTTAACTAACATTAAATTAAGAGTCATCCTGACTCGCATCCTCTGTTTGGCTCATTTTCCTTCTAGTAAAAGACTAGGATATAAACTATGAAGAAGTCGTGATTCATGATTGTTAACATACGTGTGCCTCGAGGTGGATGTCAAATATTCAATTCATGTCAAAGTGAAGCTAAAACTCTGAAGTGGAGAGTGTTGGTTCAAGATCAAGAATAACTAAAGTTTTAACCTCACTCGACTAGTTTTTTTTGTCTCTTTTATATAAGGAGTTGGGTATAAGTATAAATTATTGAAGATTCTCGGGTATAATTTAACCATCTTGGTCTTATGCATCGGCAATCCAACTATATGTTACATAGGTTTTTGTATATGGTTTTCCATGCTCTATTTCCATGTCTCCATCTTTGTAAAGATGGTGAAAGTCAAGCTAGATGCTTTTTAGCATGAAGGTATTTGGAAATTAAGCGGGAGCCCGGAGGAAGACTTTGTCTCTACATATCTGGTCTCTCATTTACTTTGTCTACTTTGGTGTCTCTTTTAAGTGAATTTCTGTTGTACCCTATTTAAACGTTTAGCATTTACTACTCCGTACTATATTTCAAGCAACAACTGTTGCCCACTGAGCCCACTATTTTCTCCCATTAATATTTTTTTTCCTTTTGGTAAAGAGATCATGGACAAAGCGGTTTTCCTCACTCCTCCTTCCCTCAACTGCCACGAGGAAAACAAAATGATGTCCTTTCTCACAGTAAACAAAAAATCTCCTTCTTTGCTACTCCCTCCGTCCCTAATTGAGTGTCCCTTTTTTAGTTGTTTGCAAAAATTAAGGAATTGGACTTTTAGACCATTTTAGTAGTATATATACATGAATGCCCTTATTGTCCACACATAGAATTGCAAGTGCACATTGGGATGTAATAGATAGGAACTTCATACAAAAAGGAACACTCATTAGGGACAATTGTTTTTCAAAAAAGGGATACTCAATTATGGACGAATATTGGAGATGCGCATAAAAACTTTTGTTTATTTGTACCTTTTTACCATTTCTCTATTTTGCTTATGCAGTGGTCCACTACTTCGTTTTTGGTTTTCCTTTTTGTCTTACACATGCATAGCATGTACCAGATCAACTAGTTAAGGAAAAAGTCACACTGTATGTGGAGGTTGCCTTGGGGGACTTTAGTGGCTTTGAATGTACATGCATATGTTACTATTACATGGATGGAACTATTATGTAGAGCTCCTCATCTCTGCGTATGAAAGTTGGGAGGAAGAAATGTGCATATTTACATTTATGAAGAAGAGATGGATGGGGAAGCAATTATTTCTTTCCTTGTATCCATTTTTAATCCTCTTAAGCGGGATTAAGGATGTAATTATGTGTTTATGATATCTCTGTCTAAAGATTTTTCAATTCATGGTGCTTTTTGTTGTTTTATTTATTTATTTATTTTTAATGCTGGGAGAACTTATGATCAACTTATGTTCAGGAGTTTATTTGTGGGGGTTTTCTGCTCAAAAATGACTTTTGTTGGTGTTAGATAGTGGCTATGTTTAAATTATGCATTGAACCTGTTCGACTGTGAATTTCTTTTTCTGCAGTATGGACCCATCGTTGAGATAGATTTGAAAATCCCGCCAAGACCCCCGGGTTATGCCTTTGTTGAGGTGAGTATGCATATAAAAATTATATCAACTTACTCCAAGATCCTGATATTTGTACCTCTTTTTATTGTAATGTAATCTGTTTCTTTTTTGAAAAAAAAAAAAAGATTTCTGCTTTAGTATCCACAGCATACGTCGAGATCTTATTTGTCCTCTTATTATTATTATATCTGTTACATCACCTTTTTACTGGGAAGCTTTTTGGACTGTTCTTTGTTTCAGTTTGAAGACCCTCGTGATGCTGAAGATGCCATTCGTGGCCGGGACGGCTATAAGTTTGATGGGCATCGATTACGAGTTTGTCATCTTCCTTAATTTTGTTTTGCTAATACCAACGTTATTGTCATGGTTGATGTTCAATAACTTCTGATTTGTGTGTTATCTGTAGGTTGAACTTGCACATGGTGGTCGAGCTTCATCATCAGTAGATCGTTATAGTAGTTACAGTAGCGGAGGCAGTCGTGGAGGAGTTTCCAGGCGCTCTGATTATCGCGGTATATTCTATCTCCCATATCATCTTCAACTTTTTAGCTGCTCCTAGCCGAAAACGTTCCTATACTTTTTTCTGCAGTTTTGATCACCGGATTGCCTTCTTCTGCTTCATGGCAAGACCTGAAAGTAAGCATGACTTTTCTTTCTTAAACAGATTCTGTACATCTAAGAGAACCCCCTCTTCCCCACCCTAGACACATAACCCCCCAAAAACAAAAAAGAAGAGAAAAGGCAGAGGCAAAATAAACTTCGTCAGTCCTAACCTAGAACGTTGAATGGGTGTTTTTAGGATCACATGCGCCAAGCTGGGGATGTTTGTTTCTCTCAAGTTTTCCGTGACCGTGATGGTAAGTTGAACTTATATTCGCCTTTTTCGCCTTTTATATTACTGAAGCGTTTGGATTTTGATATTGGGCATAATCTGTTGTGAAATAATAAGTCTTCCAGCTAGCTAGCAAAATAAGTGCTCAGAACTGGTGATAGGTCCAATCTAAGGAAGAAGTTAATGCCTGTAGGAAGATGTCCCAGTTTTCTGCAAACAATATGACTGATGTATTGGACCTAGTATACTGTTTCTTGAACTGCATCCTGCATTAGTGGACCAAAACTGGTTAATGACCTTAGGTTTACTTTTGTAACAAATTTGTGCTCATAAAGGTCTAAGGCAGAACACTTCGTGGATTTTAGTTGATAGTTTTACATCAATCTGTGGTTGGATTGCTGCAGTAGTGAACTCGAAAATTAATGCCTTTGTTTACCAAAGTAGGGATTAGAATTTTGGAAAACTTGTTAGCTGGTTTGGAAAAAACAACTTTGAAAGAATGGATATTTATTCTTCAGGTAGCTGTATGGTAACACTGATAATTGATCTTGATTTGTTGAGACATCAAAGAATACTTTAGCTCATTTCTTCCTGAAGGTTATCATACTTGGTGAGATCATTACATGTTGAAAGGACGTGCATTGGTGTAATAGTTTAATGGCTTAATATTATGATTCCTCTGTGATTTTGAATGATGAATGAGAATGTATGAACTTCAGAGTAATGTAGAAAAATGACGAACGGCATGTACAAATATTTAAGTTTAAACTTCACAATCCCAGCAAGGATTTTTTGTGCGACACGTAAGATAAACGTCATGATGATTTTGAAATGAAACAAACAGATTGAAAATAAAAAAGAGAAGAAGATTTGTAGCTTAAATTTAGAAATGTGGCTATTTTTTTGGGACAAACTAAAAAATTAAGTGAAACTATTTTTGGGACAAACTAAAAAATTAAGTGAAACTATTTTTGGGACAGGGGGAGCATTAATGAAGAGTATTCTTTGTCTTATATTTCTATGTTGCTTTTAAGAAGCTGCATATGATTGTTTATTGCTGAATGCTGGGCTGCATTAGACAATTATTAGATAATATTGATGCTTCATAAAGGGAAGAGGCAGCATCTTACAGTATCTCTTCTGTGTGGATGATATTTCTTTTAATTGATGGAGGCAAGCTTATTTGGAAATTGTGTTTCCACGCTGATTGGATTTCTTTTGGCAGGCATGAGAGGAATTGTGGACTATACAAATTATGATGATATGAAACGTGCGGTAAGTTACTATTAACTGATGTAGTGACTCTCTCTCTCTCTCTCTCTCTCTCTCTCTCTCTCTCTGTGTGCATGCAATTCTGCTCTACATTTTAGAGGGTATAGTTTGTTGATTTTAAGTCAAAAGACGTAGTTCTTTCTTGATGTTTTCTCTCATTGATTTTTCATTCAATTTGTTACTTTCTTGCAGATAAGAAAACTAGATGACTCTCGTTTCCGGAATCAATTTTCTAAAGCTTACATCCGGGTATGTCAATGAATTTGGTGAATCCTACATTTCCTGCTAAAGGTGTCGTCAATTCACTTTTTTATTTGCAAACATTAGGTGGAGGAGTATAATCAGAGGCGTAGCTACTCTAGAAGTCGCAGTCGCAGTCCATATTATTCGAGAAGCAGAAGTCCAAGTCGCAGCTATAGCTACAGTAGCAGGAGCAGAAGGTGGGCTTTGATTTTTTCCCTTTTATTGGCAAAATAAAGATGCAGTATATTTTAGTGCATGTTAACCCAGACCGCTTTTATGCAGCTACTCTCCCAGGGACAAGTATTCTCGTCGTTCTCGTTCAAGATCTGTTTCTTCTCGTCGTCATTCTGAATCATCTCCTTCTGCTGTTTCAAGGTATGATGTCACATTGTATGCTTAAGAAAGAAATGTTTTGATATTTCTTGCGTGTCCTTTCAACTGCATTTGCAAACCTACAAAAAAAATTCTGTGTTTGGCTTTATTTTCATCTGTATAGTCTTTTTTTGTTTGTGGAAACTGTAATGTATTTGTTACCTTTCCTACACATGTTTAAGTAGTTTTGGACAGCATTAAAACATGAATGATCCAAATTCACATTTGGGTGAAAGTCAGGTGTCTGTTACCAAACTTCCTCTTCGCACCGTCCAATCTTTTTAGTTTACAATTAACTGTTGTTTAATCCATCAGGTTCACTTCTATCTCATATGCAAATTGTCTTAATTTTATCAAGCTTCTTCATAAATTATATGGAACCAAAATGATAATAATAAGAATTAATAACAATAATTGAGTAAATAAATGCATTCAAATAATACAAGGGTGATCAGTGCTGAGGATAGTGCTGGTGGTGTCATTTAGGAACTGGCAAATTGGGTTCTTAGGTTTCTAAAGCTATTCATGTCTGAAGTCTTGCATTTCCGTGATTAGCAACAGAAATTGGTGGTTAACTGTCTTTTTGGTTGGTTCTAGTCTTCCATGCGCAGGAATTTGATGTCGCTGGAAGGCTTCTGAACACTTCCATGCATTTAAGTTAACTCTCTCTCTCTCTCTCTCTCTCTCTCTCTCTCTCTGTTTGCTATAGGTGCCAGATTTGTTTGTCAAGCGCATATTTTGTTTGTTCCCGGAAAAATGCTGCACTTCCTCTCACCTGTATACACAACTTTTTCTTCCCCAAACTTCTTTAGTTGGTTATCTTAAAGCGTTATCAAGTTACGAGTGAAGTGAATGCTACATTGAGTTGAAAAGTAAATGTCTTCCTATTGGGGTTTTCTTCAGCCATTTCAGGTCAGAAGAAAGAACACGAGGCAATAGAGGAGTCATAGGGGAGAATGAAGATCCATTTTGGGCCAGTTAATGGAGATATTCTAGTTTATTAATCTTTATAAGAATCAATGAGTTCGTTTATACAATGATATGGGAGAATTTATACTTCCACATCTAGTGTCCTACATCTAGAGTTTGATTGGAGCAATCAATGCGTGTCCTAAATACTCTCTTTGTTCGCCACAAGTAGTCTTATTTTCTGTTTCCCAACGTTCCATTTAAAGAGTCTTTAAAAAGTAAGCTTATATATTTAATGGATTTCCAAATTTATCCTTGTTTAATTACACTTCAGATTAGCAAATTATTCTAATCCATAGAACTAAGGGCATTTATGAAAATTTATTTTATTAATTAAAACGTGTGGCTTTCAATCATGCACCCTTTGAGCGGAACAGAGGGGATATCATTTTTTGGTGCTGTTCATCTTTACTCCATTATTATTACTGCTGCAAGATATTTTATATTGTTGAAAGGTGGATGGCGGTTAACTGTGAAAGGATTTAAAAGGTTGCCCCGTTATGATGCCATGATTATGAAGGGTTGCCTTGTTTCTTTTCTAGATTGGCTTTCCACAGCGGTCTGGGGATTGCATGTTAGGGACTTGATGGGATATGATGCTCAAATTTGGCCATCTGGGGATTGCGTTTTAGGGACTTGACAGAATATGATACTCGAAGTGACTCGTGGGTGTTAGGTTGTATGCTGCTCAATGAGCACCTCTGGCAAACCATCGGGCTCTAATGGTAATCAATTCTTATATATGCTGTTGAGTTTGATATATATTGTTGGGACCCTATGTAACAGCTTAAGTTTTTGGATAAGTTAAGCTTTTAGATGAGTTGATAACTTAACATGGTATCGAAGCTCTGGTTTGGCAAGGTCTTGGGTTTGAGTCATTCCGCTTGCATTTGTTACTCGTAGTATTGTGAGTGAATGTTGTCACTCTGCTTGGTTTATGATGCCCTGGTAAGGCATATTTGTTCGTCTTTCCACGTGTGGATGGGTCGCACGTGAGGGGGAGTGTTGAGTTTGATATATATTGTTGGCCCCGATCTAACAGCTTGAAGTTTTTTGATGAGGTGATAACTTAACATAGGGGAGTGTTGAGTTTGATATATATTATTGGTCCCATTGGTAACTTAACATATGCTAACCTTGATAAGAATGGATGATTGGTTTTCATCTAAAGCTGGACTATTGTAAACTAACAGCCAATGGTTCTAACCACAAGTGATATAAGGAGAATCACTGACCGTATACACTTTATAGGCTTGCACGGGCTTCTCTTTGTGGATTGTGTTGATACAAATGAGAATGCTAACCTTGGTTGTATCCAAGAAGGTTCTTCAGTCTGGACTTTGCCACTGGTTTAATTTTGCCCATGAGAGATCGAAAACCTGGTGTAAGCTTGTTTATAAAGTTTACATATTTCGAATTTTGTCTGATGCCTTCTTTGTTAAATGATGTTAAGCAAAGTAAGGTGTAGCCTTTCTGTTTGTGGCAACATTGACGTGGATTCTTTTGGATTGGAAGTCTTTGAGGGACATTTGGGTAATAAATTGGGTGGTTTTGTAAATTTTTGCAGATCTCCATCAAGATCTGGAACTCCAGTGTCCCCGGTAAGTTCGAAAAAGTACCTTCACTCGTGAACTGTTCGTGCATCAATTTTGGATTGCTGATTCTGACCTTGGTATTTTACAGCTGCCTCGGCGCAGTAGGGCAAGTAGGAGCCCAAGACGAAGTCTTAGTAGGAGTCGAAGTGGGAGCATGCCTCGATCTCGTTCACCATCTGTATGTATGATTTCTTATTTTTCAAGTTTATAGCCCAGCTCTGTAACATTCTGTTTATGATAATTTTCACATGTTTGGCAGGTGAGATCTGATTGAAGCCAATTCTAAACTTGAGTGAGCCGCCTAGTAAGGATGTCCTTGGGAAAAGGTCATCTGGAACTTCTATGTGAACTAGCATTCGTGTTGTAAAACAGTCATCTGAAACATATGAATATTTATCTAGATCTGTTATCGGCTGATGTTCCGAATTCCGTCATGTAGAATAATTTAACCAAATTCGAAGTGTAGACTATACCAAAGTTGTTATTGACCCGAAGATCTGCGTATCGTATCGTAGTTGTTTCCTCTATTCATGTCTGCTTTTTTATTGGAGCTTATAGTTTCACAGGTATTATAAAATTTAACTCACTTGGGTTGAAAAATTAAAAAAAAAAAAATTTGATGTTCGAAACTAAATCTAGAAAAAATGACCATGTGGGCTACAAATTGAAGATGCACACCACGCAGCTCTGCTTCTGCATGTTGATGGAGTACTGAAAGCGTGTACATGGGGTATTTAAAAATCCATACATATCATATCAGAGACAGATAGATAGAGAGGTAAAAGATTGTGGACAACCACATTCCTTCAAGGGGCTGGGGAGAGGTTGAAACCAGTTCTGTTGTCAGGTGTCAACTGATGATCAGCGGCAGGGGTGGGGTGTCAACTGATGATCAGAGGCTGGGGTGTCAACTGATGCTCAGTGGCTGGGGTGTCAATTGATGATCAGGGGCTGTAAGGGGTTAGGGAAAGTTTGAACCCAATCTCTACAGTAGTGAAAATGTGAGTCAATTGGTGAGAAGTTGGGTGTCTAACTGATGATCAGTGGCTGGGGTGTCAACCAATGATCAAGGTCTATAAGGGGCTAGGGAAAGTTGAACCCAATTTCTACAGTAATGAATATGCTAGTCAATTACTTAGTGAGAAGTCGGGTGTCAACCGAGGATAAGGGAGGGTATAAGGGGCTTGGGAAAGTTTGAACCCAATTTCTAGAGTAATAAAAATGTACGTTTAAGAAACTTATTTAGAAAGAAACACCGGTCCGGGAGTAGTTAATTACACAAACCGAAAGTTGGGTAGGTAACTATACCATTAACCCTTGATTGGTTGATTAGAAAATTGGATCGATTTTCTTGATACGTAACCACCGTAGAAATACTCGAAAACAAGACAAGATTTCAACTAAAACAGAACAAACCATGTTTCACGTCAGTTACCCAGGCGAAATGGAATAATATGCTCTCTCCTATCCTCAGCAACGCGAAACAAAATTTATAGAATAATATATCATTGTCGTTAGAGTACTGGTAAGGGTTATGGTTTCTTCAATGCAAAGACTCAAAGCGGTTCGTAGTTCATACTGGCTTTACGGGGGCATGAGGTGAATTTAAATTTAACCTCACTTTGTAGACAAGTATGTACCCACCCTTTCCTTTATTTGGGTAAAGCTCCTTTTTTGGTACAAAGAGTAAAACTCCTTCAGTTTATACGTTTGCCCACTATTTATTTATTTATAATTCATTTTTATGGTACGACATGCAGAATTCCTTATAATCTTTTTTCTCATACGTAGATGAAAAACCAACCAAACATTTATACTCCATTCGAAGATCATCTGAAAATATATTCATAGCGCTTTTAATTATATCAATCGGACGAACCAGCGAAAAGTTAAAAAAAACTGTTGGATAACAAGTAAAATGACATCTGACGGCCGTAGCTGCAGGTCCTTGCAGCCGTGAGCAAGCTCCATTTTATTCAAGACATATCCTAATGATTTTTTTTTTTAGATATAGCTTTTTTTTGGGCATAGCTTTTCATTCGTTCACCCGATCAACATGATTTAAAGTAGTTTTAAGTTTCTTTTCAAATAATCTACAAATAGAATGAATAAAAAACTTCAGTAGACAATAGGATAAAAAGGTGCAGCTGGTGATATATTATTATTATAGAGGAACCAAACACCGGATAGGAACTTTTGTAAGAAAGCCTTGACGAACCGAGGGGAGTGCCCAGCTCGGGTTGAATGACCCACAACTTCTCTAGTAACAGTTCAATACAAACAGAGGGTAATTCAATCTATTACTCCATCCGTCCCTACTCAAAAAATACGAATTTAAAAAAATTAGTAATTAAGAAATATATATATATATATATATATATTCCTACTTACTAGTAGATGTTATTGGGGTTGGTCAGATCATCTCAGTACAAAACAGCACAACATTGGCAAAAGCTTAAGCACAATATTAGCATGAATTAAACATCAAGCTTCCAATCCAAGCAAGCACCGACTGACAAGCTCATTTAAAATGGGAGGGAGGGCCGTTGTCATAAACAATTTAATTTAGTCCTTAAAAAACACTTTTATCTTATTTTTTTCTTATATCTCCAGGATCAAAGCAGCCAAAGTCCACACAACCAACAAAACCACATGGCCTAAAAAACACCTCATTTCAGGGCCACGGAACAGTGTTGAGCCTGCCAGCAATGGCAAAAGCTCCAACCATTACATATCGTTTCTCAAGCATACATAACATTTTTGAGTTCCAGGTGTGTCATAGCAACAATTGTTTTCATCATGAAAGCAGAATAAACAAGTCATTGTCTCTATGACCGGTGGTGATGACTTTGAGGTGGCATCCTCTCAGAACCATGGCGTTGGCGAAAGCTGGTTGACCTGACTCCATTATCCGACCCACTGCTGGGTTGATGAAAAGGGCCCCACACTTGATCCCTATCAACTTGACTTACCGGGAAAGATGACAAGTGTGGTTCTCTTTCCCATGCATGGTGGAATGGATTTGACATTGGATTCTCTCCTTCCTGAAAGTTTCGGGCAGTTGATGAACCTGATGATGGGAAAAAGTAAAAGCCACCACGACTTTGATCAGATGACGAGGCCACTGGACCCACTTGAGCTATGCCCGCTGCCCTATGACTGCTTGATCTTCGTGTTCCAGATACAACTGGTGTCCGCAAGGCTGGTGAACTGCTGGGTTGTTGAAAATAGGCCTGGAGAGCTTGGACCCTGTCACGTGCCCGTGCAACACTTCCAGGGTATGGAGGAATCATTGATGTGCCCACTGAGCTGGGAGCTCTAGCAGCAGAGCTGCACAAGTAAATTTTAAAGTCAATCATACAGGTTAAGTGGGGAAATAGAATAGTTTAATCAGAAACAAATGATAATCTAATTTAAATGCCATTAGAGAATTTCTGGCTTAATCATTCAGAAAAATATTGAATCACTTCATCAAAATGTTTAACCGCCTTTACCCGCTTAAAAGAGTCCATATTTGGAAAGTCAACTATTTTCAAACATACTTGCCAACCTCAAGGACCAAGCAGCACTGACACTAATAACTAGATGAAACAAGAAGCTATCGAAGTGACAAGTCAATACAAATTTTTCGAGAAAAACAGGCCCAACAACGGGTGCACCCTTAACCAAATATTTTCTATGTATGCATAAGCCTACTGCTTCCAACACGCAGCATCCAATTGTTATTCATGGCCAACACCTTCGCCCAATATTTTTGCCCTTGAGAGAGATCATTATAACCTAAACCATCATAATACTGTAACCCTTTTATTTTAGGGATTGGCTACTGCAACCCCCTAATATGCTTCTCCAACCCTCATTAATGTAGCAACCAAGTAATGACTTACCTAGGCAGATTCACCCCCTGTTCACCTAAAATTTATCCTAAATCACAACACCAGTCCCTATTTGGTGTTCATAATTCCTTTAAATTAATAAATTAATTTTACTTTGCTGATTAAAAAAGTAACAGAAGTGACCGCTGTAGATTTTTGCCCATTATTTATTATTTTTTGAGACGGAAGTGGGTAGAATATGACATGAGTATCCAACGACTTGGGACTTCTCCCTTTATTTCAATTTTTTTCTTTTTTGTATTTCAATGTTCATAAGGGAATAAAAACCATTCTGTTCAAGACTTAATAAATTTTTAATAGTTAAATACGGAGTAGATAAAACTATTTATAGGTACAAACTAATTTAAGAAAAAATATTATTTTCTTTCAACAACGATTTCTTAGTAGCAAATTAACAACATGAAAGATAGGGGTAATTTTGTCTACACACCCTAATAATTAAACTCTACATTAATAAGGGGGTGGAGAAACATATTAGGGGGTGGCAATCGCCACTCCCTTCTAGTATTTTTTGAAAAATGATTCAAAGTTAGAAACACATGAAAATTGTAAGCCAGAGTTTAGAAAAGGCTCTCTAAATGAGTGTCATCAAGACACCATTATGCAAGCTCCTTTCCTCCAACTTAAATTGATTAAATTTGTCTAAAATCATATGATCCCTCACCACAGCATATCCTAGTGTGCCTCAGCATATGGACCTTCAAAATAATTCCAAAAATATACACAGGTCTTAACATTCTCACAAGCATGTATGGCACACCAAGGGTGTTGGTGAGTATTGGTATGTCATATCAGAGGTAACACTTTAGAAGTAGCCAATCTAATAAACTCCTCATTACATCTAACTAATTTATTAGAAATATGAGACGTAACTGACTAACTTCTACCCACACAAATTAAGAGGTGAGGTCTCTATCAGAAGATTAGTAAGCTTAGTTCTCAAATAGGCCTTAATCTAGAAAATCACAAAAGTAAAGAGGAACTCTGCAAATGGATTTTTCCTTGAATTCAATATTGTTTCTTGATATTTCTCCTTTTTCATCCCCTCACCCCACCCAATAAAAAAAAGAATAATCAAATAAAAACCCACCTACAACAATTAGTGTATACTTCTTGGGGTAGAACAGGTGGATTCAGATGTGTAATATGTAGACAGAATACAATAATTCCCATGCCAATTGCCTTCAAAAGAGAAGAAAAAAAAAATAGAGCATGATTGTCCTGCAAAGGCTTACCTTTGTCCAACAAGGAAAGGATGCACGTATGATCCTGATCTTGGCATATCAGAAGTGGCCCTGGCAGCCCTTTGAGTCATAGAGGGAATAGAGGACTGATCAGCAACACCAAGACGGCTGTTTGTTGTAGGGAAGGGAGAAGAATGGTGCTCCCAACTATGATAATGGACATCCATGGTCGGAAAAGCATAAGAATTTGGTATCTCATTCGAAGTTGATTGGCTGTTCCATTGATTATTATAGGTAGGAGGACCCTCTGCAACACTTGCATTGGAATTTGACGAAGAGGGGTGAACTGGTCCAATGTAGGCAATATACGGGCAAGGATGAGTAGCAGATGATACAGCAGCATGCTCGGCAAATATAGCAGGTTGTCCCAGAAGATCATGGTCTACAAGGAAAAAGGAAATTAAATCACCTATTACTGCTGAAACCAAAAAGGAAGCTAAAGGTTTCAAAAGTTTGAGAAAGAGGATAAATCTTACATGCAGTCGATGAAAATTCCCCTTCGCTGAAAATATGTAAAATATAGCATGTCAGAAGAAGAGTATAAACTAGAGCTACATACGCAAGTACATTTGAAAGTATGTCAATATAGTTGGTTAAGATAAAAAAATAAAACACCAAAGTAAGGTTGATATAAAGCAAAAACAAGGTATTATTCCAAGCCAACATAAAAAAACAGCAGTAATTAATTCTTGAAAACAAACATGGCCAATGATCATAGGCCACTAGGAGGTAGGAACTCAAAATGATACACAACCCCACTCAAGTAGACCAAGAAATAGAGTAAAAAGTAAATAATCATCAAACAAGCTGAAGAAAACAACATGGCCCATGTAATATGAAAGAAAAGATGGATTCCACTGAATCATGGTAATCTGACATGCTATGCCAAATCGACTAAAGGAATAGGGCTAGGAGTTAGTCACTGAAAGCCTGCCTCCAAAATTCTATGCAAATTAGTAAACTAAAGTAACACATTACCAGTAAATGGGAATTGCTTGTCTTAATCTATCACAACGCCATCATAAAAACAAGGAATATACAACCATGACAACTTGATTGTGAAGGATAAAATTAAACTAACATATCCAGACAGCACCCTATCCAGAAAAGAATACCAGAACATAATACTGACAATGAAACTCCACATTGACGGCAAGTTACAAAGGCAGTTGTAAGATTCATCAAGTACTTGAGGGGAAACCTCAACCTTTTTGTAGGAACTAACAAAACAAAGTAGAAAATTAGGCCAAGATAATGGTTTAACTTGAAAGTAGCATACACCCACAGGAACATCAACAGACAAAAAAATTTACGCAAGTAAAAGGAATCTCATAATCTACATGGTTCCAAAATACCAAATTAAAGTAGAATCACCTAAGCTGGAGCAATAAAAAAGGAAAGCGCACTTACTCCAATGAAGGAACTCGAGTTAATCCACTGAATGGACACCAGTGTACTCCAAACGACTGCACAAACAATTAGAAAAAACCACATTTCGATCAGTGAAACATGAAACTTTTGCTCCAGCACATTTTTCATATTAAAATCGATCACAGGGCAGCTAGTGACAGTAAATATTTATCAAAGATGCTCCAGATCATTATAGAGAAAAAGGTACAAAAATAGGCTCTGCTAAGAACAGCAATCTGCATTTCATCATCCATGTGAAGGACAGAACTAAACTAGGATCCATACCAAATTAAATACTAAACATCAAACTGGAAGAGGATAACAATTATATCTACAACAGCCCATGTTCATGTGTCGTGGAGTTCATACAATAGATAACCACTTTTGTCATCCTCAAGAAACAAATATTGAAATACGAAAATTACATGAAAAAATAAATTTAAAACTCATCAGTTACTGAGTTCCATTAAAAAACTAAGCTGTATAAACTTCACTTGCAGGCAGATAAGTGACGTGAGTTAGCTTCGTCCTGATGCCCTCAGGGGTTCATAATGAACTAGAAGAAGTGGTTTCTCCTTTATGGAAGTACGCACACTACCACCTATATTTGGTTTATAACATAAAACAACTCACAAGCAAGTGTTGATGAATTCACGCATTATCTCTGATACCAGAGAATAACAATTTCACTATCTAACAAGGGGCCTAATTAGGCAATGACCAAAACACATAGCATCTTTGTATAATATTAGGAAAGATATCAAGGAACCAAAACGCCAAAGGATAAATACCTTACACTTTTTTGGCTTAATTTCTAGAAGCAAAAGATAACACAACTTAACAAGCAGTGGCAAACAATCAAGAAAAGGTAAAAACATGAGTGACCACACTCAGATGCTCATGATGTTGGTAATTCTACAAGAATAAGACACAATTCACAGACCATAAGCAAGTCACGCTTGTTTGCCAAACAACACTATAGCCTATAGAGCCCAATACAGGCTCAATGGATAGAAACCAACAAGAACAAAATTCCAACAAAGAGTAATACAAGATGCATATGCCCCCATCAAACATGTGGAATGCCTGAGATGCCCAGTGAAAGCTTCACCTGACAAGGGGGTGACACCAAGTTCTGACTAACATCCATGTAACTACCACAGATGTCTCCAGCTAAGAATGCCAAGCACGCAAAAATTCATTCAATTTGTTTCAACATTCCAATTTTGTCACTAGTATATGAGGAATAAAGATTGCCAACTACTACATTACACCCAAAAATGAGCTCAATCAGAGGCGTGCAAGATCTTTAGCAGGTTTTGAGGATTGACACAGAGCATCCAAGACAGAGGAGTGCAAGATCTTTAGCAGGTTCGGGGGATTAACACAGAGAATCCAAGATTTCAAGATACAAATCATACACAAGTCCGAGTTGAAGAACATTCAGAAATACCAGACAGCCGTATATTACAACGGATTTGAACTATAGGCAACATCCCAGACAGAAGACCTTGGTTTCACCCCAACCCGCTAATCAAGCATTATTGCCAAAAACTTGTAAGAAATTCTAGAAAGCGACTTCTTGTTATTGACCTAAATCAACAAAAATTCAGGTAAAAGTTTAAAATAGAAAACATGACCAGCAGCTAACAACCTTTAGCTAACCAATTCTAGCAAGCGACTTCTTGACGTTGACCTAAATCAACAAACATTCAAGCAAATGTTTAAATAGAAAACATGACCTGCAGCTAACAACCTTTAGCTTGGCTGGTCCTCAATCCTGCCCCTCTCCCCAACCAAAAAGAAAGAAAAAAATACAAGAAAATGCACTACTTTTCAAGACCTTCAGATCTAGCAAAATCCACAGCAGCCATCCAAGAGCCCCTCCTCTAACTGTGTTCACATGAGTAACTTACAAATAGAAGCCCCAGATTCCATATATATCTATCCCGAGGAGGTGAATGTATAATTGAAAGTGTGGGAAAGATTTGGCAGGGAAAATGAAGTCTAGCTTTGTGTCACAACCAGCTCTTCTCATTTATACCAACAAGGCAGCTGGGAAATACTTAGAGACCAAGTGTTGACATGTAATTATTGAAAATAAAAAGGACATCATGAATACTATATGGGTTTGGTCAACATGTGCCCTAAGCAAGTTTGGCCTCGACGATTACCCTAGTGACATTGGAACTTGTGAAATAGATGAAATGAATAAGAACATTTGATATTAAATGTCTTATCATGTGCCCTTAGGTCACACGTAGCTTTTGCCATACTATATCTACAAATCAATCCGTTAATTATTCTCAAAAGGTCATCAATTCATCATTAAAAGTATTAAATTGCATGGCCGTGAAATTAAGAGGAATAACACAAAAGGGCGATTCAGCAACTAAGGAAAGATTGGGGGCTGATTTGAATTAAAAGTTACATGGTTTTCTTCAAATTATCCATAATTAGAACTAGATTGCAAAGATCAAATACATCATCTCCAAGAATTTGTCTACTACTGAACTGCCTTAGTTGGTATAAATAGGAAAAGCCAGCCATGATTTTTTACAGCCAAGCCCTCTTTCACTTCTCATCTCCTCGGTAGGGGTTCAAGGGGAAATCAAATCAAGACTTGGTTGGCTGTTAAGAGGGTAAGACAAAGAGGGGGGGGGGGTTGAAAACACATTGGAGTGGAGACAAGACCGCATAGGTGGTCAACAGGGTTCTTATGCATCAGGAATAGTGTCATTACTCGGAGTCCCAAACCACCCTAACCACCCTGAATAAGATCCCACAAAGGGAAGGCAGTTCATTCCTTCCGGAGGAAGGCTTATGTTCTAACCTTAATCAGAGCAAAAAACACTTAACGAGTCTCAACTTGAATCAATCAATTTGAGATGCAAATTAGAACAAAGAGGGTCCGTTTCTTTAGCATTTGCAGAAATATTTCTGTTTTGTTTTCTAAAAGAAAATTTAAAGTTCACATTTCTCTACAAATCCTACACAAACATTAATAACCCAAATTAACCTGTTAATAACGAAAACAGAGAACATTTGCGAAAATATTAACAGACTTGAATCACTAAGAGAAAGTTATAAAAACCAAATCAGGAAAATTGCTCTGGGTGACCATTCTTGATGGATATTTGAAAAAGACCAGCATCACCAAAATTCGACATAATAAAGGTATAAATGTGTGGTATCTGTGTACTATGTTCATATATTTGTTGCATCATAAATCAAGGGCATCAACAATTTTTAGTTTCCATTCCTAAAAGAGATAATGAACCGAGTATTTTTCCAGGGGACCTTCCACGTAAGTTAAAGTAAAATATGACATCAAGAGTGGCATTCAACACATAATTGGTCTAAGTATGTTATTACAAGCAAATTACAGAAAAATATCATCGAGAAAGTGCCGTTGCAACCAATTATTGAGTAAGTAGTTTCAAATAAGTATCTCCATTAAACAGGAATGGTACGTTGCTAAATTGTGAGGGTGGTTAACAGTCAACCCTATTCAACAAAGAGAAACGACAATACCATATAAGCTACAGCAAGCACACGACAGAAACAGGAATGACGTGTTTATTGCAAAACAGAAAGCTTCAAGCCAGTATATAATTCAACAAACAGTTTGCTCAAGTACACCAAGATAACTACAGAAAACAGTTAATCATATCAGGTAGATTCTACAATGGTGTTGCAGGGGGGGGGGGGGAGGGAGCCGTGAGAATAACAACAGAAGGATTAATGGCTGCAAATAAACCGAGTAATATTAAAAACATTACAATGGACTAAGTGGGTAAAAGGGGGGTTAAGTATCTTACCATTTCAGAATAGCTCAAGTCATACAGATCCTCGTCGTGGGCCCAGTCATCCATGTTGAACTCAGGAAATGACCGGCAACCATTTGCAAAAAGCCATTGACCTTTCTCAACTTTCCGGCAGTTGGGGCACTGCATCACTCCCTTCACATTAAAAGCAGAACCAATGCAATCTGCAAGTAATTATGAAATCACTGAAGTGAGAACAGATAGGAGTCATAACATCTTCAGGCATAGGCATTTAAAGAGACGGGGAGGAACACTTGATAGTGGCATACAGTAAGAATAAAGCATTAAGAAAGTTCCACACTATAAATTCGGATATGAACACCATAAAGTTTATGCCAAAACCCCTACATTCATTCATATCTATTTTTCACTCCCTCCGTACCTAAACAAGAGTCAATCTTACCTTTTTAGGCCGTTCCCAAAAAAGCGTCCACTTTCTAATCTTTCTTTTTATGGATGTTACGTTTACCATTTTATCCTTGATTTGATTCCTACTTTAATTGGTAGGCTACACTATCACATGGGCATCTTTAAAACACACCATTCTAATATTTAAAATATAGTTAATTAACTTTTCTAAAACTATGCCCCGAGTCAAACAAGACTTTATAGGGAACAGAGGGAGTACTATTTTTTGTTTGGGGCAGGAAAGTGGAAAGAGAACGCTCAGTTGACAAGAAGATTGGATCAAGCCTAGAGCCTCAACAATCTATAAAAAAAAAAAACCTAGAACCTCAACAATCTATCAAAAAAAAAAAAGGAGCCTAGAGCCTCAACAGTCATTCACACACAGATGTTCAAAAGTCTTTCTAATAAAAGGATATTGAGGTTTTCATGTTCTCAACAACCTTGTAGAGCTAACAAATTCGGAGATATCTCAACAGAAGAATGAATGAAGAATGATGTTGTAATTTAGACTAAATGTTAACTGAGAGGAATTCAAGAGTCAAATATTCTAACCATAACAGGGTATGCTCACAACCTTCTGGCAATGGGGCAATCTACTAGATAAAAAACTGTTAACAATTCCTACCACTTCCAAACTATTAGCCCTTTCTAACATATATCTTTTTCTTTTTTTTTTTTTGATAAGTTCTAACATATATCCCAATAGAAGAAAAGGAAAAATATTAATTCCCAAACAATTTAACTTCTGTATACTGCAATCAATTCCCACAACATTAGCCTACTGCTATGGCCTTGTATATAAAAAAAGCGTTGGCAAACAGTAGGGAAATAATATTTTGCAAGACAGATTTATTCCATAATTTCCTTTTATCAACAGAAAACCCATATCTATAGTTTGTAACATTATCGCCCAAGCACCTAATAACTCATTAACAAGAACACTAAAGCTCTTCTTTAGGGGTTAAGCAAAGTTTAGAGTGATAATCATTAGTGAAACAATAGCATTTGGCACATACAATTCAGAAAATATCTCCCACCGATACAAGCACAATTGCATCACATATAAGCGAAAGGCTCACCCAATGAGCAACAAGTGAAAGATTCTAATAACTCATTAACAAGAACACTAAAGCTCTTCTTTATGGGTTAAGCAAAGTTTAGAGTGATAATCATTAGTGAAACAATAGCATTTGGCACATACAACTCATAAAATATCTCCCACCAATACAAGCAGAATTGCATCACGTATAAGCGAAAGGCTCACCCAATGAGCAACAAGTGAAAGATTCTAAATTTGAAAAACAGGAGGGCAGAAACAGAATTCCGAACACTTTAACTAGAATAAGTTTGCACAAGTAAGCTTAAATGCCTCGAGCACAGGATGGCTTGGTTAGAATCAGAATTCCTATGTATTAACCTTATTCCTACCTTCACGATATAGTCTCCAACTTTCACTGAAACTGGGTCTTGGGAATGGGCCAAGGATACTGGAGGAAGACAGTGCAAGGATTTGGTCAAGGTTCGTGTTATACACTAATTAAAGACTATGGGGAGCAACGGAGGAGGGAGGGAAGAAGGAGGGGGGCAGGTAGGAGCTATGTGATTGCACCAAACGAGAACACAATTAAGAGCAAAAACGACATAAGGCTTAATTGACTTGAGCAATGAATCGGGCAAGAAATCCATTACAGTTTACAATTGCACCTACACTCATCATGGGTGGTACACATGATGAGAATTCTGGTGTTGGGGTACACTTGGCATCATGCCATTGGCAAACAATCATGCTCTAGGCATATGGTGATCTGGTACAATCTCTTCAGGAACAACCATCCCCTAGCTAATGGTCTCATTGATGAAGTAGCAACTACAACCGCAATCAAATACCTTCGGGAATTCCAGGTCAAGAGGCAAGCTGCTTTATGTGATTCTCGCTACGCCTTCACCTATACATCCACCAACGGACAACATTTAGTGCTTTGCTTACCCCACAGGTTGACCATTCGGTGACTAGGTGAAAACCTCGAGGTAGCAAGAAACCCCTCTTAAGAGCTTCGAGAGCCCTACATGGGAAGGTTCCTGTGAAAACTAAGGGAAACACTCAACGGGTCCCCAGAAGTTGCATCGCTTGGAGTGTACACGAGCCTTTGACGTGTAGTCGGGTGCTTATAAAAATCACATGTTTGCCGGGCACTGCCCACCAGTGCCTTCTAATGGCAAGTGGTGTCACCTTGACAGACAGTGGCCCCAATGGGCTGATGTCCCAAGGAGAATGATGTCCCCTTGACAGGTTATGTTTAAGTGTATTGAGCTTACATGTGGGTCATGAGTCTCATTACATGTCGGGCTCTACATCCCCTATCCCACAGCTCCAACAAGCTTGATGTCCTAAATTCCATCACTTTTTCCCAAAACTGTAACAATAATAATGAAGCGAATGACCTTATGTCCAAAAAGAGTTGGCATAAAACAGGTAGTTTCTTACAAATATCCACCATCAAGCTCTTCGGACCTTCATAGTACCTCTTACTTCACTCTAATCATTTACCCCACAGCTCAGACTATATCTCACCCCAATAATCAAATCCATTTCAACCTCAACAAAATGCTTCTCCAAAATCCTAACATACCTACATTTAAATGCTACACAAACACAACACAATTGACCGCACGGGAGTGACCAATCCTTGAGCTATGCATAAAAGCAACAAAGAAAAATAAAGAAGAATATATTTCCAGCACCTGTGCATACTTGCACATGCAGCAATCTAAGTTTATCAAGCCAACTAGAATTCTTCAGTTAAAATGTTGTTCGAAAACAGAGTGCAAAACAAAACCAATACCATAGAGGGTCTCTTTCTCCAAATAACATTTTCATTATGAAATGTTCAACGATGGAAAGGAATGCAGGACTATATTACATGTTATACCATAAACAGGAGAATTGTGTCAATCTTATAATACTGGACATACCAAAAGCAACAGTGAAGGCATATCTACAATATCAAGCCTGAAAGATAGCATAACAACCCCAACTGAGTTCTAAATAACACATTTGGCTCTAGGTAACTGAAAAAAAATCTTTGTAACCAAAAAAGTATTACGGTTTTGAGTGGGAATGCCTCAAGAGTCCAGTTGATATGTCCCACATGCTCGCTCCAAAAAACGGCAGTTTGACTACCCTAATTATGGCAGAACATTGATGAAGCCTTAGCTTGAGAGACCAACATTCCAGCGTTACGATTAGTTATCCTCCATGATATAATAAGAAGTCCACACCTAGCATATCTAAGTAAGAGAAGTGACCTTCATGCAGATATTTAAGTAGATAAAAACCTATCATAGCCATACAGAAAATCCCTCCACTAAGCAATTCGATAAATCACAAAGTACTCCATTCCAATATCATTCCTCAACAAACCATACCTTCTGCACTCTACACAATTTTTCTCTAAAATGAAAATTGACCAAATTCTCCAGTCCACAAAATTATAACAAGATCATCCTTCACCGAACCTTTTTGAATCAACATCAACTACACTAACTCTTACCAATTTAAAACTACCTAATAATGTACTACAACCGCCATGCATAACTTCTGTTCTACTCAAAATCCCCTAGATTTTGCTAAGTCAACAATATATAAGGTGATCATCCTTTATAACTCCCTTCTGTGTCAACCTCGCTACACCGAATCCAATCAATCAAACAATACCTAGCGACCAAATCTATAACATTAAAGCACACATGACATCTTCTGGGACTCCCACCATTTTAAGTGTTTATCAATCACAGAGTCACCCTAATAAACACAAACACAATGAAAAATACAGCAACTTAATTCCTTGATTAAATAAAATATGAATCATATCAACTATGTAGCACAAATCAAACAACAAAAATAACCAGATCTCAAGCCAATTCTAAAAATTAAAGCAAAAAATTTTACAACCACGAAAATCATTTGCAAAAAATTGAAACTAACCCAGATGAAATTGATGGCCGCAATGAAGCTTAGCCCAGGACCGATCCCCATTGTCGGTGACAGTCTCCAGGCAAATCGAGCACGATACCAGAGACGATGCTTTGCCTCCACCATCCCCATCATCCAAAAGATCCGCATCTTCCAACCCCATAATTTACAAACAAAACCCACAAGAAAAATAAATAACTTTAAATATCTCCCAATAAACAAACGATAATTTAACAAAAAAACTCCCAAATTCGTTGGCAACCCTTTGAAATTCAAAGGCTTCAAAAATTGATAGCAAAATTGAAACCTGATGGGCACCCAATAAAGGGTTTAGATTGGAGATTAGTAATAATCTAAACAGTATAAGAAGTATTGAAATGGATGAGAAAGAAAGAAGGGAGAAATGAAGAGAAAGCGAAGAGATCGTTTCACGATGGGTTTGCTGTGTGTGGAAAGAAACCGAAAAAGGGGAGAGAGAAACACCGCCTGTTTTACGGGCCGTCGGATTTGGGGAATTTTTTTGTTTTTTTCATTTTTTTTTTATATTACCATTTTTTTAGGGGAAGAAATTGTAATGACGCCTTCCTTGTAATAACTGGCCGTCGTCCAAATTTGAAAAAGGAAATTGCTTTGTTTTTTGACGGTCAGGATTTCGAGCCGGTGTACAATGCGGATATGATACGTCATTTCAAGAGCTAAGAAAGATCCACTGTTGAGGGTTGCACCAGCTTTACCCAGTGGATCAGTGGACCCACAGGGAAATGGACCCACGTTTTTAGCTGGTACTACTTAGTTATGGAGTATAACGTTTTTTTAATCACTGCGATTATTTTCTTTGAGTAACGTTACGTGTATCTAAAATGTGCACTAAATGTATATTAAAATTTTTTATTGATATTTTTTAGTTGGTCAGAAAATTTTCTATTGGTTGAACTCATAAATCACTTAACCGATCAAAAAATGTCAACTTAAATTTTCGTGCACATTTTAAATACACATAATATTACTCATTTTCTTTTATCTCAAGCAAATCCCAAAAGTTTTATGATTTGTTGAGTTTTAAGTTATCTAACCTACCTAGCTACTCACTAATGTCTATATAAACATGCAAGATAAATTTATACGGGAGTAATAAAATTATTTAAAATGTATAGTCCTTTTGATTTGTACACAAATTTTAATGGTATTCAAAAGATAGCAAATGAAATTTTAAAAGTTTATTTAACTTTTGCGTACGAATGATTTGCATGATTTCAATTCTTAGTTCCTATTCACTTTATTCTCTTAAACGATAAGTATGTATGCCCAAATTACGTGAACTTGCCTAAATATGATTTAGATCTTCTTTTAATGGTCTAGGTTTATGAATTTCAAAATACATTAATGGAAAAGGATAATAACTTACTTATCAAAAAATTTAAAAAAATGGAAAGGATAATAATCACACGCCAAGAATTACTGCCCAAAAATGTTGCCTCAGTTACGTAGTTACGTGGTATCACTGGGTGTAATTATTACTATATGGATTCATGTATATTTTACGTTTACTCAATAACCATTTGGGATTAGAAACAAAAGTCGCATAGGTTTTCTTCGACTATATATGATCAGTGTCCCAATGGATATAGATCAATAACATGAAACTTTCAAACTTGTCTCAAACCACCATGAATAACTAAATGTTTATGATGATAACATTCACCCCACCCCACCCCCACATTAATCTCTCTCTCTCTCTCTCTCTCTCTCTCTCTCTCTCTGTGTGTGTGTGTGTATGTGTGTGTTTGTCTCTCTTTCTTTCTTTTCGCTGTAGTTCAATGTCATCTATGCCCTTTAAAAACACAGCACAATGAACGTAATGCATCACAAAAACAACAAACGATGCATCGCAATACTAGACGTTGTACAAAAATACACGGAAGCCCACACTGTACATCACAAACACGGAAGGGCAAACTGTGTCTCGCAAACAAAAAAATGATACGTCGCAACACAAAACGATGTACAAATTATTAGGGCTGCTCGCTAGGGCGAGGGGATAGGCTCGCTAAGGCTTACACCGGAAAACTCCAATTTTTTACTTTGCCCCCTACTTGCTAGGGTGCACACTGAATTAGCTTACTGAGGCGAGCACCGGCTGTACTGATAAATATTGATAAAACAAAGACATAAATAATTAAAACTGAGCAACAGTACTATTATACTTGATGATGCACAATAATATACTTGACAATGCATATTTTTTAACACAAAAAAATACACACAAAATATATTGACGATGCATCTTGTACTTGACGATGCACACGATTCACATCTTTTTAAACAAAACTTACAAAATACATTGACGATGCACATTTTACTCACATGACGATACACAAAATACATTTAAAAGCATAATATGTTGATACGGGGACAGTTTTGGAACAAATAGTTAATTTATCACTTAAAAGGGACTTGAGCTAACGAAAACAAATATATTGGACTTAAGCGGTTGCAAATTCCACAAAAGGTACCGGCTTACAATTTTTCCTACAAATAATCGATAGTATTTGGAGAAACATGCAAGTAGATTGAGGAATAACGCTTTACAATTAATATTATATGCGATTTAGTAGCTTAGTTTGTAGTTTTAAATTTTTTTTTTTTTGTCTATCAGCTTTTTTACGTTTATTTTTATTTTTTACTTTATATTCAACCATTAAAAAAGAAATTAAAGATCTCATAAGGAAATCACTAAACTGGTGTCAAACCCACCCAAATGACCTTTTAAACTTGCCTTGGTGAACTAACGTTGACTTTTATTTCAAATTCAACCAAGTGTTTTCCGTGTCCAAGACCATGCCAAATTTAATGCCACATTTACACCTAAGATTTTCTTTTGACAAGGCCAAGTCAATGGTCAATGCTTTCCCCTATTACTAAAATTTACTACTCCGATATTTTATTATTTCAATTATTATTCCTATGTCTAGTTGCAATGTACTATTCCACATTGTTTCAATTTTTAAAAATAGAGTTAATTTCACTTTACTAGTCTTTAATTTTTTATAATTTTTTTTATATTCTAAAGAGGCGTGGAGAAAGATCGAACCTGAAACCTCACACTTTATTAAGCACAGCTCTATCACTGAGACCTTTACTAGTCTTTAATTTGCTCATTATTATACTTGAGAATCTTTGGTTTTAACTTTTGCACAATGAAGTCTAATTAAGATTACATACATTGTGATTTATTTGTTACATATTCAGAGACTTTTTTTATTTTATTTTTTAGTAAAACGTTTTGTTTGATCTTATACTCAATCAAAGGCACAGTTAGTAAATTTGCATATAGTACACATATAATATACGTACATAGGAATAATTAAAAAATAGTCATGTTCACCGTAATCGTACTTTTAGATTGAATCATATAATATACATATAGAACTTTAAATGTATTGTACTTCATGTGAAAAACTTGATATATATCAAATTTTAATATAATTTATTATTACAATTATTTAATTTATATTATTAATCGTTCGAATTGATCACATAAGATATTTAACATGAAAATATTAATTATGAAGTCTAAAACATATTATTTCTTACTACTCATAATGTTTGAAGTACACACATAAGATTAAATATGTTTAATCATGCTTTCATTTAGCTATTAACACATACTCCATCTGTTCCACCCAAAGAGTTCACGTTTGAAAAGTCTAATATTAATGTCGCGTCGTTAGAGTTGGTCATAATTACAAAAATACTTGAGCAAAACTAAGATAATTACAACACAAGTAGAGAGTAAAGATGAAAGATTATGAAAATTGTAAGCATAATTTTTTGAAAGTAGACTATTTAAGTGAAATATCCCAAAATAGTATAGTGGACACTTTTCCTGGAACTGAGGGAATAGTTATTTTGTCATAAATAGGTAATAATATGAAAATAATAGTTTTGAGTATAAATGTGAAAATATTAAGATATTTAAATTAAAAATGATGAAAAATAAAGAATTGCATACATAATATGGGGTATTTTTAGTCTCGTACAATTTAATTATATTCGTATTATATCCTTACAAGCATATAAAAGTATTTTTATCGTTTACGTATAATTATGTCAAATTGTTTTGCCGTAACTTTGAAAAAAATATGTATAAAATGTGTACGTTTCTTTTAACTTACTATACATGTCTCGTATTTACTAACTACAATTGAACGACCGCAGCCGTCAACTGGACATGTGGCAGTCATACCAAGTCAGGTCGCTTGCTTCACCAGTATACTCTCCCAGCGTACTGACCACAGGGACATACAGTGCGACTTGGGGACGTCCCAAGCCGACCACATCAGCATTGGGTGACCTGGATACATACCAGGCCGACCTCGATGTTACCCCTCTTAGCTCGGCAAAACAGAGTCCTTTACGGAATCACATCTCGCCTGAGAAGAGTCCTGCTACAACTCTCTACATACATCAGTCCTAAGCATACAAGAAAACGTAATCCGAAAGACATGAGAATTGATCATATCTTTCCCATTCCGAATCAAACTAGGATTATGACTTATCTCCCTATAAATAGCACCCTCAACTGGCCTCATAAGGTACATGCAAATTACTTGCTTACTACATATTCTCTTAAATTTACCTCTTCGTCGAAGTATTGCTAATTTTCACGTCTGAGGGTTATCGCTGGGACAACTCAGCCTCCCTTACGGTGTTCTTTGTTGATCACAGGTTTTAAACTACCTACACTTCAAGGGCAAACCCTGCAACATAAGCCGGAATCCTACTAAACTATACACGTGGACCAGACGCGGTCACATACAACCTTTTTTGCGTGATCAACGATCAAAGGACAATTAAAGATCATATAAACTCCTTTGAATTCAAATTGTTATGATGGGTATAAATATCCTTATTTTTTGCTAGTATTTCTTGCTTATTATATTTTGATCTTAAAAATTGTACGTATAATTACACAAATGATAATAATGATTTCCTGTCAAAATACTCCATAAATTGTGTTATGCGAAAAACTTATATCTTTCCTGTCAAAATACTCCAAAAATTGTGTTATGCAAAAACTTGGTCTCCATCAGTTAAGATGATTTTATGGTTATATACTATCACGATTTAGTAATCTGGTTTGAGGTTTGAACTTTTTCTCCTTATAATCCCACCAGCTTTCTCTTTAATTTTCTCCAACAAAAAAATAAAATAAAGTAAGAGAACAAAGTTTTTAAAACTATACGACAAAAGCAAAACAAGCTAGTAAAAAGATACATGACGCATGCTCACGTGTCACAATCGTTAAAATCATGTGCAAATACAAGGAGTTTCTAATAAAACGTCCTTTTCAAAACAACTTTGTTAGATTTATAATTATTATTATAATTAAGTTTTAATAAAAAGTAAAATTATCTTTCTTTAAAATATATTTATTTTTTATTAATAATTAATTGTAGCAATAATTGTAAAAAGAATTATAAACCTAATATTTTCCTTTCCAAAATAATCTTATTTAAGAAGTCAAACTTTTTAAGATGAATGTTTTATTTGCATGTACCTTCTTTAAAGGCACTAAAATTATTATTATTTTAATTAGAAATAAGACTATTTTTTTAGAATAAACTAAAAAAAAGATCCTTTTTTTTTTTGTGTGTGACGGAAAGAATAGATTATATCATGTGTTTTTTTTACCCTGGTTGTCCCCAAATTCTGTTCTTCACACTGCTTTCCCTTCCCCCATTTCCTGAGAGGTTTTTGGTCTTTTTTTTTTTGGTTAATGACATTCAAGTCCCTCGACTATGACCGATTTCATCAGTAGTTCCTTAATAATAAAAATTTAAATTTCAGTCCCAAGAGTATCAAACTAAGACACGCTTAGTCCTTTTGGTGGATGTCGTTAAGATTTATTAGTAAAGTCAGTCATGTGCCTAACACGTGACTCTAGTTAAGGACTTTTATGAAATTTTATGTGCAAGATTTTTTTTTTTAAAAAGAAAAAAAAAGAGAGCCCTAATCAACGCATTAGCAGCAGACAATCTTATCTTCTCCGGCCAACCACCATCTCCGGTTACCCATAGTCCAAACCCACGTTATCAAAAAAATCCCTCCCTCTCTCTCTATCTCTCTCTCTCTGGCAGGCAAAAACCTTTTTCAAGAAACCCAATAATTCAATCCACTCCATTGAATATTCAAACAAAACTGATACAAATCATGGTTGAGAGAGAGAGAGAGAGAGAAATTACGCCGCCACGAACAGCTCTACCCTGCTTCGAACTCTTATTTGAACTGTTGGACTCCTCGCCTCTACCAAAACTACCTTCCAACGCCTTCGTCGAATCAGCAGCTTGCTTCGCTGTTCATCCATTGCCCAAGAAGAACAAGATCCAGAAGATGAAGAATAAATCAAAGAAAAACCAAGTTTTTCTTCAAGGTTATGTGGATAAATCTGATGAAGATGAGCTAGGAAAGACAAAGAGATTTGACCGATGAAGATCTGGATGAGCTAAAGGGATGTTTGGACCTGGGTTTTGGATTCAGCTATGATGAAATTACAGAGCTCTGCAACACAGCCAGCTCTTGAGCTTTGTTATTCAATGAGTCAGAAGTATCTTGATGAGCAGCAACACAAGTCAACGCTTGATTCGCCTTATTCGGCTTCTCCAATGGCTGTCTCTGAGACTAATTATTCCCCTCCTTGGTGTGTTGTATGTGTTGTCTTCATCTTCTGGATCTTTCTTTCCTTTTTTTTTTTTAAGTCTTGCACATGAAATTCCATAAAAGCACTTAACCAAAGTTACGTGTTAGGCACATGACTGACTTAACGGATAAATTCTAACGACATCCACCAAAAAGACTAAGCGTGTCTAATTTTGATACTCTTAGGACTAAATTTTTTTAAAAAAATTGTTAAGGAACTACCGGTGAAATCGGCAATAATCGAGGGACTTGTAATTTCATTAACCCTTTTCTTTTCCTTTGTTTCTTCTTTTGCAGGCTCATGTGGGTTTTTCCCACTAGTGGCGGTATGGTGGTCTGTCTCAGCCTTAGAATTGGTTGGTGGTTTTGTATTTGGGGTTTGCTATTGATTTAATTAGTCTTTCTTAAAGCTTCACAATATTCTCCTTCCTTGAGGAGGAGTGGAGTAGCTTTCTATATATGAAAAATAATAGAGTAAGGTAAGTGATTTTATTTATGTTAAACGGACTGATTCTAACAGTTTTGGGCTAGTTCTAACGGGCTATGACCTTAACGGGCCACGGGCTAACGGTTCAATTTTTTCAGACCACTATTATTGTGAATCTAACCCTAATCTTAGCTGACTTCGGGCTAAACGGGCCACTATCTAGCCACAACTAAAAAAATAAAAAACATGATGGATGTTAATTTTATCTTTGTAAATATCCAGAAAAGTGAGGAGTAATTGTTATTTACAATCCATAATTTAAATAGGTTATTATCTTTTCATAAGAAATATAAATTAGATATTTTTTACATCACTTTATTAAATTTTAACATGTTTTGCCTCAAAATAAATATTGAAATAGCTCTACTTAGTAGTCCCTTCCAAGAGTTTCGTTTATATTTCAGTATTTATTCACAAGAACAAAAAAAAAAAAGACACGTAGTGCAAATGATAAGTGTGTTTCACTTTGGATTAGAAGGTTGTAGTTTAATTTTCATGGTGATTGTTTTATGTATATCCTAACTTTATATGACCTAATTAATATTAAACGGGTCGACGGGCCAACCCTGAAATCTAGCAGGCTAGCCCTAACGGGCCGCGGGTAATTAAACGGTCCGGGCTAGAAAAGCCCTGATTTTAAACGGGCAAAAAAAATTGAGCCCTAACCCTGTTTTTCCGGTTTAAATGGGTTAGCCCTACGGGCCGTGACCTTTTTAACATCTCTAAGTGATCTACATATTTGGTTTATAACAATTATTGAAGTGTTGTATAGTATAACTTACCAATATATTGATAGTTATATTGTACAACACTTTAATGCTTATTGTAAACCAAATTTATAAAGCAATTCTTTTTTTTTCTTCCAAATTTAAGTCGCCTTATGGAATCTTATTAACAACATTTTCCTTTTTTTTTAAAAAAAAGTAAAGCAAGAGCAACAATTAATAGAAGTTATATAATTTCAAATTTATTTAAATTTAAATTTAATATATATATATATTTGTTATTGTGTTAAAATATAATTGTTCGTCAACCGCAGTATGCTGGGCAACACAACGAGGATTGACCTGTCCGGTCAGGTCGCAGGGGTTGAGGGGACAGCGTCCCTCGTGTGGGTTCGGGGGCAACGCCCCCAAAAGGTAAACGAAATTCAAATCCCCTTCAATGGTTGAAATTCAAACGGGAATGATGTCATTTCGAAAAGGGTCATATCTTTTCGAAAGGGTGGCAGTTTTTTCTTTTGAAATCCCAACTCTCAGTATAGAAGGTTTTGAACAACCGAATACAAAACACAATAATAAAAAAGGCTATCATTCGAGCATCATAAGAATTTTCCCAGAAAATAAGAGTGCTTCGGGTTTGATTCAAATATTAAACTTTGAATCAAACACAACTCCATTGTATCCTGAGAGAGATCTTTCGTCTAAGGCCTTTTGTGATTTGCAGTTCATATGGAAGGCTGAAAACATTTCTTTAAAAACATCGAATTCATTTTCGTGCCTTGGAGAATTCATTCAGAATTATTCGAGACCCAACAACGGAGGGAAAACAAATTGAAGCCATTAATAAAGCCTAAGATTATGAGTGCCCTGGGTATCAAGATGAATATATACTTCCACGAATGACAGCTGGGAGAGAGCAAATACTTGTGAAGATGGAAGCCGAGGAGAGATAACAACCAAGATTTTGCAAGTTTGTCACGCAACATTGTTTGCCTCGCGAAAACAGTGCAGGAATGAAAAGTGCACATTCCTGTTAATAGATAAAATTTGTTGAATATAATTTCAGCATTTCCGAGGGTTGGAGCTTTGAGACAGACACTCGTAAAGAACTTTGGAGTCCATCTCAACGATAGAGCCAGAATAGCCATTATCCCGCAGCCAAATGACACCTGCAAATGAGCTCGGACCTCGGCAACAATGTTAGTGGTATGCTCATAAGAGGAAGTGTATGCGTAAAGCATATGCCCAGGATTACCACACGAAGCACCATCTGTAAATCAATTCTATTGCCCTAACATTACACTATATATATATTGTGATAGTGGTAGCTATTGTGCTAGCATGGTAGCTATTGTGCTAGCATCGATTGACTCCTTAATTGGTTTGGTCAGCCAGAATTTGGTGGGTTGTATATTGTGGTATGGGATTGCAAATTGTGTTTAATGGTGGTAGACTAGTCAGCCATTGTGGTCAACAGTGATTATTGGAGTTTTTGACAATTTACTTGTCGGTAAGATCTCAATCAACATGTTGTTCAGACATATATATATACCCACTTGGAGTTTCTCTAAGACAATTACCTATCTAGTAAAAAATGATAGACACATAAAGAGAGATAGATTTTTTCAAAAAAAAAAAAAGAACTTCTCTAATGCAAACCGCTTATGCTGAAGTGGAGATGATGATGTGGCATTCAGTTGAGAAGGCATCAAGTACGTGATCCTCTACAGGTACGTGATCCTCTACTTCTAGAGGGTCACTTAGAGGATGTCTTTTCATCCACGTAATTTACCGTCAGTTTTCTTTTATTTTTACGTTCAATCAGTTACGGTATGAAGTATTTTTTATTTCTTGTAATTAATTATAAAAAACTATCACGTCTGAAAAAATATTCTAAAATGAGTCTTGCATTGGAACATATTTAGAAAAAGAACTCTCTAGCTTTCAAATTTTTTGCCACATACAAAAGAGTTCATCTTGTTTAAACATATCACGTAGAAAAAACTAGATAATAATATTAGAGATGCTCTTAGTAGTTTAGGTGTCCAGATCTGCTTACGTGTATGACACGTTGCACCACAATGGATTAGGATTAGGATTAGGATTAGGATAGAGTTGTTGGCATTCGAGTTTGAGTTGATATAGGATTTAGTGTCCAAGTCTTTCTTTTGATTAATTGATTCTTTGGTTATTTTTTATTTTTAGTTGGTTGGTTAGTTTCTTATTTTTGAGTTTTGTAAATTTCTTTTTATTGTTGCTAGTTAGTTGTTTTGTTTGTTCCTTGTTACTATTTATATATTGTTGTATGCAGAATAAGAATTAAGCACGCTTTTAGTTACTCCAATTGAAAGTGATTAGGAGAAATATATGAATGCAAATGCATGATTTATTTGTTATTACATGTTGTTGTGGTAGTTTAGGAAAATTTAGGTATGTTGTGGTTAGTCTTTTGCACAAGTAGAATGTTTCTTGTGGCAAATAAAAGGGTTAAGTGCACCGGTGGTTCCTGTACTATTAAAAAGTCTGATTTAGTTCTCATACAATGCAAATGCACGCTATATTGACCAAAATAAGCGCTTTTTGCGTCAGATGTCCATGCGTTGAATGTCGTTAGAGTCTGGTTCGTTAATTGAGATTAGAGGGATGAAGTTGTACAAATTAAAAGTTTAAGATATTAATTAAAAGTCTAAGGTATTATGTGAAAGTTTAAGGTATTTAAAATAAATATTTTTAGAAAAACACTCATGATTTTCATCAAATTTGTTTTTATAAATTAGAAATTTAAAAATATTTATCTTTTTAAATTACTAAATTCTAAAAAATTTGGTGGAAATCATGAGTGTTTTTCTAAAACTAATTTTTTTAAATAATAAATTTTCTAAACATTAATTTATGAGTTTTATTTAAATTAGACACACCAAATCAAATTCAACACTTATTTCTATGTGAATTTCTAATTCTTTTTCCAAAATTATTTATTTTAAATAAATAATAAAAATTCACAATTAATTTTATAAAAAAATATTTAATTTTTTTTATAAGTTTTATTTACAATATACACACCATTTTTTTTAGAAATTAGTAATTAAAAATATACTTATTTTTTATAATTAGCAATTTCTAAAAAAATTTGGTTAAAATCATGAGTGTTTTTCTAATAAATATTTATTTTAAATACCTTAAGCTTTCAATTTGTACACCACCATCCATCAAATCTCACTTAACAGATGAAACTCTAACAACATCCAAACGCAGTGACGTCAAAGGTGAAAAATAGTTTATTTTGATCAATGACGTGCATTTATCGTTCTACGAAAACTAAATTTAAATTTTTTGATAGTACAGGAACCACCGGTGCACTTAACCCTAAATAAAAAGAGCACACATATACACAAGGGTTCAAGGGATGGGAAAACTTCTCCTTGGTATTTATTTAAACACATTTATTGACTTTTTTGAATCAATTTTAAATACATATTTCATATATTTTATTTAATTACAAATAACGGAATTATAATTATTTAAAGGTATATAAATAGTACTATGTGTTACGCATTTGATAATTTTTAAAAAATAATATATATATATATATATTTAAAATAATTAATTTATAGTAATTATTAAAAAAGACTCTTATTCTATAATGGTGGGAATACAATACGTGGAATCTAATTCCTACTACTCGTAGGAGTAGTATTTCGTATCGGAAAGGGAGAAAGGGTGGCGTCAACTTCTCCACTATAAATACTCACCACCCACACCTCTCCTGAACGTTCTCCTCCTCTCTCTCTCTCTTTCTCTCTCCAACTCCTACTCTGTTTTCTCAGCGTCAGCAGATTATTCAAAAAAACAAGTAATTGTCTCTTTCTTTTCTGAAATCAAAGTCATCATGTTGGTCTATCAAGATCTCCTCACCGGTATTACTTCTAACTCAAAACTCAATTTTTTCCTTGAAAATTTGTTCTTGACATATTATCTTCCTCTGCAGCCCAAACCAATTAAATAATTTAGGTTTTTCTCATGAACCCTTTATTATTCAATCAGATTATTGGTATATATAGCTTCTGCTGCATTGGTGCTTAGTTTTGAATTTTTGAATAGCTCATTAGACTTTGGATTAGTATTATTGGCATATATATATATATATATATATATATATGTATGTATGAGATTTGTGTTTTCTTGTTTAGAGAGTTGAAAGCTTTATGCAGCTTGCTTTTGACTGTTTAGATTAAAATCAATACACCATCTTTTGCAGTTTTGCAAAAAAAGTTGACTTTATTTGATCGATATATTAATTATGTGAAAAACTTGGGTAATCCTCAAGTGGTGAGGCGTTGATTTATGTTTTGAAACTCCCTCAGCACCTCCTGCCCTTTTGTGTTAAATATGCCCTGCAGCAATTGGAGCTGTGACTACTGGATCTCAAGTTTATTTTGTCTGTTATAATTTGCAAAAGGGAACAAAATAATTAATACTCCAATTAATTGCTTTAGTTTTCTGGTCAAATTCCGAGTATGCAACTTAATTAGTTCAAAGAATTAATTAGGAAACCAATTTAGAATAGACTTGACATTCAGGTTATATATTATACTAAAAAAGAATAATAAAAATAGAAACTTGAATAGGAACAGCCATTTAGGGATAGAGCTAGCTAGTTTTCACCGCTATAAATTTGTAAGCTAATTAGAACTATATATAGTGTTAGTATATTTTTTACTTTTCTCATATTCTCTTATGATTTTCAGTTTTTTGTTCTTTAAAGTACGTAATACAACTAGTTATTGCACATATTCAGCTACGTACATGCATCTAAGTGTGTTAGCACTGCTGTCAATCAATCCCTGGAGTATATATGTGTTAATTTGTTAGGAGAAATTAATTATTGGATCTCATGTTGCTAATTAATAAAATTATTTGTTAATTCAGGTGATGAGCTCCTCTCTGATTCCTTTCCCTACAAGGAGATTGAGAATGGACTGCTATGGGAAGTAGAAGGAAAGGTAGGACGCTGCTCCATTTTTCTCATACTCACTCCCTCCCAAAAAAAAAATAGTCCCGGTTTAACATTGACATTTATATATATGTTATGACTGGACAGTTTAACTATACTTTTTTTTTTCTTCCCTTGTTCCAGTGGGCAGTTCAAGGTGCTGTTAGCGTAGATATCGGAGCAAATCCTTCTGCCGAGGGAGGAGAAGAAGATGAAGGTGTAGATGACCAAGCTGTTAAGGTTGTTGATATCGTTGATACTTTCAGACTTCAGGAGCAACCACCTTTTGACAAGAAGCAATTTGTTGCCTACGTGAAGAAGTACATCAAGTCACTGACAACCAAGCTAGAGCCAGAGAAGCAAGAATCATTCAAGAAGAATATCGAGGGTGCCACTAAGTTCCTTCTTTCAAAGCTTAAGGACCTTCAATTGTAAGCATTCGTGTTTGGCATCTTTGCTTTATATATGTAATAACGGATTAGCTACATAATGCATGGTGTGTTACGTTATATATTGATTCTCGCTTAACTGCATGCTGTAATTGACCTATAAAATTTTATGTTGTTGGTGCAGTTTTGTAGGAGAGAGCATGCATGATGATGGGACAATGGTGTTTGCATACTACAAGGAAGGTGCCACCGATCCGACTTTTTTGTACTTTGCCTATGGGCTCAAAGAGGTCAAGTGTTAAAGAGGAACTGAACTGAGGTTTTCTTTCTTTAGATATGTCACAAGCAGATAGATCAGGAACTTTGTTTTTCTTTAGATATTCAACAAGTAATGGACTCATGCTGTTATAGTAGTTTTAATTGTGTTTCTTCTTTTTAATAATTGGGGACAAACGGATGTAGAAACATATTAGTATATGGGTATTGATTTTAGTAATGATCTGTACGTTACTATGTTTGTTAACCATTTTTATATCACATTTTTTGTTTCTGTTTTTAATTTTTGGTGAAAATTACAAATAGAAATGTGTTTGACAACCATTTCTATTTTTGAGAAACTAAAAACGTTTCTCATTTTTTTCCAAATTCTAGAAATAAAAATTTTTTGTTTTTTGCAGAAGAGAAACATTTTTCATCCAAAATATAAAAGGGCCAAGATCAATTAGGTTGGGTCTTTGAACTTTGACTCGAGAAATTCTCAACCCTAACTTTTTTTCTCCATGTGTATATATATATATATATATAGAGGGATAGACAATTTCGAACTGAATCGTGGATATCCGAACTGAACTGAATCGAAGTTGACGGTTATTAACTGGTTTGACTGGATATGGGGTGGGTAATGGGGATAACCGAAATGAAAATTTGGGGAACGGTTTGATTTTGGTATTAGCATTACCCGCCCCATTACTTGCCTAATTACCCAAACTGCTTATTTAGTACTAATATAATTTTACCCGTATTTTCATACAAGTATTTACCATATAACTTATATGTATATGTTAGATTTAAAACATTAAAATTTAAACATCTTTCTCAATTATGTGAATCTGCCGCTCAGTGCGCTTAGTTGTTCACTCCTCTTCATCACTTAATTATTTAATATTTGATGAATTTGTGGACACAACTACTTAACTTGACTTTTTAGCTTTTACGAACATGATTATGATATAGTTTTAAGTATAATTATTATCCTTTATCTTTTTTTTTTTAAACTTTTTTTTTGATGTCCTAAGGAGGCGTGGGAAGGGATCGAACTTGAGACCTCACACTATATGAAGCCCCAGCTATACCACTGGGCCACTCCTTAAGGACAATTATTATCCTTTATCAAGTCTTATGAATTTGATTAAATAATATGTTGTTTAAAAGTACTTTTTGAGTATTTTTTCTAATCATTAAATTGTTTTAAGCTAAATTGTTAGCTTGACGAATTACCTGTGGATATTCCCCGATTAACCGTTACCCGTGAAGAATAGATATGGGGACAAATTGATTACCCGGTGGGGAATGAGGTGGATATGGGGCATAAAATTGAATTGGGGAATGGGGGTGGTATTATACATAACCGCCCCCGAATCGTCCCATTGCCATCCCTATATATATATATATATATATATATATATATATATATAAAATTGGGTTTTCAAAAGAAAAATAAATAAAAAGTTTAATACTGAAATTAAATAATCAGAAATTAGAAACAATAATTGAAAGATGATGGGTACTTGAACAAAAATAAAATAGAGTTGGACAAATGGAAAATATAGACCCGAAGAAGTGAGGGATATCATGGCAAAAAGGGTCTCGAACAGTGGTGTCTATGACATCAAACAGTAGCACCGGCAGCCGCCTACAGTGGTTGTTTTTGTTGGTGGTGGGTACTGCGCACGATGAAAATATTACACTCACAGTAATAAGAAATAATTTTGAAGAGGATGATAATAATCAATTTATGATAGGCAAGCAGCTACTGGTTGTAGGTCTCCATTTCAAAGTCAATACAAGAGTTATAGAATCAATTAACGGTTAACCTATAATTCTTCCTCTAAATATTGTTGCTATGAATTAATTAATTTACTTTTTGGAAATTAAATCAATTCCTGAGTCTATGTATGTATGTATATATGAATATTAATTTTTTATTTTTTATTCACAATTTTTTTAATAATAGATGAAATGAGAATTATTATTCTACACCTTTTAAGTTGGATATAATATATGATGAAGTTGTAATGTGTTAATAGTTTTGGAAAAAGAGTTTAACTTTGTGAAAGAAAATAGAAATGTTTATTAAACACGACATGTTTCAAGAAACAGAAACAAATTGAAATAGAAACAAAGTGAAATAGAAACATGTGAAATAGAATAAAGAAACAGAAACAGAAATAGAAATGTTACCAAACACTACCTTTGCTTCTTATTTTTGAGTTCTGTTTAGTCGTTTTGTTTGTCCCTTGTTACTATTTATTTATTGTTGCATGCTTAATAAAGATTAAGCACTTTTAATTACTCTAACTGAAAGTGATTAGGAGAAATATATGACTGTAAAAGCATGATTTATTTGTTAATATATGTTGTTGTTGTGGTAATTTAGGAAAATTTAGGTATAGTCTTGTGCATAAGTAGAATGTTTCTTGTGGTAAATAAAAGAGTTAAGTGCACCGGTGGTTACTGTTCTATCAAAAAGTCTAAATTTAGTTCATATACAACGCAAATACATGTCATTGACCAAAATAAGCTCCTTTTGCACGTAGAAGTGTTTGCATTGGATGCCGTTAGAGTCTAGTCCTTGCATTGGATGCCGTTAGAGTCTAGTCCGTTAATTGAGATTAGATAGATGAAGTTGTACAAATTAAATGTTTAAGATATTAATGGAAAGTTTAAGGTATTAATTGAAAGTTTAAGGAATTAAAATGAATATTTTTAAAAATACTCATGATTTTCATCAAAAAAAATTTAAAAATTACAAATATTAAAAAATACTTATATTTTAAATTACTAAATCCTAAAAAAGATTGGTGAAAATCATAAGTGTTTTCTAAAACTATTTTTTCAATAAATAATAAATTTTCTAAAAATTAATTTATGAGCTTTATTTAAAATATACACACCAAATTAAATTCAACACTTATTTTTATGTTAATTTCTAATTCTTGTTCCGAAAACAATTATTTTAAATAAAAAATAAAAATTTAATAATTAATTTTCAAAAAAACTAATATTTAAAATTATTTTATAAGTTTTATTTACAATATACACGCCAATTTTTTAATTAGTAATTTCAAAAATATTTATTTTCTTAATTAACATTAATTTCTAAAAAAATTGGTGAAAATCATGAGTGTGTTTCAAACAAATAATTATTTTAAATAACTTAAACTTTCAATTTCTACAACTTTATCCATCTAATCTCACTTAACAGACCAGGTTCTAACAGCATCCAATTACGCTATGACTTCTGAGGTGCAAAAAAGGTTTATTTTAGTCAATGGCATGCATATGCATTCAGGGCCGGCCCTAGGCATAGGCCCATTAGGCGGTCGCCTAGGGCTAGAGATGTTAAAAGGGCCATAGCCCATAGTATTGGCCCGTTTAAACTGAAAAAAATAGGGTTAGGGTTTAACTTTTCTGGACCATTTAAAATTCGGGCTAAACGGGCTGACCTGTGAGCTGGGGGGAAAAATAAACAGAATTAAATGTGTGGGGTGTTAGTTGTAACTGAGTTAAAGTCTAAACCCTAGTTGTGAAACATTGGGCAATAAATAGACCGCACACAATAGCACGACTGGCACAAGACTGCTAAAGGCGAAACACGAAAGGGTTCTCTGTTTCTCTCTCGGTCTCTCTCTCACGACCCATGACACAGGCGACAAGACGTAAGTATTGCCGGAGCTCATTCAAGGTCACTGCACATTGGTACTCTCTCTCTTCCTCTCTCGAGTCCTCGATCTCTATTTTGTCTCTCTCGATCTCGATTTTGTCTCTCTCTCTCTCTCTCTATTTGGAGTTAGAAACTTGGATTCTCTTGATACTTGTAGTGGAGATCGATCTGTAGGAACAAGAAGTAATAGAAGAGATATTTATGGATTTTGTACTGCATGCAAGAAAATAGGATATTTATCAAATAAACTTTCTCATAAGAGACTTTTCATGCACATGTGCAAAGACATGGTATAGCTCTTAGATGTATACCAACATACTGTAAACATGCATGCAAGCAAGTCTGCTACACTCAATTATAGAGCTATGGTTTAGAATTACATTATTACATAGCTAAGACTTTCATGCACATTGTTTCTATCAAATAATTAAACTAATACTATTTCATATTAGGTTCAGTTAATGAAAAGTTAATGTTCTTAATTTGGTTAACCATGGCTCGATAGTGACCCGTTTAGCCCGAAGCCCGCTAGGGTTAGGGTTCGCAATATAAGTGGCCCAAAAAAAATTGGACCGTTTAGCCCGTAGCCCATTAGGGCTATCCCGAAATCGCTAGTGATAGCCCGTTTAACATCTCTGCCTAGGGTCCCCCAATTTTTTCCACCAAAAAGAGACCTCATATTCTCACTTAATAACCCAGTTTATATAAATTATAAGGACGCGTCTTAAAATGGAATAATTGCATGCTGGTACACTTTCTGGGATTTTCATCCAGTTTAGATCCTGATACTTGTTTCGAACCAAAAAAGTCTTTTTTGGTGGATAAATAACTAAATTGTTCCTAAAATGCCTCTGTAACAACCTAAAGAACGTTTTAAGCATTGTATAACATTATCTTCCTTAAATTTCTCTTGTAAATCCCCCTTCCATTCCATTGCGATTCCTTACCAAAATTTCCATCCATATCATAGTTGATCTTATGATCATTTGATTTTGTTGTTTAAGTTTCTTCATCATTTTGTGATTTATATCTTCCTAAATGCCATCGAAATAATGCATTCATTGGAAAATCAAATAAACTGTTGTTCGGTGGTTTGGTGAATCCTTGACGGAAACTGATGATTTAGAGTGAGAATCACTAAGTCATATTCCCTCCGAGACTCATAGACTAATATGATATAATTGAGCCAATACCTTTTGAGTTGTGTTGACGGGCTTTCAAGTTTCTTAGAGAGTTGAAGACACTGGGATATAATGGGTTTTCATTTCTCACTAAGTCATATTCCCTCCAAGACTCCCAGACTAATATGATATAATTGAGCTAATACCTTTTGAGTTGTGTTGACGGGCTTTCAAGTTTCTTAAAGAGTTGAAGACCATTGGATATAATGGGTTTTCATTGATCATCATACAGACCTACACAATTGCAGAAAAAGGTTATCATGTGTAAAAACTTTATACTAATAAGAACAAAAGGTGGAATGTAGTTATCACAATCAAAGAATTAGTTTTAATTTATTTATCGTTCATATGTACAAGGCTGACCAACACAGCAACAATTGTGTTGGTTGCGTTATACAAGAGATATAATGGTGCATGGTTGCATAACAATTTTGAATCGCGATGCATCCATTTTGAATCGCGCTGCATCAATTTTGAATCGTGATGCATCAATTTGAATTGCGATGCATCAATTTGGAATCGCAATGCATCGACTTAGAATTGCAATGCATCGATTTGGAATTATGATGTATCGCGTGCCTGTTCTAATTTTTAAAGGCATAGGTTTAAAAATCGCAATGCATCAATTTGGACTTGTGATACATCAATTTGAAATTGCGATGCATCGATTTAGAATTGCGATGTATCACATGCATGTTCGTGTTTTTTAAGAGCATAGATTACATTTCACCACAAAAGTGTATTTTTCTAGTTTGAAACAATTATAGGATTAAACTGGTTGAAAATTTATCAAAGAGGACCAGCCAGAAGTTCACCATCTTAAAATTGCAATAGAAGGTTCAGAATAATTAGTCTCATATATTAAATTTTTTATTCTATTATAAATAAAGCCCACATCTCATTTCAAACTTTACTATCCTCTAATGGTGGCATGTCGACATATTCATCTTCATCATTTGTCACCACATCTCCACCCAATATCACCATGGTTCTTCGATTAGGACACTCACATGCTACATGTCCCCTTCCTTGGCACTTGAACCACGTTATATCTCGGTTCTTAGGGTAAGAATTATCTGCCTTTCCTTGAGAACCTTGCACAGTTGATGCCTCATTTGTTTCAAAATCGGTCTTCGCCACGGCCTTTACCTCTTGTTACACTGAAGTTGAGACGGGATTTGCACTTGCTCGGATAGTACCCCTCCTCTTAAGCTGATGTTCCACCTTAATTGCCATATGTACCATTTCCTCTAAATTATCATATTGGTGCAAATCCACGGTGTCAGCTATAAAAGGATTCAAACCTCCAAAAAATCTTGTCATTGCTTCTGAATCCTCTTCTAAGTTAGCCCTAGCCATCAACAACTACATCTCCTTATGATAGTCTTCAACGCTCTTGGTCCCTTGTTTAAGTTTCTCCTATTCACCTTCCATTTTTGGTCGAAAATGGGGAGACGTGCCTGCTTCAGGGGGAGAGAATGATGGTATATCATTAACTTCTCATGTTCTAATCAAAAGGGGGAGAAGAGAATGATATAGGGGGAGACAGTACAATTGATGAATATTTGTTGCAGAAGTATTGACATTTGGTTATCATCAAACTCAGGGGGAGTATTGATCTTTGATTATTGTTTTGCCCTAATGTGTGTTTTGACCAGAAAGGCAAAAAAGGGAAAATTGTTGGATTTTAGAATCCTTGATTTGTGTATATTTGGTAAATTGGTAATTGACTAATTGATTGATTAATTTTGCCTTTCTTGGTAAAATTTGAGATCAATAAATCAAGATTGTGACTGATGATATTTTTGTATATCTTGATTGATTAGATAATTAGAGGATGATTGAATATAAATATGATATATATGTTAGTTGACTTATTTTACTTAATGAGGATCTTGATTAGAGTAAACATGGTAGATATTATTTCCTAACCTTAACATTATTTGTTTAGTGTTTTTCTTTCTTTCCAAGGTTCTCTCGGCTCTATATAAAGAGGAGCTTGTGCTCCATTCAATAGTGATCCAAAAAAATAAAGAGAGATCAGTTTAGAGAGAACAAGCACTCAAATCCTGCCAAGAACTAAATGTGGTTGTGAACGTCAAAACATCTTTCACCACATTCAGCCAGTTTAGTGCTTAGTTTGTGAAACTGTTTTACATCCATTGTTACTGTGTGGATTACAACATTGTCTTTGTATGGATGGATTGCATTACATGTCTTAGATCTACTCATTAAAGAGTTTTCGTGTGTTTTTCACTAAGTATTTAGTTTTAATCATTGTAACAAGTTACAATTTTTTTCTAGTGAAAGTTTTGTCATATTGGCATATCTACAAGTATTATTGCTTGTCGACAAAAGGTTTACTCTTTGTGTTTTTATTAATTATTTCACTGCTTTATAGATGTCACAGTATATATAATCACATTCATTGATCACATTTACAATCTGTTCAAAATTCTTGAGTTCTTCTCAGCTACAAAACTTTCAAGTTTTTGGATTTTGTTTATTGTTTATTATGAATGATTTTTTCTTTAAATATTTATTTGTTAATGTGTCTAAGGGTGCTATTGTTTCTTGATTTAAACTTTTTTCAGGTGCTTAATGTTTTAATGGCTCCTAAAAGAACTTATAAACCTGGATATGAGAAAAGAAAAAAAAAAAAGTAAAACAATTGATTTGATGTCACACCGAAGCGCTTGATAAGTATTTTAGTAAGAACCCATAAGTAGAAGAACAACAAGAAGAATTAGTGATTAAGTTATATGTACACCATTTGTGTTTTAAGAAACCCCAAACCCCTCAATTCGTATCAGAGCTTAGCTATTGGTTAAGCTTAGTAATTAAGTTGTAAGTACACCATCTGTGCTTTAAGAAACCCAAGACCTCTCAATTAATTTTAAATTTTGTTTGATTTTCTTTCTTTTTTTGTGGTATGTAAAATCTGTTGCAAGATGCTTATCTAGGTAATTAGGTTTTAAGATTTAATTATTTAAGTTTTGCATATTACATTTGCAATGAATGATTATTTTATTGATTAATCAATAGTTTAGTTTTTAAATTTTGTTTATTATTTATTGTGAATGATTTTGTGTTTAAATATTTATTTGTTAATGTGTCTATGTAAAGGTGTTATTATTTCTTGATTTAAACTTTTTTCAGTTGCTTAATGTTTTAATGGCTCCTGAAAGAGCTTATAAACCTGAATCTTAGAAAAGAAAAAAGATAAAAAAAAAAAAAAAAAAGTAGAACAATGATTTGATCTCAAACTAAAGCTCTTGATAAGTATTATAGTAAGAACTCACAATTAGAAAAACAAGAAGAAGAATTGGTTAACAAAGAAGATAGGAACATAGGTTCCATTTTTTTTATTTTTTATTTTACATGTAAATGGTTGGGGTCTATTCTTTAAGTTTTCTCATGGCCCTCAAGGTCGGCAATGTACGCATTTGATGAGACATAATTGTTCCGGGGGGCTTGCCCGGAGACATGTTCTTGACGGGAATCGGAAGTCTTACGCTCACAGGGGTCTCCCCGCTCCTGGCAGTGTGGTTCATGTAGTGTCACAGCCTCGAACCTGTGACCTCCAGGCTAAATACACAGATTACGTGAGGAGTGTACCGCTTCTGATGTGCATATTCTTGACCGGTTAGATTGTACGGGCCTCACCCCAGCAAATGGGCCCGAAATGAATGGAGGTCCGGTCCACTCAGGGCTATATATACTCTCTCCTATACGAATCCAAGGCATGCCACTCTTTATACATGGAATACATATTCTAGTCAATTATTCTTTAATGGCCGATATACTGATTATCATGCCGGCAGGCCTTGGCTGTAACACCCGCTTCATTTACATCTTACACGTCATTCATATCATTCACGATTATTACACGTGTCACATTGAATAAACCTTATAAACATTTCTTGAGCATATTATACATGATATATAGCATCTTCATGTTGCATTCTATGTGTTTTATATGCTTAAACCATCGTTTGATTCTTGTGATTGAACATACTTTAAATGTGTTGAACTTCTCGCACTTTTACGGATCGCTCGCGGGACTTTTCTTAAGTGTTTTGACCTTCCCATAGACTTAGAATCACCTTGGGATCATTTAGGATCATTTCGGGAGTGTTTCGGAGCACTTTACAAAAAAATTGGACATTCTGGAAGTTGAGCGGCCGCCCAGGCGCGCGCTCAAAAGGCAGAAAACAGCACCAGAAAAATCTGGAGGATGAGCGGCCGCCTAAGCGGCCGCGCCTTGCCCAGCGCCTCTGCCCGTGAGAAATCCTGATTTTTAAAACTTAAGATTGGTTGGCCAGGGTTGTGCCACGTCATCACCCGAGAGATCAGCCACATTTTGACCACTTAAACACCTTGGGAGACTTAAAGAACATCTCATTTTCTCCCCTTTTCATCCTAAAACATAGAGAGAGAGTAGAGAGAGTTTAGAGTGAGAAAGTAGAGATTTCTTGAGATTGTGAAGGAATCTCGACGATCCGAGCATACCGTTGCGAAGGTCTTGGCGAGGAGAAGCTTTCCTACCGATTAAAATTCCTTTTTCTCCACTTTTTCTTCAAGAGGTAAGCTACTACCCCCTCTTCTTCATCTTTTATGTCTCATATGACATTTTAAACTTCAAATGAGTATAGTTACCATGCTAGAAATGTGAACTTGTGATTTTGCCATGAAATGTAGTTTGGGATTGTGAAATATGATGTAGCTTGTACTTTGTTGTTGGGGACTCGAAATTGGGCGTTAATGTGCTAGGATTAAAGTGCAAGACCACATTCGTAACTCGACAATATTAGTAACCTAAAGTGACTCTAACGGAGTCGATTAGGGTTTGATAATGAATGTGACCACGTGTGTGTTTTGTGAGCTCTTTGGATGCTCGAGAGACCCGTTGGGCGATCGGTTGCGCGATACACGTATGATGGTATTGTGTTGGATTTGATATTGGCATGATATGGTACACATTAGTATGTTGTTATTATGATCGTTATACTCCTACTTTGGAGTATAACACTTCTATTTAATGTTAAGTAAACATTACTTGAACATTTGGTTGATTAGTTAATGTGTCGAGTAAACATCTACTTGAGCATTGTTTAAGTCCATGGCATATTTGTTGGAGGTGTATTGACGCTCGGTTATTGCGTGAGCCGGGGCTACGTAATAGCCGAAGGCCAATACACTGGGCCTCGCCCTACCGTTGGCCACGGTAGGGGTTATAGCGCTAAGCGTTGTACGGAATAAACGCGACCTTGGTAAGCTATACCATGATTGTTTCTCGGGTCGTTGGGGACCGAGTCTTCACGTCGACGTGGATACGGAAAACGGTTCACTTTGGTTTTGTTATTTGGTTCGATGATCGGGTACGACATCAACGGTATCTTCATGGGTATTATATGGTTGGTTGGTTGGAAGTTGGTATGTCGGAGGTGTACCTCGACGGTATCCTTTTATATGTGTTTATATATTGCACCTACGTGAGATGCATGCAACGTGACTTGTACAATGAGTTATTTGACTTGAGGATGTTTAGAAGTTGTTATATTATGCCAACCATGATATATATACATGATTCTTATCATTGTTTGCATCTAGCATGCCATCTTGTTGCATTAGTAGCTTATTGAGTTTTATAACTCACCCCGTCCATTGTTTATTGTTTTCCTTAGATCCCGAGCCTGCAAGAAACCCTCAGTGATCGTTCGTTGCTCGGTGTTTTCGTCAGTCAGTCTTTTGGTAGTATTCTGTGAGCCTTGGTATTTTCTTTTGGTGAGGCCGAGGGTACACTTGTTATTTAAACATTGTAAAGTTGGGTAGAAGTCCCGTACTCGTTGTTCATTCAATATTCTTTTGTAGATGCCGACATGGTTGTCAGGCTTTTGTAAATGTTACTTAATCTTACATTTCCGCGCACTCTGATGATGTTACATGTTAAGCCCGAGCTTCTTGTCTCGTGGGTTTGTTGGTTAAATCATATGTTCATTTCCGGCTTTTGTGTGCCGTGACGTATTGTTTTGTTTTTAAAATAAACGTACACTTGCATTACAGGGTTTTTGCACGAAAAGTGATTTTGAAATTGTGCATTTTGTGTCCCGTCTCGCGAACCGGACGAGTTTCCAAATAGGATCTCGGGTCGGGTCGTGACAGTTGGTATCAGAGCATAAGTTAGCTCGCTGGGATTTGGTATCCTTGGCTTAGGTGGGGGTTGGTTTTGTGTGTCTGAGTCGTTAACGACGAGTGTTTGTTGCAGGTGAACCATTATGGTTGAAACACGGAATGGAGCTGGTTCTAGTAGGGCCACGGAGGCCGAAAGGGATACCCGTCGGACCGGACCGAATCCATCTCCTGACCAAGCTACCGGACAGTCGTCAGAGAGTCACATGAATCAGAATGAGGCCTTCATGCACACTATGCAGGGGTTTATGCAGACTATGATGGAAATGAACAGACAGACCATGGACATGAATAGACAGGCCATGGATGGACAAGGTCAAGGGGGTGGTCAGAGAGTGGTGCAACCGGCCGGGGGAGTCGGGGATAATGATCGCAGATTGGAAAGGTTTTTGAAAATGAAACCTAGAAGCTTCAATGGTGAGCCAGATCCGGAGAAGGCCGAGAGATGGATTGAGTCAACAGAGAAGATCTTTGCAGCGATGGGATGTACCGATGTAGAGAAGATTAAGTTCGCCACGTTCAAACTAGAGGATGCGGCTGAATATTGGTGGAAGGTTTTGGAAGCTAGCTGGGTGCAGGATCAGATGGTGAGAACATGGGAGCTTTTCGTGCAGCGGTTCCGGAATCAGTTTGTTCCGGATGTGATACAAGCGAAGAAGGAAGTGGAATTTCTTAGCTGGAGCGGGGAGTCTATCGGTAGCTCGGTATTCGCCAAGTTTACCGAGTTATCCCGATATGCACACATTTACTGCCGACAGAGGAAAAGAAGGTTTACCGGTTCGTGAAAGGGTTGAGGACTGAGTATCGGAAGCAACTCATACCACTCGAGTTGACAAGCTACCAGAGAGCAGTGGATAAGGCCTACCGAATTGAGCACGACATTGAAGAGCACCGTACTAAACAGGGGAATACCAGTGGGAATCAGCGGGGAAATACCAGTGGTACTCAACAGTCGGGACAGTCAAGGTGGAGGAATCGGAATGACCGGGGGACCGACAGTAAAGGGGGAAATGACAACCGTAGGGAGGACGAAATCGACGAGACAAATCGGGAAACATAGCACGGGGCGGGCCCAAGGGATGACATGCAATTTTTGCTTGAGGACCGGTCATACGGAGGATAGATGTTGGAAGAAACAGGGAAGTGTGTCCTATGTGGCGACGGCACGCACTTTCGAGGATTGCCCTAGGAATAAAGGGGTCCAACGGGAGGTGCGCAATGAATACGGGCGTTAAAAGAGATAATGAGGGTCGCCCTAGAGTCCGGGGTCGTGTCTTCGCCCTAGACCGAATAGGGTGCCGAAGCCACCAATGTCATATGAGGTACCTTATTCGTTTCTAATGTTAAAGCCCGAGTTCTCATAGATCCAGGGTCATCGCATTCATACATCGCATCGCATTTTGCCTGTCATTTGCATCATATGCCTGAATCATTGCCGTATGTGCTTGAGGTGTCTACTCCGATGGGAGAGTGCCAAGTAGCTTCAAGTTTATCATAATTGTGATGTGATCATTGATGGCCACCATTTGCTCTTGATTTGGTTGTTTTGCCTATACGGGATTTTGATGTGATTTTGGGGATGGATTGGTTGCATGCGCACCATGCCGTTGTTGACTGTCGTAAGAAGTTTGTTACATTTGATATGCCGAATTAGTCGTCTTTTGTGTTTGTTGGTGATAAGAGTATGGGTGGTGTCCGACTTATTTCGGCTTTGAAGGCCCGTAAATTGTTATCTCGTGGTTGTTCGGGGTACTTGGCCTGTGTAATGGATAAATCAAAAAGGATGGCTATGTTGGATGATGTTGCGGTTGTTCGTGAATTTCCGGATGTCTTCTCTGATGATTATGAACTGCCTCCGATAGAGAATTGGAGTTTTGTATCGAGTTGTTACGGGTACCGCGCGATATCGAAGGCACCATATCGCATGGCGCCGGTGAGTTGAAGGAATTAAAGATTCGATTGCAAGAGTTGCTTGATCGGGGTTTTGTTAAACCGAGTGTATCGCCTTGGGGTGCACCGGTATTGTTTGTAAGGAAGAAGGATGGTTCGTTGAGGTTGTGTATCGACTACCGGGAGTTGAATCAGGTTACCATTAAGAATAAATACCCTCTCCCACACATTGATGACTTGTTTGATCAGCTTCGAGGTTCCGTAGTGTACTCCAAGCTCGACCTTAGGAGTGGCTACCATCGGTTAAAGGTTAGAAAGGAGGATGTTCCTAAGACGGCATTTAGGACTAGATATGGGCATTTTGAATTTGTGGTTATGCCCTTTGGGTTGACTAATGCACCGCGGTGTTTATGGATTTGATGAATAGGGTGTTTTTGCCGTACCTTGATTGTTTTGTGGTTGTTTTCATTGATGACATTTTGGTGTACTCGAAGTCTCGGGAAGAGCACGAGAAACACTTGAGAATTGTATTGACGGTTTTGAGGAGAAGAAGTTGTACGCTAAGTTCGGTAAGTGTGCCTTTTGGTTGGAGGAGGTGACATTTTTGGGTCATGTAGTTTCGGTGAGGGATTTCGGTTGATCCGACAAAGATTGAGGCCGTGGTGAGTTGGAAGAGACCCGAGACGGTGGGAAATTCGGAGTTTCTTGGGGTTAGCGGGTTATTATCGGAGGTTTATAGAAGGTTTCTCTAAGATTGCAACCCCTTTGACGACTATGACTCAGAAGAATAAGCCGTTTGTATGGAATGATAAGTGTGAGGCAAGTTTTCGGGAGTTGAAGGAAAAGTTGACTACGGCTCCTATCTTAGCATTGCCAAATGGACAGGATGGGTTTGTGATTTATAGCGATGCTTCGAAGGAAGGTTTGGGTTGTGTCTTGATGCGAATGGAAGAGTCATTGCTTATGCTTCACGGAAGTTGACTCAGTATGAACAGAACTACCCGACACATGATCTCGAGTTGGCTGCGATTATATTTGCTCTTCACAAGTGGAAACATTATTTATACGGGGCTAAATTTGAGGTGTTCACGGACCATAAAAGTCTTAAGTATTTGTTTTCGCAAAAGGAGTTGAATAATCGGCAGCGGAGGTGGATGGAACGGTTGAAGGATCACGATTGCACCATACTATACCACCCGGGAAAGGCCAATGTTGTGGCGGATGCGCTGAGTAGGAAGGCGTATGTTTCTTGTTTGATGACTAGGGAATGGAAGATGCTAGAGGACATTCGTGATTGGGGACCTAGTGAGTCTAGCCATGGAGTGATTTTGCGAATATTCGGGCTACTCGGTGTTGTTCCAACGGATTAAGGAAACTCAAGAGAGTGATCCGGAGTTGAAGAAATTGATTGATGAGTTAGGTGGGGGTAAGACCCCGGATTTTGCTATGAATAGTGATGGTATTCTGACGTTTCGGGGTAGAGTTTGTGTACCGGCAATTGAGGAGGTGAAAAGACAAGTGTTAGATGAAGCCCATAAGTCTAAATACACGATTCACCCCGGGAGTACCAAGATGTATCGGGATTTGAAGAAGAATTTTTGGTGGAATGGAATGAAGAGGGAAATAGCCGAGTTTGTATCGAAGTGTTTGACGTGCCAACGGATTAAAGCGGAGCATCAGAGGCCAGCTGGGTTGTTACAACCTTTGGAAATTCCGGAATGGAAATGGGATAATATTGCAATGGATTTTGTGACAGGGTTGCCGAGGACTCGACGAGGTCATGATGCGGTTTGGGTTATTGTCGATAGATTGACTAAGTCGGCCCATTTCCTTCATATTGCGATTTCGGATTCGTTGGAGAAGCTTGCTTCATTATATATTCAGGAGATTGTGAGATTACATGGGGTGCCGGTGAGCATTGTGTCGGACAGGGATCCGCGGTTTACTTCTCGGTTTTGGCAATCACTTCAGAACGCTTTGGGGACGAAGTTGAACTTGAGTACACATTTCACCCGAGCCGATGGACGTCCGAGAGAACGATTCAAATACTTGAGGATATGTTGAGAGCTTGCTCGATGGACTTTAAGGGAACTTGGGATTCGCATGTGCCGTTGATCGAGTTCGCCTACAATAATAGCTATCAGTCGAGCATTGAGATGGCTCCGTATGAGGCACTTTATGGTAGGAAGTGTCGTTCTCCGATTTGTTGGGATGAGGTTGGTGAAGCGAAGTTGTGGGGTCCAGAGATGGTTCATGAATCGGCGGAGAGTGTGAAAATCATTCGGGAAAGGTTGAAAACGGCCCAGAGTAGACAAAAGAGTTATGCCGACAATAGACGTAGAGATCTTGAGTTTGAGGTCGGTGACCACGTGTTTTTGAAGGTTTCGCCTCGGATTGGGGTTAAGAGGTTTGGTAAGAAGGGTAAATTGGCCCCGAGGTACATCGGACCGTTTGAGATTTTGGAAAGGGTTGGAAAGTTGGCGTATAGACTTGCCTTGCCGCCATTGATGTCAGGTATTCATGAGGTGTTTCACGTGTCTATGTTGAGGAAGTATTTGACGGATGCCTCACATGTGTTGGAGTATGAGCCGGTGGATTTGACACCCGACCTTTCGTATGTTGAGCAACCGGTGCGAATCTTAGACACCAAGGAGCAAGTGTTGAGGACAAAGATTATACCCCTCGTGAAAGTGTTGTGGAGGAATCACAATGTCGAGGAGGCCACTTGGGAGACCGAGCAGAAGATGCGTGAGAAGTATCCCGCATTGTTTGATGGAGTTGGTAAGTAAATTCGCGGACGAATTTATTCTAAGGGGGTGAGAATATAACACCCGCTTCATTTACATCTTATACGTCATTCATATCATTCACGATTATTACACGTGTCACATTGAATAAACCTTATAAACATTTCTTGAGCATATTATACATGATATATAGCATCTTCATGTTGCATTCTATGTGTTTTATATGCTTAAACCATCGTTTGATTCTTGTGATTGAACATACTTTAAATGTGTTGAACTTCTCGCACTTTTACGGATCGCTCGCGGGACTTTTCTTAAGTGTTTTGACCTTCCCATAGACTTAGAATCACCTTGGGATCATTTAGGATCATTTCGGGAGTGTTTCGGAGCACTTTACAAAAAAATTGGACATTCTGGAAGTTGAGCGGCCGCCCAGGCGCGCGCTCAAAAGGCAGAAAACAGCACCAGAAAAATCTGGAGGATGAGCGGCCGCGCCTTGCCCAGCGCCTCTGCCCGTGAGAAATCCTGATTTTTAAAACTTAAGATTGGTTGGCCAGGGTTGTGCCACGTCATCACCCGAGAGATCAGCCACATTTTGACCACTTAAACACCTTGGGAGACTTAAAGAACATCTCATTTTCTCCCCTTTTCATCCTAAAACATAGAGAGAGAGTAGAGAGAGTTTAGAGTGAGAAAGTAGAGATTTCTTGAGATTGTGAAGGAATCTCGACGATCCAAGCATACCGTTGCGAAGGTCTTGGCGAGGAGAAGCTTTCCTACCGATTAAAATTCCTTTCTCTCCACTTTTTCTTCAAGAGGTAAGCTACTACCCCCTCTTCTTCATCTTTTATGTCTCATATGACATTTTAAACTTCAAATGAGTATAGTTACCATGCTAGAAATGTGAACTTGTGATTTTGCCATGAAATGTAGTTTGGGATTGTGAAATATGATGTAGCTTGTACTTTGTTGTTGGGGACTCGAAATTGGGCGTTAATGTGCTAGGATTAAAGTGCAAGACCACATTCGTAACTCGACAATATTAGTAACCTAAAGTGACTCTAACGGAGTCGATTAGGGTTTGATAATGAATGTGACCACGTGTGTGTTTTGTGAGCTCTTTGGATGCTCGAGAGACCCGTTGGGCGATCGGTTGCGCGATACACGTATGATGGTATTGTGTTGGATTTGATATTGGCATGATATGGTACACATTAGTATGTTGTTATTATGATCGTTATACTCCCTACTTTGGAGTATAACACTTCTATTTAATGTTAAGTAAACATTACTTGAACATTTGGTTGATTAGTTAATGTGTCGAGTAAACATCTACTTGAGCATTGTTTAAGTCCATGGCATATTTGTTGGAGGTGTATTGACGCTCGGTTATTGCGTGAGCCGGGGCTACGTAATAGCCGAAGGCCAATCTGGCCTCGCCCTACCGTTGGCCACGGTAGGGGTTATAGCGCTAAGCGTTGTACGGAATAAACGCGACCTTGGTAAGCTATACCGTGATTGTTTCTCGGGTCGTTGGGGACCGAGTCTTCACGTCGACGTGGATACGGAAAACGGTTCACTTTGGTTTTGTTATTTGGTTCGATGATCGGGTACGACATCAACGGTATCTTCATGGGTATTATATGGTTGGTTGGTTGGAAGTTGGTATGTCGGAGGTGTACCTCGACGGTATCCTTTTATATGTGTTTATATATTGCACCTACGTGAGATGCATGCAACGTGACTTGTACAATGAGTTATTTGACTTGATGATGTTTAGAAGTTGTTATATTATGCCAACCATGATATATATACATGATTCTTATCATTGTTTGCATCTAGCATGCCATCTTGTTGCATTAGTAGCTTATTAAGTTTTATAACTCACCCCGTCCATTGTTTATTGTTTTCCTTAGATCCCGAGCCTGCAAGAAACCCTCAGTGATCGTTCGTTGCCCGGTGTTTTCGTCAGTCAGTCTTTTGGTAGTACTCTGTGAGCCTTGGTATTTTCTTTTGGTGAGGCCGAGGGTACACTTGTTATTTAAACATTGTAAAGTTGGGTAGAAGTCCCGTACTCGTTGTTCATTCAATATTCTTTTGTAGATGCCGACATGGTTGTCAGGCTTTTGTAAATGTTACTTAATCTTACATTTCCGCGCACTCTGATGATGTTACATGTTAAGCCCGAGCTTCTTGTCTCGTGGGTTTGTTGGTTAAATCATATGTTCATTTCCGGCTTTTGTGTGCCGTGACGTATTGTTTTATTTTTAAAATAAACGTACACTTGCATTACAGGGTTTTTGCACGAAAAGTGATTTTGAAATTGTGCATTTTGTGTCCCGTCTCGCGAACCGGACGAGTTTCCAAATAGGATCTCGGGTCGGGTCGTGACATTGGCGGGGACCCCCCGCCCCTCTCACGGTGTCTTTTTTCAGTCAAATCTACGCCAAATCTATTCTTTAAGTTTTCTCATGGCCCTCAAGGTCGGCAATGTACGCATTTGATGAGACATAATTGTTCCGGGGGGCTTGCCCGGAGACATGTTCTTGACGGGAGTCGGAAGTCTTACGCTCACAGGGGTCTCCCCGCTCCTGGCAGTGTGGTTCATGTAGTGTCACAGCCTCGAACCTGTGACCTCCAGGCTAAATACACAGATTACGTGAGGAGAGTACCACTTCTGATGTGCATATTCTTGACCAGTTAGATTGTACGGGCCTCACCCCAGCAAATGGGCCCGAAATGAATGGAGGCCCGGTCCACTCAGGGCTATATATACTCTCTCCTATACGAATCCAAGGCATGCCACTCTTTATACATGGAATACATATTCTAGTCAATTATTCTTTAATAGCCGATATACTGATTATCATGCCGGAGGGCCTTGGCGGGGACCCCCCGCCCCTCTCACGCTGTCTTTTTTCAGTCAAATCTACGCCAGATATCCTACATTCATGACACGACGACGCTCCATTCAACACCCCCGGTGCCCCCGATTTTTTTTTGTATCATCAGTTGGTTTCGTTGCCCGGAACGAAGAGCTAAGAACAATCTAATAGCAACTGCCAAAATGATATCAATCGGGAATTTGCCAAGTATGAGAATTAAAAAAAAATCAAGGTTCTGGAATTTGGGTTCATGATTAGAGGGACCCGTGTCTTCAATTCCATGATAAATTAACATTGTACGCATCTAGAATGTATGTGAAGATAACAATGACAGCAGTTTGTAAGCAAGTTCTGGTGGGGGTATGAATTCCACCAAAATTGGTCATAATTGATACGAAAAATGACGAACAAGTAATTTATAGTATCAATGGTAAATCTGAGGTCTGAATTGGTCGAATGAGACAAGCGTGGAGCAAGGGACGTCCGCACAACTTTGCCCTCCCCCGTCATTGCTGGCAACGTCAACCTCACTCCCGCTGCCACGACTTTTGAAGGGTTTGCCCTTACTATGCAAGAATGCGGAACAAAAAGAAAGCATCACAGACAACTTCTTCTCACTATGGTGACGCTGGCAAGCCAAAAATTACTGCCGTTTACCGTTGTACGCACCCATACACGAAGACTGGAGACCGACCGCAAGCCGAAGAAGCAGACTGATGCGTCGGAGACGGGGAGCAGATTACTCGTCGTCGTAGAAGAAGAAGAGCAAGACGGTTACAAGAAGAAGTTGCAACACTAAATTTCATGGCCGAGTCCGAGCTGGGTTTTTGTGTTTTGGCCAAATGGGATGAGCATGGAACATAAATAAACTCCATAGATGATAGCGCCTTGCTAGGACGACGCCAGCGACATTGAAATCGTCGTCGTCTGGCCTTACATGCTCCCCACGCACCACTTGAAGCCGCCGTCGGAGAAGGTAGTGAAAAGAGCTCACTCGCCGCCGTGGAAGAAGAAGAGAGCTGGAGACGGAACATGTTCAAAACGGCCACGCCTCCCACGATCGCCATTATGCGCAAGTTAATACGCACGCCTTCAACACTGGGCGGTTACAATTCAATCCTCCATTATTGAGCAGTATTAATTTGATGCATTAACTGCTAGGAAATTAGAGCTTGGTCTCTTAACTATGGGCGGTCACAAAGTAGTCCCTTAACAGCAGAGAAGTTACAGTATGGTCCCTCTAAATGCAGAGCTTGGTCCTTAACTGTTAAAAAGTTACAAGTTGGTCCCTTCAATGAGGAAACGTTACAAATGGACCCCTCCACCATCCAGCAAGCTCCGTCGAGCTCCCTGCCACTCGAGTGTTACTCGCGGTTGAGTTGTACCTAGCACCATCCTGTACTTATCCTCCCCGCTCGAGCGTAGCTCACAGCCGAGTAGATTTTATCCTCCCCGCTTGAGCGTAGCTCGCGGCTGAGTAGATTTTATCCTCCCCACTAGAGCGTAGCTCGCGGCCGAGTAGATTATATCCTCCCCACTCGAGCGTAGCTCGCGGCTGAGTAGATTTTATCCTCCTTGCTCGAGCGTAGCTCGCAGTTGAGTAGATTATATCCTCCCCGCTCAAGCGTTGCTCACGGCTGAGTAAATTAAATCTTCCCCGCTGGAGTATAACTCGCGGCTGAGTAGATTACATCCTCCCCGCTCGAGTGTAACTCGCGTCTGAATAGATTATTTCCTCTTTGCTCGAGTGTTATTCGCGGCCAAATAGATTTGGTCTTTTCCCTCGAGCGTTGCTCGCGGTTGAGTTGTACCCAGCGCCTTCCTGCGCTTATCCTCACCGCTCGAGTGTTACTCGCGACCGAGTAGATTTGGTCCTCCCGCTCGAGCGTTGCTCGCAATTGAGTTATACCTCGCGCCTTTCTGCGCTTATCCTCACCGCTGGAATATTACTCGCAGCCGAGTAGATTTGGTCCTCCCGCTCGAGCGTTGCTCGCGGTTGAGTTGTACCTCGCCCCTTCCTGCGCTTATCCTCACCGCTCGAGTGTTACTCGCGGCCAAGTAGATTTGGTCCACCCACTCGAGCGTTACTCGCGGCTGAGTAGATTATATCCTCCCCACTCGAGTGTTAGCTCGCGGCCGAGTAGATTTTATCCTCCCCGCTTGAGCGTAGCTCACGGCTGAGTAGATTTTATCCTCCCCGTTAGAGTGTAGCTCGCGGCCGAGTAGATTATATCCTCTCCGCTTGAGCGTAGCTCGCGGCTGAGTAGATTTTATCCTTCCCGCTCGAGCGTAGCTCGCAGCTGAGTAGATTATATCCTACCCGCTTGAGCGTTGCTCGCAGCTGAGTAGATTACATCATCCCCGCTAGAGTGTAACTCGCGGCTGAGTAGATTACATCCTCCCCGCTCGAGTGTAACTCACGGCTAAGTAGATTATATCCTCCCCGCTCGAGTGTTACTCGCGGCCGAGTAGATTTGGTCCTTCCGCTCGAGCATTGCTCGCGGTTGAGTTGTACCCCGCGCCTTCCTGCACTTATCCTCACCGCTCGAGTGTTACTCGCGGCCGAGTAGATTTGGTCCTCCCGCTCGAGCGTTGCTCGCGGTTGAGTTGTACCTCACGCCTTTCTACATTTATCCTCACCGCTCGAGTGTTATTCGCGGCCGAGTAGATTTGGTCCTCCCGCTCGAGCGTTGCTCACAGTTGAGTTATACCCCGCACCTTCCTACACTTATCTTCACCGCTCGAGTGTTACTCGCGGCCAAGTAGATTTGGTCCTCCCGCTCGAGCGTTACTCGCGGCTGAGTAGATTATATCCTCCCCGCTCGAGTGTTACTCGCGGTCGAGTAGATTTGGTCCTCCGGCTCGAGCGTTGCTCGCGGTTGAGTAGTACCGCTCCTTCCTGCGCTTATCCTCTCCGCTCAAGTGTAGCTCGCGACTGAGTAGATTTTATCCTCCCCTCTCAAGCGTAGCTCGCGGGTAAGTAGATTACATCCTCCCCACTCGAGCGTAGCTCGCGACTGAGTAGATTTTATCCTCCCCGCTCGAGCGTAACTCGCGGCTGAGTAGATTTTATCCTCCCCGCTCAAGCGTAGCTCGCGGATGAGTAGATCTTATCATCCCCGCTCGAGCGTAGCTCGCGACTGAGTAGATTACATCCTTCCCGCTCGAGCGTAGCTCGCGGTTGAGTAGATCTTATCCTCCCCGCTCGAGCGTAGCTTGCGGCTGGGTAGATTACATCTTCCCCGCTCGAGCATAGCTCACGGCTGAGTAGATCTTATCCTCTCCGCTCGAGCGTAGCTCGCGACTGAGTAGATTACATCCTCCCCGCTCGAGCGTAGCTTGCGGCTGAGTAGGTCTTATCCTCCCCACTCGAGTGTAACTCGTGGCTGAGTAGATTTTATCCTCCCCACTCGAGTGTTGTTCGCGGTCGAGTAGATTATATCCTCCCCGCTCGAGTGTTGCTCGCGGTCGAGTAGATTATATCCTCCCCGCTCGAGTGTTGCTCGCGGCCGAGTAGATTATATCCTCCCCGCTCGAGTGTTACTCGCGATCGAGGCCAAAAAAGAACCTCGCAGGTCGAGGTCCCTCCCAGGTCGAGTGGATTCCTTAATTAACGTTTGAGGTCATTTGACTGCTCGCAGGTCGAGCTCATGACTTAGTTAATTTTAAGGCTTATATATTGTTATGATCCCTGGTCAAGTTGATTCCTTAATTAACGTTTGAGGTCATTTGGCTGCTCGCAGGTCGAGCTCATGACTTAGTTAATTTTAAGGCTTATATATTGTTATGCTCTCTGGTCGAGTTGATTCCTTAATTAATGTTTGAGGTCATTTGACTGCTCGCAGGTCGAGCTTATGACTTAGTTAATTTTAAGGCTTATATATTGTTACGCTCCCAGGTCGAGTGGATGCATCTCGGTAAGTCCGAGGTGAACACGAGCAAATAGTACTCCTCATCCTCGAGATGAATCTCGAGGAATAAGGAGTGGGGGGCTTCTAATGTGCATATTCTAGACCGGGTAGATTGTACGGGCCTCACCACAGCAAATGGGCCCGAAATGAATGGAGGCCCGGTCCACTCAGTGCTATATATACTCTCTCTTATACGAAGCCAAGGCATGCCACTCTTTATACATGGAATACACATTCTAGTAAATTATTCTTTAATGGCCGATATACTGATTATCACGCCGGAGGGCCTTAGCGGGGATCCCCCGCCCATCTCACGGTGTCTTTTTTCAGTCAAATCGATATCCTATATTTGCGACACGACGACGCTCCATTTGCCACCCCCGATTTTTAATGTATCATCAGCATTGTACAGAGACTATTTTTTTTTTATAATAATACAAGTATCACCGATGCACTTAATCCTTAAAAAAAAAAAAAAAAAAAAGAACACGCATATGCACAAGTGTTCAAGGGATAGGAAAACTTCCCCGCATGGATATTTATTTAAATTCTACCGCTTTTGTTCTGAATTAGTAAGTACTACTAGTTCATATTGACTTTTTAAAATTAATTTGAATAATTTTTAAATATATATTTAATAAATTTTATTTAATTACTGATAATAAATTATAGTTATTTAAAAGTATATAAATAGTACTCCCTCCGTCCTAAATTATTGTTTTTCCTTCTTTTTTTATTCGTCCCAGAATAATTATTTTGTTTAAAATTTTTTCTTTTTATGACATCACTTTTACCATTTTACTCGTACTTTTTTCCCTACTTTAACTATAAACCATATAAAGTATTAAAGGAAATTATACATTATACTAATATTAATAATCAAGTTAATTATTTTTTTTAATCTATGTGCCGGGTCAAACAAGGGAGTACTATGTATTACGCATTTGATAATAAAAAAAATTAAATTTATATTTAAAATAATTAATTTAATTATTAAAAAAACACTTTTTCTAGAATGGTAGGAATACAATATGGGCAATGCTACATCCACCTAAAGAGTACCAAAAATATTGCACCTAATGACATGGCACCCAAATCCAATGTTGGATTTCGGTTAAATTTTTAAAGCAAACATTTGCTCCGTTACACAAGATCTGGCCAAAAATTTGTTTGAAATCCAACATTAAATTTGTGTGTCATATCATTAGATGTAACATTTTTAGTACTCTTTAGGTTGCTCTAGCATTTCTAGCACAGTATATAGAAATAGAAGTAGAAGTTAAGTGGTGGTATAGTAGGTTTAATATATTATTTGGTCCCTGAACTTTACACCATTTCCTGGTTTGGTTATAGAACTTTTCCATTTTCTATTGTGGTCCCTGAACCCCACTTTAAGCCTTACAGTTAGTCCCTCAAGTGACGGCCGTCACTTTACATGTTAAATAATTTATGAAATGCCCAAAATGCCCTTATTACATGCTGACTGTGTTTCCCCAGTGGACAAATCGTCTGGTCTTGGATTTGAATTACGCCCTATTTCTCTCTCCCCCTCTCTTCTCAGCTAAACGCATTCCCCTCTCTCTCTCTCTTTCTTTCTCACTCTTCTGCTTTCTCTCTCCCTCTCTCTCCCTCTTCTTCTGGGTTTCATCTCTAATGAAGCTGTCTTCTAGCGACATTTCTTTCTATCTCTTCTGCTTTCTTTCTTTCTTTCTTTCTTTCTTTCTCTCTCTTTCTCTCCCTCTTCTTCTGAGTTGATCTTCTCTCTGATCAATTTCTCTTCTAGCCTTCGTTCTCTCTCTCTCTCTACTTCTTCGTCAGGGTTTTATCTTCTCTCTGATCAAGCTCTATTCTGGGTTGATCTGTTTCTGTCAAAGCTCTGGTTTTTTTTATTCAACAATGGCTTCATCTTCAACAAATGGGTCAAATATAAAAAGCACCAAATCTGGATGGGAAAAAATTTGTCGATGTGGATTGCGAGCTCCAGAATGGACGTCAATGACTAGAAAACACCCGGGAATGAGGTTCAATGGGTGCCCAATTTACAAGGTATAATCCATTTATTTTCTTCTTGTTCCTGAAAATTGGACTAAAAAGATATTTTTAAATTGTTCAATTGTCCTTTTTTTTTTTTAGGATCCCCAAAAAAATTGTGGTTATTTTGAATGGGTCGATCAATTTCCTATAAGAGCGATCGAAGTAATCAACGAAGCTAGAGACGAGGCAACTAATTTGCAAGTTACAATCTCGAAGATGGAAGTGCAATTGTCCAAGACAAAATTGAGAAATTCAACTCTGAAAAAAGAAATTGATAGGCTAAAAAAACAAAATGAATGGAAGGAAAAAATGTACTTGGTATTGGTTATAGTTTTAGGCATTGTAAATGGGTGGTTTATCTATGTATTCAGCAATGGTGGAAAAAGGCACTTAATGTTGCCATAAAAATGTACACTGTATTTTGTGTTTGCAATTTTCTTGACCTATGTATTTGAATGGACCAAATGTTGCTTTGCTTAAGTTGATATAAAAATGTACATTGTATTTTGTGTTTGCAATGTTCTTGACCTATGTATTTTAATGGACCAAATGTTGCTTTGCTTATAAGCTTTTTTTTTTTGTGTTTGCAATGTGGTTGCCTTATATTTTGATGGAGTCCCTTGCTTGTAAGCAAGCATTCAACCAACCAAGTATAACAACCAAATCCAGGTACTACATAACATTCAAAAGATTGTACTACATAATAGCCAATACAATTAAGTCATTACATTGGCAATGCAAGAGGCCATCAAATTCAAAAAGGCCAATACAGTTAAGGCATAACAATTTGAGGCAAGGTATTTATGGCCATCAAACACAAAAGGGCCGATAGTCAAAGCAACACAACTTCAGTTTAAGTCATTATAGTAGTTCACACAACATCACTTCTGAGGTGATAAGGCACTAATGTTAATAACTTTCTTCCCCCCCTCAAACATGGGGACCTATTTCTATCAGTTCCAACATATCTTCTACTTGGAGTGACAGGAAGAGCTGCAGTTGATGCTTGTGAAGCTTGTGAGACCTGAGAGGGTTGAGGAGCACCCTGAGATTGTGGGGCTTGTGAGACCTGAGATGGTTGAGGAACAGAGCCTCCAGATTGTCTAGGCTGAAAGGCATCAAGATTTACAGCTGATGAGGAACCTGGGGCCTAAAGGACAAAATAAAAGTGTTAGCTTAAATAAAGGTGATGCTTGGGTGAAACAACATATTTGTAAGATTAAATATTTTACCCTGTAATATGTGTCTCCAGTGGGTGAAACAAACACACCAACACCACTAACTTGGTCTTGAGCCTTGGCCTTAGCAGGTCTTCCTCTCTTTCTTGGTTGAGTGCCATCTTCTTGCATTGCTGTAACTTTCTTCCTGCCCTCATTCCTTGTTTTTTTGTATATCCTTGGCATGCTTAGGCCTACATCAGCATTATCTTTGGTGGTAGTCTTCTTTTTGGCTTTTGTCTTAGGATTTGTTGTTGAAGTACCATCACCTTCAACCTGAATAGATAACAAACAAGCATTGTTAATTGAACTCATTTATAACATACCTAACTTGCACACATTCAAATTAAATGGACTTACATTTTCTGAAGGGGGTTTAGGCTTTTTACAACCTTTCTTATTGTGTCCAATCTCATTGCAATTACCACATGTCATCTCTCTTCCTTGTCTTGACATTTTCTCGTTTGTATCATCTGTTTGTTTTCTTTTCTTTTGCTCCTCATTAGGCTCCTTAACTCTGTTCCTTTTAGGCCTACCTGGCATTTTCTTGGCTTTAGGGGGTAACAAAACTTCCTTGCAAGACTTGGCCCAATTGTACACTGACTTCCATTTCCTAGCCTCAGTCATAGTCTGATCCAATTTTTTTCTGATCCTAGGGCACAAAACATCCCAATGCTTAGACATCCAAAGCTTTCTCTTTGTGATCCTAGTCATCATCATCACTCTAATGTCCTCTAACATGTAGATTAAGGGCTTAGACCTAAATGAAACAAGGAATCCATTAAACCCTTCAGACATGTTGTTTTCACAATTATCACACTTACTATGCTCTTCAAAAAAAACCTTTGACCACTTGTGAACATTTCTCTGCATCAAATCCTCATAGGCATCAGCATCAAGCTCTTTCAAACTATCACAGGCTTTTTGGTAAGCATCTAAGTGGGTGGCCTTTGCAATTTTCCAAAATCACTTTCTCAATTCAACACCTTTGTATTTTTTGGACCAGTTAGCACAAACATGTCTAGCACATGCTCTGTGCTCAACTTGAGGCAAGAGCTCAGCAATTGAGTTGACCAAACCCTAGGAAAAGTGATAAATAACAAACAAGTTAAATAACATAGTAAAATTCAAGTGAAATAACATTGTAAAATGCAAGTTAAATAACAAGTTAATACCTTTTGTTGATCACTGATGAGTGTCCATCCATGACCATCTCCCAGTTGTAAGTCCTTAATTAGAAGTGATAAGAACCATGCCCAAGAACTTGTATTCTCAACTTGTACAACTGCCCATGCTATTGGCCACATTTGGTTATTTGCATCTCTCCCAACAGCTATCAAGAGTTCACCTTTCATCAACCCTTTTAAAAAACACCCATCAACCCCAATAATTGGCCTACATCCACTGAGAAAACCTTGTTTAAGAGCCTGGAAACAGATATAAATTCTTTGGAAAACAGGGGCAACAAGTGGGTTAGGCTGATGGTATTTGATTTCAACTGTAGTTCCTGGATTTTTCTTCCTCAATTCTTTTCTGTAATCCCACAATCTGCCATAATGCTCATCCATAGATCCTAATGCATACTTCAGAGCTTTCTGTTTAGCCCTATGACACAAACTGATGGTGACCTTCAACTCATAAGTGTTTAAAACTTCAGCAGCCATTTCCTCACAAGTCCAGTTACAATTGTTCCTAATCCTGTTAAAGTACTTCTTGGCTAACCAATTGGATGTTAATTGTCTGGTCTTAATGTTCTTTGAACACCTATGCACTGGATTAAGGGACCTTACTGTGAAACTGTGTTCATTCTGTTCTTTGCTAGCCCAAATTCTCCATGGACATAAGTTATTGTTCACACAAACAGCTGAAACCCTAAGTTTATCATTCTTCATGTACTTTAAGTCATACCCTTTATCAACTGCATAATTAGACAGTGCCTCTTTAAATTCTTCAGCATTTGCAAACTCTAGCCCAATCTTGAATTGCACATCTTTCATGTCAGTCTTAGGGTTAAAAGTTGCACATCTCATCTTCTTTTTCTTCCTATTCTTCACCTGTTCTTCATCACTACTTGAATCAACTAAATCAAGATTTGACTCACTTTCTGAAGCATTCAATTCCATTTCCACAGCCATCTCCTCATCAGGATTTAAATAACTAACATTTTCTCTCACTCTTTCTCTCACATTTTCTCTCACTCTTTCTCTCACATGTTCAGGTTGCTCATCACTGCAATTTTCAGCCCCTTGTTCATCTACAGAGCCATGACCAGAAGTCCCTTCTCTATCTCGGTTCTTACTTTTTTGTTTTACAACTCTTCCCCTCCTCAATTCAGCCAACTCATCATCATGGTATCTAAATTCCCGAATTCATATTCAGTTGATTCTTGTTCATGTTCAGTTGATTCTTGTTCATGTTCAGCCCCTTGTTCATCTTCCATTTGACCACTCTGCACTTCATCTTCCATTTCAGTCCCTTCAAGACTGTCAACACCTCTTTCTTTACTCTGTACTTCATCTTCCATACCACCACCTTCATGATTGTCAACACCCATGTCTTTACTCTGCACTTTCTCTATATTTTCTGAACATTCATGATTTCTATTTTCCTCATCACCAAATCCAGCCTCTAGCCAATCCTTATCCATGTCACCACTATTATCTTCCTTATCATTTTCACCCCTGTTATGAAGACCACCCAAGTGTTCATTAATCATGTCTACTAAAATGCAATCCTGATCTAGCAGACTTTTTGGATCAAATGTCATACCATCTGGACAAGCTAGTTTAGGAATGTCACCATGCATTACAGGTTTATCTACATCGTGTTCAACATACATCTCAATCTCATTTACTTGATTAAACAAAGCAATCATGTCAACAACCTCACTGTTAGAATACAATCTCCTAATCCCCACAGACAAATCATACCCAGGAACCCTATAGTACAGTCCCTTAACATTTTTATACTTCAGCAAATTACTAACTGTTTTCTTTTATGTCAAAAAATGATATAAGGTCAGGATCCCATCCACTTATATGATCCACTTCACCCCCGACATACTTAAGTCCTTCAGTACTACTAACAAATCTGCCACAATGATGCAAACAAATAGTATAATCTGGCATTCTGCATCAATAATATTTTTATCATTAGCATAAAGAACATAAGGACCTACAACGAGACCTATAATCATATATAAACAACAAGTAATGCCCTCACTAACACAACAATATGCATACATTGCCAAAACAAAAACATAAAGTACTTTGACCAAACAAAAGTTTGGAACCAAAACAAAAGGATAAAGTAACATACATAATATAAAAAAACAAAGTCATAGACACGAACAACATAATAAACAAACACACAGACACATGCATAGACACACACACACACACGCACACATGCAATATAATAAAGAAACACACAGACTCATACATAATATAATAAATACTGCAAATGGCCCATACATGGACACATAGAGGAGCATAACATGAAAAAGGTGTCAAATTTGGGACCACATTCACTACAAATTTGGGACCACATTCCACACACACAAAAACTACATTAGTATACAACAATTAACTCGCAACACAGTCAACAACATTTACCCTAATTTATATACACAAACAATAAAACCCTAATTGACCCTAATTTATAAACATACCTTGGTCGTACGACTTTATATACCAATGGAACACCTCTATCGTCTTCGATTAGCTAGCACAAATGCACCTTCAGTTTCAATTCGATAGTCAAGAACCCAAACCACGAAACCCTTGATCAATTCCCTCTCTGCTCTTTATCGTTCTCTGCACTGATTTTTAAATTTTTATTAATGAATATGTTTAATTGAGAAATAAAGAGAGAGAAAGAGAAATAAAAAAAATTCAAATCCAAGACCAGACGATTTGTCCACGGGGGAAACACAGTCAGCATGTAATAAGGGCATTTTGGGCATTTCATAAATTATTTAACGTGTAAAGTGACAGCTGTCACTTGAGGGACTAACTGTAAGGCTTAAAGTGAGGTTCAGGGACCACAATAGGAAATGAAAAAGTTCTATAACTGAACCAGGAAATGGTGTAAAGTTCAGGGACCAAATTATATATTAAACCGGTATAGTACGTGGAATCTAATTCCTACTACTAGTAGGAGTAGGAGTAGTAGTATTCCGTAGCGGAAAGGGAGAAAGGGTGTTTGGGGGTATTTCAGTCCCAAGCGTCAACTTCTCCACTATAAATACTCACCACCCAACAGCTCTGCTGAGTCCTCCTCCTCCTCCTCCTCCTCCTCTCTCTCTTCTACTCTACTCCTACTACTCTGTTTTCTTAGCGTTCGCAGAGCACAACTAAAATTATTCAAAAGAACAACTCTGAAATCAAAATCAAAATCATCATGTTGGTCTATCAAGATCTCCTCACTGGTATTACTTCTAACTCAAAACTCAATTTTTCTCCTTCAAAATCTGTTCTTGACATATTATCTTCCTCTGTAACCCAAACCCATTAAATAATTTAGCTTTTTCTCATGAACCCTTTATTTTTTGTAATCAAATTATTAGTATATTATCGCTTTTGCTGCATTAATGGGTGCTTAGTTTTTGAATTTTTGAATAGCTTATTAGACTTTGGATTAGTATTATTGGCATATATATGAGATTTGTGTTTTCTTGATTAGAGTTAAAAGCTTTATGCAGCTTGCTTTTGATTGTTTAGATTAATTCATAAAAAAAAAAATTGTTAATGTGATCGATTGATTATGTGAAAAACTTTGGTAATCAAGCGGTGAGGCGTTGATTTATGTTTTGAAACCCCCTCCCCCTACACTTTTTATGTTATATATGCCCTGCAGCAATCGGAGCTGTGACTAATGGATCTCAAGTTTATTTTGTCGGTTATAATTTGCTAAAGAGAAAAAATAATAATTGCTTTAGTTTTTTGGTCAAATTTCGAGTATGCAACTTAATTAGTTCAAAGATTTAGGAACCAATTTAGAATAGACTTGACATTAGGTTGTCTATTATAAAAAAGAACAATAAAAATAGAAACTTGAATAGGAACTGCCATTATAGAACTAGTAGGTTTAGCCAATCGCCACTAAATTTGTAAGCTAATAACTAGAGTGTTAGTATATTTTTACGTTTTTCATATTCGCTTATGATTTTTAGATTTTTGTTCTTTAAAGTAATACAACTAGTTATTGGACATATTCAGCTCCATGCATGTAAGGGTGTTAGTACTGCTCTCAATCAATCCCTGGAGTATATGTGTTTGTATTGGATCTCATGTTGCTAAATGAAATTCTTTATTAATTTAGGTGATGAGCTCCTCTCTGATTCCTTTCCCTACAAGGAGATTGAGAATGGACTGCTATGGGAAGTAGTAGGAAAGGTAGGAGCTGCCCCATTTTTCTCATACTCCCTCCCTCCCAAAAAAATAGTCCCAGTTTAACATTGACATTTATATGTTATGACTGGACAGTTTAACTATACTTTGTTTTCTTCCCTTGTTCCAGTGGGTAGTTCAAGGTGCCGTTAGCGTAGATATCGGAGCAAACCCTTCTGCGGAGGGAGGAGAAGAAGATGAAGGTGTAGATGACCAAGCTGTTAAGGTTGTTGATATCGTTGATACTTTCAGACTTCAGGAGCAACCACCTTTTGACAAGAAGCAATTTGTTGCCTACGTGAAGAAGTACATCAAGTCACTGACACCCAAGCTAGAGCCAGAGAAGCAAGAATCATTCAAGAAGAATATCGAGGGTGCCACTAAGTTCCTTCTTTCAAAGCTTAAGGACCTTCAATTGTAAGCATTTGTGTTCGGCATCTTTGCTTTATATATGTAGTAATGGATTAAATTAGAAGCTACATAATGGTGTGTTACGTTATATATTGATTCTCGCTTAACTGCTGTAATTGACCTATAAAATTTTATGTTGTTGGTGCAGTTTTGTGGGAGAGAGCATGCATGATGATGGGACAATGGTGTTTGCATACTACAAGGAAGGTGCCACCGATCCGACTTTTCTGTACTTTGCCTATGGGCTCAAAGAGGTCAAGTGTTAAGAGGAACTGAGTTTTTCTTTCTTTAGATATGTCACAAGCAGATAGAGGAACTGAGTTTTTCTTTAGATATGTCACAAGCAGCTCCAAAATGGACTCATGCTGTTATAGTAGTTTACTTTTAATCGTGTTTCTTCTTTTAATAATTGTGGACAAACGGATGCAGAAACATATTAGTATATGGGTATTGATTTTAGTGATCATCTATTACTATGTTAATTGATGCTTGTTTGTTAGTTTGCCCACCACAGATTGGTTTTAAGGTAGTGTGGTTTTTCTTTCTTAACCGTTAAGCATTCATTGAATACAGTTTTAACTGCAGTCCATGGCTCGAGAGGGTGTTTTGCACCAATGCGAGCTCGAGAGGGTGCTTTGCACTGATGCGAGCTCGATGCAAATGAGCTACAATCAAACTGACTATCACATCAATAGATACACTGAATTCATTGGATTTCAAGCTTCAACCAAACTGATTATCACATCAGTAGATACACTGAATTCATTGTATTTCTATTTTCTTTGATTGGAGTTCTTTCTCTTTCTCTTTTTGTTTTTTCCATTTCTTTTCAATACCTACTGCTCCTCTATATTCCTGAAATTGCTGTCTGACATAGTCTCCTCTTCAGATGTTGAGAGTTTGCCAAGTAAAATACACAGAAAACATTTTACTATATGTATAGATGTCTATAGAGTGAGAATTATCAAATACTCTGATTTACATTTCACATGTTAAACTTTTTAATATTATAGTATTTTTATACGTTTCTTTTAATTGAATTTTAGAGTATATTATAGTATTTTTATATGTTTCTTTTAACTGAATTTTAGGATGTTACTCGTTTCTTGGACAAATCAAATCAAAATATATATATTTATTTCATTTTCTTTGCCATTCATATATTTTAAGTGATTTGTTTCGTTTTTTTTTTTCCCTCTTCATTTCCCTTCAGTAATGCGTTTTCTTATCTTTAAGAAGGCGTGTTTGCCTTGGGCAGGGGTCTGAGATCTCTCTCCTTCTCTTTGATTTTTTCTTTCACTACCATTTTTCTATTAATCTTTTTTTATCTCTTCTTCTTCGTCTCATTTATTTATTTATTTATTTTTGGGACTAATACAAAATTTATAAAGTAAGCTACAAAACCAAATACATTTTCAAAGCCATACACAGCTAGATAGTGTCAGGATTGTCTGGTGAGTCGTATGGCACAAACTTGGGGACTTGTTTGGTTGTTGGTGAGTAAATATCGAGTGCAACGATGATACTGCGGACATGGTATTACTTACTATCTAATTTCTTACTCACATAAAAAAAAAAAAAGTAATATTGTTCTGTTTTGTAGTTAAAGTTATAGTAATTTTTAACGTTTAAATGGGCTCAAACTTTATAAAAAGTTTTAGTTGCTCAAATTGATGGAAACTCGCGGCTAGCTGCGGATGGGGAAGAAATCATATGAGCATGCATGGAATTAATGAGAAGCCAGTGTAGCCGTACGTGGGTTCTATATATCCACCCTATGGGAGACCCATGGAAAAATATTGCTCCCTTTTCCGAAAAGATTTCATTTCACAACAAGTAGTCGAGTTGCATCAATCACCCAAAGAGTACAAACAATCAGTCAGATGAGGTTTTGGTGCGCACACCACAAGTCTTTAGTCTTTTTCCCTTCTGATGGGATAATGTTTGCCTTGGAGACAAGCAGCTGCATCTCACTTTCATGCTCTGGACAGTGGAGTGGAGTTACGTCCTAGCTAGTTACACTCATACTTCGACTATTATGATGTTATTAACCTTTCTTTTAGATCCGTACATTGTTAAAACTTTTTGGTTTAATATATAATTTGGTACCTTAACTTTACACCTTTTCATTGTTCAGTTTTTTACTCTTCTTAGTTTCTTTCTCTCTCTTCAATACACACTTCCTTTTGTTCCAAAATTTCCCTAAAAGACAACAAAATCAAACACCCTCCCCTCTATTTCCACCACCGCCACTGCTTCCTCCACCACCGTCAACCACCAACACCCACCTCAACAACATCAACAGCGCAAACTCATTCCACCTTCACAGTGATGGAGACAACAACCACCACCACCGTCTACAGCGGCGCAACCATTACCACCCACCACGAAACATTCCCATCCTCCTGAACCCGATATCTCCACTGCCCCAATTAGACAAAACCCGATCTAGCCCTACCCTTTGCGAAATGATGGAGGAGGACGAGAGAGAAACTGATGAGGGAGATGAGAAGATTTTCCATGGCGGAATTTGGGGAAGAGGAGAGTAAAATTGCAATTCTCTATCCCTCAGGTTAATGAGCAAAACTGAAGCTGAACCACCAATACCAATCAAAACCGTGAACACAAGCAGCCATGGTTGTTTAATCGAAAATCAATCCTATCAATTTTCTTTCTCACCCCTCCCTCCTTCAATCTCCCCTTCTATCAGTCGATTGCAATTCTATAAAAAATAATCATGGATTTGACAAGGAGACCTTAGATCCTACCACTGTTGCCGGGTTGTTTCGATCTTGGTAAAGAAGTGGAATTTACCACCAACAAATTCCAATCTCCCCTTCAGCATGTTTCATGTGTTGAGGTAATGAAAAGGGAAAGGGAAAGAGAAACACAATTGAAATTGGTGGTTGCGAAACTCGTTGAGACCCATCCCACCGTAGCGTCTACCGCTAGTCCTCCCCCACCGAAAGACTCAACCCAGATCTCAGATATAGGCACTGTACAGCCATGCTGGAGTATGCAAAACTGTTTCGGGGAGAGAATAGCCCTCCATCCCTCCTCTGATTTCTAGACTGAAGCTGGTGTGGATGGACTCTTTCTTTAATTAAATCACTGATGAAACAAGGAACCCAGAAGCAAGATTTGTGATTTGGATTGTAATTCAGTGGCCAATTGTGGCTTTGTAATATCGAGAATTGAGATGGAGACTTGTTTTTTGTGATGTACAGAGCGAAGGGGGTGGGCAAAAAACAAGAGTATGAAGAGGAGAGAGAACGGTGGGGGAAGGAGGAAGAAGAGAAATAAAATTTTTCTAAGTTTATTATTATATTTTGTTTTAATTTAATAATTTTGATTTAAAATTTTTAAAACTAATTATTTTCTCTACTCAAAGAAAAAAAGTCATATTTTAATTTTTTTAATCAATTTCATTATTTTATTAGACCAATAATTATCTCATGTCTTACAATTTTCAGAAAAAAAAAATAGAGAAATAAATGTCCATCATAATTTTTTTAAAAAGAGTCAAGTTGAGTTTATAAAGTGAATCTTTTTTTATAAATATTTTGTTCATTTTAATATTATATGCCACTTGGCAACCTAGTCATCATCCATAAAGTGTAGTATGGCCACATGGAATTCCAGTCATCATTAAACAAGGGTATTTTTGTCTTTTTATGAAAAATTTAACGCCTCGACTGACGGTCGCCCGTCAGTTGCGGGACTAACTGTAAGCCCAAATGTTAAGTTCAATGACCAAAATAGGAAATAACAAAGTTCTAGAACCGAATCACAAAATAGTGTCAAGTTCAGGGACCAAATTGTATATTAAACCAAACTTTTTTGGCCTTCTTGGATTTTTAATTTTTCAAAAGATATAAAGATACATATACCCTCTGTTAAAGAGCAGCTCCTGAACTCATAGTTCATTAAAAACTTTTAAAGAATGTCTACTATAAGTAAAATTCTTTTGGTGAGACTAATATTTGACACTAAGTAGATGAGATTCATTTCATTTGCTTGATGAGCCCATGTCTAAATTCAATGGGGATGGATTCGCGGAGGAGTACTCCCACTACTGTGTAGCCTATTATTGTTGTGAGATACAAACAACAATAAATGAAAATTTCTCTTGGTCGTTCCTTCTTCTTCAATGCATGAGAAGTCTAACTCTGCAACGGCCAACGTGGATAACTGAGCTCAAATCACCTTATAGGTGTGTGCCACCATGTCATGTGATGATTTTAGCCTAGTGACACACCTATGGCACAATCAAAGTAGCACAGTTAATTTATGCTCTAAATAACTAGTCTCGACTAATACCTCATACATCATTACCACAACGCTTGAGATTAACAAAAGTAAATCAAAAACAATAAACGAGAATTAAAGCTAAACCTAAGCAAACTACCCAACGCAAACCCAGTCCAAGCTCAACAAGACAAACTAGACACTGACATATAAGAACCTGAAGCCTAAATTTATAATCGACCAGAAGAACTCTATCATAACAGTTGCGACTCCGGACTCGCCTAATACTAGGCCAGGCCGCCACTAACACAATACGTCTCACACCACCAAACCTCCCCCGGCATGCATTTGTTAAAACTGGCACAATTGCCGAAAACCACCTATAAACTTGGGAAGTATAACCCTTCAAAATATCATTGGAACCATGCCCACCTTCTTTTAAGAAATTGCTTTGCAAGAAGCTGCGCACACATTTTACATTTACAGCCACTAATAAAGCACAACAATCGAACCACCAACACAACCAAGGCTTGAAACAACTTTCACTGAAATCTTCCTTATACCCAAGCTCGCCACCACACACCACAGCTCCACCGAAACAAAAGAACAAACGACACATCTAGCACCCGGGGGTGGGGGGAGAGGGAAACCAATGTAAACCATAATAGAGGAGAAGCACCAGGGCCACCCATTGGATTGAGAGGTAGGGAGAACCGCAAAAGACGAGGACCATTAGGGACAAGACACCAGCACATAGTGTCTACAAAGGAAGCACAAAGAACGGCCACTAGCCAGGCAGTCCAAGAAGGTGGTTGGAGACAAAGTCGGAAACAGAGCAAGGGATATCAACAAAAAGTACATGGATTTGAGGGGTTGAAGGCCAACCAAAGAATAGCAGGTTGATCAAGAATCGATCTTTAAGGTTCTAAATCTAAAGAGAAAAGGGTTTAAGAGAAAAAGAAGAAACGGAGAAGAACAAGACTGTATAACCATGGTCAGCTTCTAGATCGAGGATCTGAATCTAGAGAGAAAAAGGATTCCAGCTAGATTGTCAGCCGGAAACAAAGGGGTAAAAGCAAGCTGTAAGTGCGACAATCTTGCCTTTCGCCCGGAAACGAAAGTGTAAAGGGGGAGGTGTAAGGAGATAGACTAGGCAACAGGGGTTTAGGAAAAGTAGAAGAAACGGAACAGAGAAGAGTAAGACTATATTACCACGTCAGCAACAGTAGGCCGGTAGCTGCCGCCAGGAGCTTCGACAGTTTGACCAAGTATCATCTTCTGACTCCTGGAGCAAAAAAATAATTGAAAAAGAAATTGCCGTTGCTATGATGTAATCATCAAATATTTCTCCAGGTTGTTCTGTGATTTTACCAATCCGAGATTCTTGGTGAATGATCCCGATCAGTTCGATAAGTTTAAGACTCGGGAGTATATTTATCCTCCTTTGCTGTTCAGGATTCAATTTCACAGCAATCCAGTTCCAGCTCATACCTTTCTTATTGGATTGACGGCCAACAGAAAAAGAAAATAGAAAGAACAAACCAAACCCATATCAGACACTTAGATTTTAAATATGGACAAACTGACAAACTAGATTATCAAGCTATTATTGGCTTAGTTATTTTCCCTTCAGTCATTTCTTGCATAAGCTGTAATAGACTACACGAGAAGTGCAAATCTTCCCCTTTCCTACACCCCTGGCCACTCTACCTCCAGGAATGTACAAAGGCTAGTATATGGCCGAACATCACTATATGTGAAGGTTGGTACATGACCATGCTTGACTTTTCAAAGTAAATTCGAATGTCATAAGAACCATATGCAGAAGACATTGCACATAGAAGTTACTTCTGTAAAACAACACATACTTCCTCACTTTTGAACAAATCTGCAAATTTAAGAGCGATAGAAGTAACATCAATTCAGCTATATAAGATATTTGAGAGTGTCAGGGTATATTTAACTTCTGGAGCACTAGCATAGAATCGGTAGTAAAAATACATTCCACTAAACAAACGATAAATTACATCGTATTAAAAGGAAATCGGTACATCAAAGCAAAAACTTGCTTGCAATTGTACAATTAAATCCCAAATGGCAATCTAAGCATAGTAATTTAAGCTTGCTTTCTTCTTTGCCTGAACTTGGATGATTCCTTCATTGAAGTCTTCATGGTTCACCTAAAAAGACCAAGCAAATCATTCTTCAGTTCTCAAGACTACTTCCAGTATAATGCTTACAAAATTTTCAAGAACAGCCACCTATCACGTCCTAAGTTGGCCACACAAACACACACCCAAGGGAGAGAGAAAGAGGTGTCCAAGGCAGACCACCAAATCATCAGCCTATTCTAAGAGAATGGTTCCGTTTGGGTTTGAATTTTTGAGAAACCAAACAACTCTTTGGTTCGGGGAATCATATAAAACCAAATTACCTAACCAAACCACCGAACAGAACTGAACCGGCCACCCCTAATATTAACTACTTAGAGTATCACCAACGCACATGTGAATGCGAAAAAAAACAAGTGCCACTTAGGATTTACACCTTTGAAAAAAAAAAGATAAAGCTGTGGATATGATGTGTCAACTAATTTTTTCACATTCTCGATGAGACTTGATTTTTGACATTATAGTTGAGAATATGAATACATCCTAGTTAGCATTTTTCCTATTAAATTCAAAGGATTCCCTTTGTCCTTGACACAGAAAAATCAGATTTTTTATACTACTTTATGGGATAAACTGCTTTCATTGGTAAGGAATTACGGTGCGAGCCATATACCATTGGAAAGCCCTATGAGTCTAGTTTTCAACAAAAAAAACAGAGCTCAAAAATAATGTTCCTACAGTAAGTTATAGCCATTTTACTAGAGTGTGGCAGAATGGTGATGTCCTGCAGAAATTTGGAAGGTTGGACCAACTCTTGGTGATTCCATAAATTTAGTCATTCATGCACATTGGTATTTGACAGATGATTAATCTTGAGTCATTATTCATCTGATTCTTCCTAGTTAGACTCATCTTTTCATTGTTCAAGACCTTAGAAAATGTATAGTCTCATTTATAGTTTTGACTCATCTTGGAGGGTTGTTCCAAGCCTTGCCTATAAAAGGCCTTCTATTGTAGTGTTTCCAGCAGCCTAATTTCGAAAATAAAACACATAGTGTGAGCTGTTAAGCTTGTTATGAAGATTATATCTTCTTGTATCCTACTCTAAACTCTTTGGTGGATTCCTAGAGTGGTGAGTGTTGAGTGTGTCTTGTGTTACCTCCAACCTCCCCACACACTTTCCGGTGTCATTTTGGCATCAGAGCTTTCGCAGCCATGCCTCCCCGGCGTCGTCAATCTGCTCGTCAAAGAGACCTTCGTAATATTGAGCTGGAGGAATTAAGGAGACAAGTGCGGCAGCTCAATCAGTGTCTTGCACGTTGCAAACCTGTGGGACGAGATGCTGAGGGTCATGTTTCGGAGGCTAATTCTACCGATAAAGAAATGGAATTCAATCCTTTTCATGGTGGCAGAGGTGAAGATTCAAATGACAACACCTCTCGCGGTCAAGCACTTCGAAGGAACAACGTTCGTGACAATTATTTTGCCTTTAAAGTTGATATCCCAGAATTTGATGGCAGAAATGATCCCAATGAGTTCATTGATTGGCTAACTCTGTTGAGAGAGTCTTTGAATCCAAGGAGATTCCAGGAGAGAGTATGGTGAAGTTCGTTGCTATTAAGTTGAAGAAACATCCATCCATGTAGCAGGAGCATCTAAAGAAACAATGCACTCGCGATGGCAAGCAAAAGATCCAAACATGGGACAAGATGAAGAAGGAATTACGCAGAAATTTTTTACCGGACAATTATCGTCAAGAAGCTTTTCTCAAATACCACAATTTTAAGCAAAAAGATCAAACCGTGGAAGATTATATTTCAGAATTTGAGAATCTCATGATGATGGGATGTGATATTGTGGAGCCGGAAGAGCAAACAATTGCTCGTTTTCTTGGAGGACTTCGATACGAAATTGGAAATGTTGTTCAATTGCAGCCATATTGGACTAACAATGATGTGTGTAAGTTGTCTCTCAAGGTTGAAAAACAGCAAAAGAAGCAAGTCAATTCGGTGGGCGTTTTTCTCCAAGTGGTGGTGCTTCCAACTGAGGGAGTATATCTACTTCCAAGAGCACGCCCAACAACACAGGATGCAAAACAGAAAACTGTTGCAAGGAATGAGAACAATGCTGGTTTTGTGAAGCCAAGTGGTCCAAACAATCAAAAAGCATGTTTCAAATGCAAAGGTTTTGGACACTTTGCTGCGGATTGACCAACTTGCAAGATTGTCACTCTTATAGAGGCAGAGTACGAGGAGGAATCTTATGAGGCAGCACCTATCTATGATAGTATGATGGATCCAATGATGAGGGAGAAATTACATATGAAGATTATGGAGAATCTTTGGTGGTACGACGTCTCCTCAATGCCACTTCCGTAGAAGACGACTCATGGTTTCGTAACAATATATTCCACACCAAGTGCACTTCTCATGGCAAAGTGTGCAATGTCATTATTGATGGAGGAAGCTGTGAAAATGTTGGTGCCACTACAATGGTGGAGAAGCTGAAATTGAAAACCGAGGATCATCCTCAACCTTACAAGCTATCGTGGCTTCGTAAAGGTAATGATGCGAGGGTAACAAAAAGAGGTCTAGTTCAATTTTCAATTGGTAATAAGTATAAAGATGAAGTTTGGTGTGATGTTATTCCTATGGATGCCATTTGCTTCTTGGAAGACCTTGGCAATTTGATCGAAAAACACATCATGACGATTTTAAGAACACTTATACATTTGTTAAACATGGTGAGAAGATTATTTTGGGCCCATCCAAGCTAGAGAGTGTTCCTAAACCTTCAAAGGGGCAGGGAAATAATTTACTCTCTAAATCTCAGGTTGAAAAGGTGATTTGTGAATCCATGGAAGCGTTTGCTTTGGTAGTTTTGGAGGAAAATGAGGAGGGCAATGCTATCCCTTTTCAAGTTCAACCCCTTCTTCGAGAATTTCAAGATGTGGTGCCCGAAGAAATTCCACCTGGACTCCTTCCAATGCGAAGTATTCAGCATTGCATTGATTAGTTCCTGGAGCCTCACTTCCAAACAAGGCAACCTATAGAATGAATCCAAAGGAGCATGAAGAGTTGCAGCGACAAGTTGAGGACCTTTTAACTAAAGGTATTGTCCATGAAAGTAAAAGTCCTTGTGCAGTTCCAGCCCTTCTAGTGCCGAAGAAAGATGGTTGGTGGCGCATGTGCATCGATAGTAGAACAGTAAACAAAATTACTACCGAGTATCGTTTTCCTATTCCTCACCTTGACGATCTTCTAGATCAACTTCATGGGTTTAAGATTTGGTTGTAAAATTGATCTTCGAAGTAGCTACCATCAAATTCGCATGAGATCGGGAGATAAATGGTAGACAGCCTTCAAGACAAGAGACGGGCTCTATGAATGGTTGGTTATGCCATTTTTCTAATGCCCCTTCTACTTTTATGCGACTTATGAACTATATTTTTAAACCCTTCATTGGAAAATTTGTTGTGGTATACTTCGATGATATTCTCGTGTACAGTTCGAGTCTAAAAGAACATTTGGTGCACCTTCGACAAGTCTTTGAAGTGCTAGCAGAGGTTGTATGCTAATTTGAAGAAATGTCATTTCTTCACAAATAGTCTGCTCTTCTTAGGCTATATTATTTCTTCCGAAGGAATCAAGATAGATGAAAATAAAATTGAAGCTATCGTGAATTGGCCGTTCCTAAATCCATCCATGATATTCGAAGTTTTCATGGTTTAGCTTCATTTTATTGCCGGTTCATTAAGAATTTCAGCACCATACGAAAGAAGCACAAAAGAGCTTTGAACTTCTCAAAAAGAAGGTAACGGAAGCTCTAGTTTTGCAACTACCAGATTTTGATAAGGTTTTTGAAGTTGAATGTGATGCTTCAAATGTTGGAATTGGAGGTGTTCTTAGCCAAGAAGGCAAGCCCATTGCTTTCTTTAGTGAGATGTTGAATCATTCTCAGTGTAACTATTCCACATATGACAAGGAGTTTTTTGCTATTGTGCGTAAGCTAGATCATTGGCAACATTATCTTCTACACAAGAGTTCGTTCTCTTCTCGGATCATGAAGCTTTGAAATACTTGAATAGCCAACAAAAGTTGAAACTGCAGCATGCTAATTGGGCTGAGTTTCTACAAGCTTTCAACTTTGTTATCAAACACAAATCAGGAGTGCTTAATCGTGTGGCGGATGCTCTTAGTCGACGACACTGTTTGTTGACTACATTACAAATAAAAATCATTGGCTTTGAAGTGATCAAAGATCTCTACAAGATGACCCATATTTCGGCAAGATTTGGGAGGAATGTTTGAAAGCTCCATTCAAACTTTTCTTGATACAAGATGGCTTTCTCTTCAAAGATAAGCTTTTGTGCATTCCCGATTGTTCCTTAAGGCAAGCAATCATCACCGAAGCTCATAGTGGCGGCCTTGCTAGACATTTTGGTAGAGAAAAGACTCTTGCCCTTGTACAAGAAAATTTTTAATGGCCAAGAATGAAACGAGATGCTAAGAAATGTGTTGAAAGGTGGAGGACTTGTCACATTGCCAAGGGTCATAGGCAAAACACCGGGTTATACACCCCATTACTGGGTCATGGGAGGATGTTAGTATGGACTTCGTAGTTGGATTACTTCATACTCAAAGGAACAAGGATTCGATTATGGTGGTTGTTGATTGGTACTCTAAAATGGCGCATTTTGTTCCTTGCACCAAGACCTTGGATGCTACACATATGGCTGATATTTACTTCAAAGAAATTGTGCGGCTTTATGGTGTTCCCAAGACTATTACATCTCATCGAGATCCAAAATTTATAAGTCATTTTTGGCGTACACTTTGGAGGAAGCTTGTAACTAAAATTTATGAGTCATTTTTGGTGTACACATTAGAGGAAGCTTGGAACTAAACTTCAGTTCATCTCATCATCCACAAACTGATGGACAAACATAGGTTGTAAATCGAAGTTTAAGAAATCTTTTGAGAAGCTTGATTGGTAAAAATACTCGCCAATGGGATGTGGTTTTGACGCAGGCAGAGTTTGATTACAATCGATCTTCGCCAAACAACCGACGGTCCATTTGAGGTTGTGTATGGTAGCAATCCAATAACTCCATTGGATTTGGCACCCCTTCCAATCACTCATCATTTCAATGGAGACAAGGAAGAACATGCCAAGTACATCAAAAAATTCGCATGAGCAAGTTCGCCAAGAGATTTTGAAGCAAAATGAAAAATATCAAAGAAGTGCTAACAAGCATAGGAAGCAATCTATTTATAAGGAAGCAGATTTGGTTTGGATTCACTTGTGGAAGGAGCGTTTTCCTCACCGAGGTCATGGAAAATTGCAGCCTAGAGCGGATGGTCCTTTTAGGGTCTTGAAAAAGATTAATGATAATGCTTACAAGGTCGAGTTGCCCGGTGATTATGGAGTTTCAGCAAACTTCAAAGTGACCTTTCTCCTTATGTAAATGAAGACCCTTTCAAGATTCGGGGACGAATCTTTTCCAACCGAGGGAGAATGATGCAGAAAAATCAGATTTTTGATACTACTTTTTGGAATAAACTGATTTCAATGGTAAGGAATTACGGGCGAGACATATACCATTGGAAAGCCCTATGAGTCTAGTTTTCAACAAAAAAAAAACAGAGCTCAAAAATAATGTTCCTACAGTAAGTTACACAGCCATTTGACTAAAGTGTGGCAGAATGGTATGTCCTGCAGAAATTTGGAGAGTTGGACCAACTCTTGGTGATTCCATAAATCTAGTCATTCATGCACAATGGTATTTGATAGATGATTAATCTTGAGTCATTATTTGTATGATTCTCCCTAGTTAGACTCATCTTTTCATTGTTCAAGACCTTAGAAAATGTAAAGTCTCATTTATAGTTTTGACTCATCTTGGAGGGTTGTTCCAAGCCTTGCCTATAAAAGGCCTTCTATTGTAGTGTTTCCAGCAGCCTAATTTCGAAAATAATACACATAGTGTGAGCTTTTAAGCTTGTTAAGAAGATTATATCTTCTTGTATCCTACTCTAAACTCTTTGGTGGATTCCTAGAGTGGTGAGTGTGCCTTGTGTTACCTCCAACCTCCCCCACACTTTCCGGTGTCAATCCTTTACTATTCTAGTGGTGGGACCCACGCTACATAAGATCTAAGTTGCACGGATACGGATATGCGGATACGAATACGCGGATACGAAATACGGGGATACGGGATTTTTGAAAAATAAAGGATACGGGTATGGGGGTACTATGTAAATATTAAAAATATAAGTACCAAAATATAAATAAAAATATATAAGGACCAAAATGTAATTATAACAAAATATAAGACGCTAGTGTTCGATTAGGACGCTAGGGTTCGATAGCGTCAATGAAGCTTCGTAGCAAATCGTCTTCAATGAAGCTTTGCAGCAGATCGTCTTCAATGAAGCTTCGAAGCAGATCAACGACTTTCAGCAACGGCTAGGGTTCGCAGGGGAGTAGCCGAATGGATTGTGCTTCGACGAATGACGCAGATTGACGGCAGCGAAGGCTGTTTGAAGTCGGCTAGGGTTCGTTTTGAGGAGTTGTGGGTCTTTAAGAAGCAATCGACAGACGAAGAAGGGATCGATCCTATAAGGCAAATCGGTAAGTGATACGAATCCAATTCCCGTGTCCAAACTTTTCGAAAATCCAAATTCGGCCCCGGTACGTATTTCTAGCCGTATCCCGCGTATCCAAGCCGTATCCGTGTCTTACACATATCCGACACGCGATACGCCGGCTTTGAGGCGTGTCCGTGCAACATAGCATAAGATCAAATCCACAGTTGAATTGAAGAAGTCTCTTTAAATTGAATGAACAAAGAGATGAAAATTGCCACATATGATTGAAGGTGTTATTTACCAACAGCCACATGGAATCAAATCCACAATTGCATTGCAGATGCTCTTATTTTATATATTAGAGATTAAGGGGCTTGTCAGAACGACTAAACTTGTTCAGAATTATACATCAAGCACTTGCTTTTATTTCATTTTGGTTTGCTCCTATTTGGACACTTTCTAAGGTTCTATTTATAGAAACATTTTGCAATGAAAACAAACAACCGGTACATTCACCGACAAATATGCATTGGTGATTGTTTGCAATGCCTAATAGTTTCGCAAGTGCCCCAGGAAAACTTGTTATAATTTTCCATTCTGAAGAAATGGTTCATGCCAAAATTAATTATCAAACTGAATCGCAGAACTGAACCACCAAAACAAGCCGAGCTGAACCGGACTGAGTTGGTTTGGTTAGGTCCAGTCTTGGTACTAAACCGAACCTTTACTACACGAGAGAGAGAGAGAGAGAGAGGAGAGAGGGAGAGAGAGGGAGAGAGAGAGAGAGACCTCTGTAGCATCACGGCGAAGAGCTAGCATGCCAGCTTCCACACAAACAGCTTTCAACTGTGCCCCATTGAAATCATCTGTTGACCGAGCCAGCTCTTCAAAATTGACATCTGGGTGAACGTTCATCTTACGGGAATGGATCTACAATTCAGATGCACGTAAACAAATAAGAGTTCCGTATACGAGGAAAATAAGTTGTGTACAACCAAAAAGGAAGAACCTTTTAGAAGCACACCTGCAAGATCCGAGCTCTGGCTTCTTCAGTAGGGTGGGGGAACTCAATTTTACGATCCAACCTACCAGAACGCATAAGGGCAGGGTCCAAAATATCAGCTCGATTAGTTGCTGCTATCACCTGTAGTTTGTACACAAAAAGGATTAGCCAGAGAGCTGAATTAGTATCTTTTAAGCAATGCCATAAGTTTGTTCTGCCTGTAGGCAGAAAGCAATAAATGATGGCAAGGAAGTGGACAGAACCAGCCAGCATCCCTATGATTAATAACCAATAAAATTAAGCCAGTGAACGATACACCTTCCAAGTGTAACAGCAAATATAATAAAAATAAGATTAAAACCATTTCTTGATTAATGAGCAGCTAAATTACCTTAATACGGTCATCGCTACTAAAACCATCAAGCTGATTGAGTAACTCTAACATAGTCCGTTGGACCTCCCTATCACCACTAACTTCACTGCATACACAAAACAATTAATTGTCAGGTGCATGTTCATGAGAAATTTCAGACATGACATCATCTATATACTGAAATGGACAGGGCAGATAGTAATGAAGTTCAATTGCAAATGAAAATGTGATATGAATACCTATCAAACCGCTTTGTGCCAATGGCATCAATTTCATCAATAAAAATGATGCATGGTGATTTTTCTTTGGCAAGCTGAAAAGCATCACGGACAAGTTTTGCTCCATCTCCAATAAACATCTTTACATGCAAGAAAGTTCCATTAGTCACCAAAAAACAAAAGATATAAAAGCTAATCTAGCTTAGTTACTGGTGAAACTCAATCACAGTTGAACCTTTTAATTTCTTTATGCAGATTAATTTTAATATAGAGGAAGCTTGGAAAGGACTATCAAGAATTACAAGAATTCTCATGAAGATGCATAAATCACATGCTGATAATTCAAAAGAACCCCTCCAAGCACAGCACTATATTTGGAATTCAAACAGTTTAAAACAGATAATTCTCCTTAAATCCCCGGATTTTTTATTTGTCAAGTCTACTAACCAAGAATATTGTTATAAAACATATCATAAAGCAATGACAATGTGACTATAATAATGGCGAGGATTGGTGGTGATATATTACTAGCTAACAGGATTCCTAACGCCAAAAACTACTGTCCTGTGGAGATAATTTCGAAACCGGTGTCTTGTTTGGAGATCCTACATACTAACATAACAACCTCTGGTATCAAAACCAAGGGGAATAATATATGATAATCCTGCATATATACACCAAAAACAAGGATAATAATGATACAAATGGAAGCAGCCAAAAAGGCCTAATCAGATAAGCAATGGGTAAGCAATGTTTTTAGTTGTTGTGTTGAATAAAGGGAGAAGAAAAAACTAAATAACCTATAAAACGATTCAAGAGGTACAACACTTGGAGAGAATGACCAACGCAACACTAGATAATATCATATAGCCATAAGAAACACAGATATACACCTGAACAAGCTGTGGCCCGGCTAACTTCAAAAAAGTAGCATTTGTTTGGGCTGCGCATGCACGGGCCATTAAAGTCTTCCCAGTCCCAGGAGGTCCATACAAAAGCACTCCTTTCGGTGGACGGATCCCTAGTTTTTGGAACCGCTCTTTATGAGTCATTGGCAAAACAATAGCCTCAACTAGTTCTTGGATCTGTCATAATTTAAGAAAATCCATTAAGAAGATCTTAGAACAGGACTGAAAATAACTAAGAATTATTCCGTGTACAGAATTTTAAAGGTTAGCTCACCTGTTTTTCCAACCCTCCAATGTCATTGTAGTCTTCAGTTGGTTTTTCATCAACCTCCATGGCCTTGACTCGAGAGTCATACTCAGATGGCAATGTATCTAATATCAAGTAACTATCTTTATTCACACCCACCAAATCACCAGGCTTTAACTTATCTGGATCAACAAGACCAACCACAGGCAGGAAGATAGTCTGCAATCATTAGAGAGTAAATAGTAAGTTCAAATAAGAATAGGGTTAATAGGGTCAGCATGAAGTAACTTCAAGCCCAATTCTAAACAGATTACAAATGTTTTGAATTAACCTTTTGCAATACCTGGTTCCATGGAAATGCCAAGTAATCATTCAAAATACTACAAAGAGAGTTCAACTGAAACTACAATTGAGTGATTAGATGCACGAAATATTCTGGCTTACCTGACGCGTTGAAGTTTTAAGTACAACGCATTTGCCCTTCCTTTGTGAGTCAAGATCAATATTTGCACCGTCTTCCTCGGCTTCATCCTCAGGATTCATTTCCAAGATCTAACAAATTAGTCATAAATTGAAGTGAGACAAACATAATTACACAAGCTAATTGGAACAGCCTTTGAGTTCTAGCTCTCACCTGTCTCTGAAATTGATGATCATATGCTTACCAACACGCATAGTCCAAAGGGCAGTCCCAAATTTTGGACAAATCATACAGATCACATGATGTGTGGGTGCGAGTGCACACGTGAGTACATACATACTTCATGTTGACAACAGCATATCTTTCCGTGGAATCCAAAACAAATACTTGGAGGTGGGGGGTGGCAATTGTCAGCGTCTTAAGATGTATGACGCATATTTTGATGTGATTTGAAAATTTAATCCTTCAAAAGTACCTCCATCAATGCGTGTGGGGGGGGGGGAACCCTAAATCAGAGTAATGTTTTGATGTACCACTTCATGCTCAAGTGCATAAGGGTAATGCTAAATTAAGTAGTTGCTTTCAAATATCAAACAAAACATTATTAAAAAAAAATGTGACTATCTCATAATATACTTGGCCATATCATATAGTGGACGAAGTTGATAATGCCATATATAAGGAGCTTCCCTAAAACGTCTGAATTTTGAGAAGAACCTATTTCATGTTTGGAACTTCCCTAAAACGTCTAAATCAGTAAGCCACAAGAGACCAATCTATAATGCTAGAAACTAAGTTCAACTAACATTGAAGCAAATTAATGACAAAAAATGAAATAAGAAAAAAAAAACGCTACATACTGCAGAATAACCCTAATTTTAATTTCCAACAGTATTGACAGCTGAAAAGCTCATGGAAATCAAACCAAAGATAGACACGACAAAATAAAAGTACCTCAACTATGTTGCCGACCAAATAAGGAAGTTGTTTGTTGAGTTTGATCTTCTCTTGATTCTCCTTAATCTTTTCCTTAAACGAATCCAATTCTAGATTTGTCCTCTGTAACTCTTCCTATTATTTGGCAAAAGCAAAGATTGAAGAAATAATTAGTCATCAGAAAGACGATGAAATTATAAGAAACAACAAGCAGAGAAAGAGAGAAGGAGAGATCTAAGAGGACCTTGAGGATTCGAATCTCGTTATCGAGAAGGCGAGAAGCCCTAACAATATCGTCAGTGGCCATCGAAGCGAGCTGGTCTTCTTCGAAGCTGCTCTCTTCTACCATCGCCGTCGCCATCTCCGATCGAATTTGTGAAAGTGAAGGGGGAGAAAGGGTTGTAAACCTTGTAGAGAAGGCTTCTGTACTAAACGGAGTGTGCCTGGCTTCTTGAGGAGAAAGACAACTATATATATATATATATATATATATATATATATATATATATATATATATATGGGAGTGTTTAATGGTTAATTTTTTTTTTTAACCATCAATGGTTACTCTCATTTTTAACCATTGGATCAAAAATCAAAGGTTGAGATTTAATTCATTAAATGACTCACCTACTTGCATTAATTGCTTTTTCCAATTAACCATTAAATCTCAACCTTTAATTTTTGATCCAATGGTTGAAAATTAGAGTAACCATTAATAGTTAAAAAAAAATAACTATTAAATACTCTCATACATATATATATATATATATATTTGCTGAGAATTTCTATTTACACCCAAGTTTTTATCGAGCGTGCCCCCATTACTACTTCGTACACTCTCAATATTTTCTACCACTCAAAAAATTTAAGCATGCCCCTTAATTTTTTATTTTACCCAAACTAAAAAACTAATCTATCTTGTTAAGTACATCTCCTAATCTTCTATATTTACCCAAAGTAAAAAATTAACATATCTTACTAAGTAAACCCTCTCCAAACAAAATTAACTTATCCTAGTACACCCCCAACCCCCGCTAATGCCCACAGCTCCCCTCCCACCCCCACCCTGCCTCCCTCCTCCACCCCCTCGCCACCAAGTTAAGCTATCAAGCCCGCCTCCGCCTCTGTCTCCCCCACCCTAACTCCCTCGTTCCTCTTTCACACCCTCCCTCCTTCCTCTTTTACACCCCCACTCCAAAGGCCCAAACATGTTGTTGTCTTCTCCCTCCTCCCCCCACAATTAAGCTCGCCTCCTTCACCCTTCATTTTTTTCATCAATTGCTTCTTGCACTGTTCCTGTTTTTCATCAATTTATAAACTGCTTCTTGCATTTTCCTTATTTGTCATCAATGTAGTGTAATAAGGCATGATATACTTTGCTTTCAATGATGAGTTTTTTTTTTCTGAAGTTGTTCAGCACTGTGTGACCAAACACCCATAGTGGTGTTCGGTACCTACTAACCGAACATCACTATGGTTGTTTGGCACCCCTTATCGAACAGCTTTGGCTGTGTTCGACAAGGGACTGTCAAACAGTAATTAATTTTTTTTTAAAACCTAAAAAAATAAATAAAGACATTTAAGTTAAAATTTATAATGGTATTTTTGTAATATTTGTAGAGGGTGTACTCAATAAAATTTTGGGTGTAAATAGCAACTCTCATATTCATATCCCTTCCTCTTTGACAAAGGGGCGCGTTAGCGGCCTAGTGTAAGCAAGTAAAGAGATCAGGTCTAGCGATAGAGCGGTTTACAATTGATTTTATTCAAAGAGGGGGCCTAAGTAGAAGGCATGGAAGACATGATTCCCTTGTGATCTTGTCTTCTGGATCAGCGCACAAATTAGGCTTTCACCAGCGACTTGGACGTAAGTTGGGCTTTGCCTATTTCATACAAACTTGACGGAGAAAACACTTTGTAGATTTTCAACTGCTTTAGTACTTTATATTTTTGAACTAATTGATGGCCGGCCCCTTTCATAGATTTTCAACCACTTTAAACTTTTATTTTTGTTTCCAACCGGTAAAGTTTATTTTAAATGATCAATTATTTCAAAATTGTCTCCGTAATAACCTAAAACACGTTTTAAGCTGTTGCGTCTTCACTGATTTACTCCTATTAATATAGACTTTCATCTCATTGCGATTTTTTACCAAAATTAAAATTAAAATCACAGTCAATCTTCAACAATCTATCTTTATTGGATTCAATGTGATATCGAAATCACTGTTATAATCGAAATAATTGTTATAATTGAATTCAAGTTGTTATAATTGAATTCACTGTGAAATCGAAATCATTGGATTCAGTGAAAAATGTTGTCATGTTGTTGTTGAAATTCAGAGAAAATACTAGTGTTTCAAAAGTTTCAGAGAATTTTGGTTTATCTGAGTTGATCAAATGCACTAGAGGTAAATATTGCAATTTTTAATCGAATAATTGTACTTTGAAATACACTGTAGGATCACACTACAATTGTTGTTTAACCAATGAAAAAGATTTCAAAAACATGGTGTCATTAGCCAAAATTTTCTCGGTTTGCATTATAATTGTTGATATTTTTTAAACTGATAATGGTTTGACTATACAAGGTTGATTTGTTATGTTTCAATTTTTTAAGTTAATTATCCTATTATTGTGCATCATAAATAAAATTCATGCATCGCGTGCAACAAACAGTACTTTTATTGGTACAATTATGTGCATCGCGATGCACACTTTTGTATATCGCAAGTGTAATGTTGATTAATTTAATACAATATTGTGCATCGAAAATACAATTTTGTGCATTGCAATGCACACTTTTATGCATTGCAAGTATAATATCAAAAAAGAGAGAAATTACACAATGTTGTCAACACACATCCATAAAACAACCCCAACATTGGGCAATCACTAACCAAACCCTTACATTCTTTTACATCTCCATTTTCAAGTAGCAAAACAAAAATTACACTGAACAACCCCAACATTGGGCAATCAAAAATCCCTATCATAGACTCCCTGTTTTACATTACATTACCAAAAAAATACCTAAACATTGAGCAATCACCGACCATTATAAAGTAGTAAAACAAAAACTACAGTTTAATAACTAAGAAGCACATTTAATCAATATGTATTGTCATTCCATTGGTCTTCTTGCACTTCTTCATCCAGGTATTCAACTTAATCCTTTCTGACTTCCTGATTTTTTGTATTTTCTCAATTAACTTTGTTAATTATTTGAGTCACACCTTCTTGTTGAGTTCTGACTTGTATTTGAGTCACACATTCGCTCGTAACGTTAGCAGTCACCTCACCCCTCTTAATTGGTGATTCTCTGGGTGCACCTCTAGCATTTTGTTGATCATGCATCTCTTAAAGCCTCTATAACCGTGTTTTCATTGCTTGGATCTCCATCCATACCTATAATCACCTCAACTAAATTCATCTTGTTTGTTTCAAGGGCATCCACAGTAGCCTCACAAAAAAAAAAAAAATCATCTCTTTCTTTCTCTTTGCCCAAAGCAGTTCCTTTTCATTATTTGTTCTGTTGAGAACATTATCAAACCTAGCAAAACCATAAAAAAATGAAACAGTTTATAAAAGTTGTGCATTGGAAATAAATGTTGTGCATCACGATGCAACAACTTAGTACTTTTGTAGTATTATGTTGTGCATCGCGATGCATACTTTTATACATCGCAAGTGTAATGTTACATTTTAATACAATATTGTGCATCGTAAATAAAAGTTGTGCGTCGTGATGCATAAAAATAGTACTTTTTAGTTCAATTGTGTGCATCCCGATGCACACTTTGTACATCGTAAGTGTAATGATAATATTTCTAATAGAATACTAATGTGTCATTTTATAACCACTCAACTAATTTTTCATGACCCTAACAAAATTTGATTCATCCAATTTCGAGGACAGTGCCCTCAAATCCTATTTGACAAACCTCAGGATATAAGTTCGGCGAATCGGTTGAACACAACATTACTTTGCTTGCTCAACCAATACTGCATACAGAAATTCAACACAGTTAATATGATCAAATCAACATGCATCATACACAAAAATTACATATAATAATATCAAATGAAATTAAAGTTACCGGCAGCAGCAACATGAATCTCTCTACGTGGTCATCAGTTGTATTTTCCAAGCTTTCAAACAACAAATCAACTACATGTTTTGACCAATTGTACGTTGATATTTTGTTCGAATCAGGCACAAGCATTATATAGGCCTACGTCATATAGGATGTTTTAGTTACAACCAGCAAGTTCGCGAGAACAAGTAGGGTTGTCAAGCCAGCGACGTAATCAACATCTACTTAATCCAAACTCTCTATCATTTCCTTAATTCTATCAAAAATTAACTTCGACTTCAATCTTATGTTCTTTGATTCCTTTGACATCTTCTCCGGGAAGCACCTTTGGAGGAAATTGCTGCAATCGAATTTGTAAAAAGATATGTTGCTTTCCTCATCTCCATCATTGATGCCAAATATGAGCATCGCTTCTATTGCTTTAAGTTTCAACTTTTTTCGCCAAACTGGAAACACCTTTGTCCCTTAATGTAGCACCTGTCAATACTCCTTGTGAACAAATCGTCCTTTTTACAATGCTCGCGGACGACGTCATCACCAAGTATGATGTTTATGAGGTACCAAAAAGGTGTTTTCTTTAGGGCGGTTCTATGATCATCCCTGAATCGATATTCTTAATTTTATCCATGAGCGACTGCATACTAGATTTATATACTATTCTGGTGGAATTGTTAGTCGTCACAGCTGCATAACACGCATATTGTGGTTACAGTTACACAATTGAAGAATTACAACAAATAAGTAAAACACGATGCATCAATTGTGCATCGCGATGCACAAAGTAATGCATTATGATGTATCAATTTTGTGCATCACGATGTATAAAATTTTCATTCCGATGTACAAAATTTGAAACCCTACAAACACTGTATATATTTCATTGAACGCGGTGTATCAATTTTGAAATCGCATCCATAACATAATTTTTCAAATAATGCATCGCGATACATCAAAAACATTTTTATGTAAATTTATTTAGATTTCACTTTATTAAGGATGTTGTAATCCAACTACAAAATGTATTCAAACATCATACCTAATATTTCTTCAACTTCTTGTTTTCGTGTTTTCCTTTTTCTGGTGCTAGTTGCTTTTTTCCCCGTGCTCTATTGTACTTTCGAAGAAATTTTTATCTTGTTGTTGAACTCATGACAATGTTTTGAAATCTTTCACAAAATCGCCGGAGGTTACTTGCAGAGAAACCGCCGGAGGTTTTAAGATTTTTGGAAGTCAAAAGGGTTTGGGAGTGTGTTTGTGTTAAGCATTCAATGGGGGTAGTTGTTTTGGAGATGGAAGTCGATGCACCGCGTATGTGTTACAAGGAAATCCATAGCCGACATTTCGCATAGAAAGTGTCTTTTTCCGGTTAGAAACAAATATAAGGTCTTAAACTGGTTGAAAATTATACAAAATGGACCGGCCCGCATTTCGCCCTATATTTTTTCACATAGGCAAAATACTCGTTTATGCATCTCGATGCATCAATTTTTCTAGATTTGTGCATCACAATTAAAGGTGGCAATTTGTGCCCATGTCCATTTGCCTGCTCAGACCGCCCGCGTTTTAATGGGTTTGGGCATCAACGATTTTCTATTGGGTACAAATGAGCAGCGTTTTAATGGGTTTGGGCATCAACGATTTGCCTACTCAGACCGCCCGCGTTTCAATGGGTTTGGGCATCAACGATTTTCTAATGGTACAAATGAGTAGCATCCATTAAAAGCTCAATTTCTTTTATGGGCATAAATGGACACCCATGAACATAAAAAGTTTTGAAAGGTCAATTTTTTTTAAAAATAAATCAAATCTTGAAATCTTACTTCATCATATTCATAGATCATTTAAAAAGAAATCTATAGCACTTTGAATAATTTCAATCGGGTGAACGAGCGAAAAATTATGCCCAAAAAATCGTTAGGGTAGCGAATAAAATGACACTGTCGGGGCGTTATTTACTTTCTACCCTGACAGTTTTTTAGGTATAATTTCTCGTTCGTTCACCCGATCGATATGATTCAAAGTGCTTTGAATTTCTTTTTAGATGAAAAACGTGTAAAGTATGATTTTAGAAACATATATACATACAATATATGTATGCATGTAGTATATGCACATTAGTAAATATGCGTATAGCACACGTATAGTACACGTATAATATACATGCTCACAAATAATTGAAAAAAAAATATCCGTTTATGCCACTTATGTATCTAATGAGCAACATTAATATATGTTTCAGTTGAAATTTTATCTAAGATTTATTTGAAATGCTTTATTGTAATGTTTGTTTGTATTTGATAATTTTATGTTAATGGGCACCCAAGACCATGTATAGTCCGCCTATTTATATCCATGTTATCAATTAGGCACTCACCTGCCCTCTCATTTGAGCCCGTCGCACGCATAAGCGCTACCCATGCCCGCCCAACCTATGACGACCCGAGTCCAAGATTCGATGTTGAACCCCAACTCAGAGTGCCAAATCGAAGAAGAACAGCTGAAAGGACTTAATAAAGCGAGCCACAAAAGCTCAAAACCAAAAACCAAGCAGCGGAATACTAAATAAAATAGGAATTTCAAAAACCCGAATAACAAAATCTCAACAACAATATAAAACCTCCACGGCCAAACACGAGCCGGAGAAACAACAATACTGGAAACCCACGAGCTAACATGCTCGGGAAAACAACTAAAGATAAATGGCTCAAAGCCTCAACGGAAGTAAATAGAATTACTGCTAATACAATAAGGTACAACGGGTGACTCCACAAGTCGCCACCAAAATACAACTAAATAAAAGACAACATTTCTACCCGACACACTAAGTTTACATAACTCAATTTAACCCACGATCTCACAAGTACAGGTGATAGAAATAAATTAATAATCTAAGTACAACTTCGAACTAAAGCCTCACTGCTAGAGATGTTAAAAGGGTCACGGTCCGTAGGGTTAGCCCGTTTAAACCGAAAAAAATAGTGTTAGGGGTCAATAATTTTGGCCCGTTTAAAATCAGGGCTTTTAGGGCTGGCCCGTTTAACCCGCGAGGGCTGGCCCGGTTTCGGGTTGGCCCGCGCATAATATTAATTAGGCCGTAAAAAGTTTAGGAGATACGTAAAACAACCACCATAAGAATAAAACCAACAACCTTTTAATCCAAAGTCAAACATATTTATCCTTTGCACTACATGTCTTTTTTGTGTATTTGTAAATAAATACTGAAATATAAACAAATTTTTTGGAAAGAACTGCTAAGTAGAGCTATTACATTATTTATTTTGAGAAAAACAAGTTGAAAATTATAACACATAGATGTAAAAAAATGTCTAGTTTATATTTTTTTTGAAAAATATAAGAAACTATCAAAGTTATGAATGGTTTATCGATTCACTATTTTAAAATATTGTTATATTACATCTTTAATCGTTGCCCGATAGTGGCCCGTTTAGCCCGAAACCCGCTAGGGTTAGGGTTAGGTCTGCAATATTAGTGGTCCAAAAAAATTGGACCGTTTAGCCCGCGGCCTGTTAGGGCCACAACCCATTAGGGCTGGCCCAAAACCGCTAGGGCTAGCCCGTTTAACATCTCTACTCACTACGCTGGAACTCAACCTGCTACTAAGGAAAAACAAATGGAAAGGATGAGTCGAAGACCCAGTAAGTTACTAATACAACAATATGGCATGACATTATGCACATAAATATAACAGGATAATAAACATATTGTAGCATATAAGACAACCAACCCTATATTCACGAGAGGCTCAGTAGTCGTCAACCGCCATGCACTGGTTGGAGACCACGACCAACATTCGCTCGTATAGAAAGCACATAAAATGTAAAGTAAACACACAAAGGTGGATACGGTGGATTCGAGGTACACCTTCAAAATCCCTTGAAACACTTCTAACCTTATAGCTCCATGAAGCCGTAGAAGATGATTACGTTGCTGCTTCACAGAACTATAAAAGATGCCTCTGCTACTATCCAACAAGATAATAATAATAATAGATTCATGTGCTTCTGCTTCAGAGAATCATAATAAACAACTGTGCTGCTGATGCTGGACACATTTTCCAATATCGACTAACGAACAGAAATAGATGATTGTGCTGCTACTGCCGTACACAAATCACAAAGGGACCGGTGCTCATATCCCAAAACAAATATATGTACCCGATCGCGTCAAGCACGATCTAAAAGTACCCAACAAATAAATGTACCCGACCGCGTCAAGCACGATCTACAAGTACCCGTTGTGGACCATTTTCTGTATCCACGTCAACGTATTGCTCGATCCCCTACGATCCGAGACAATACGGCTCTAGCCACTTATAGGTATCACAAGGAATCGGTGTTTGTATCCCAATGCATACAATAAAAGATGTTGACAATGCACAGTCACCGTTTATTCCGTTCAACTATGGGGCTAGAGAAACCCTTACCGTGGCCAACGGTAGGGCGAGACCCAGTGTATTGGCCTTCGGCTATTACGAAGCCCCTGCTCCCGCAATAACCGAGCGTCAATACACCTCATACGATGCAATGCACAAGTAGATGTTTACTCATGCTAAACTAATTAAAGTGTGTTCTATTGAATCACAAGTTAATAAATCAAATCATAATGTGTTCTATTTAATCACAACTTAACAAAATCAAACCATAATGTGTTATATTAAATCACATACCAGATCAACATAATGTGCTTGTAAATACTAAACACACAATCAATCATCAAAGTAGGATGATTGTCCTATTGCTTACTAGAACAACCACACATACACCAAATTATTTAAGTCCGCGAATGCTAGACTTTATAAACACAACATGTGTAAGCCTACTCGTACTTACAATCATAAATCAATACGTCACTAACACGCTCAACTTAGGATCTCTACGGTATCCTATGATCACAATACACTCCATCTTATATATGTCTATTTCATTCATTTTCATCGTGTATTATACATATCACGACTCCCTACAAGTCACATCGTCCGTAAAGGAACGATAACCCAGGTGTGTCATTAACTACCTAGAATATACCCAACTCATCATCCGACAATTGAGACCATTCGTCTCATGTGAAATGTCATGCACTAAGGGGCATGACTATTTGATAAAACTTATGGACAGACTAATATAGATAATTAACCCTTGCTAAAGCATAAGGTTTAAGTCAACGATTCAACGTACTTCATAATCAACTAATGTTTGACTAAGTCAACCCAAGTTGAGTTCTACTGGGTCACGATCTCAACAATTCGTCATCCCACACCGTAGGAGATTAAAATACAACCTACATCGGTTTATACTACTCATTACCACATTACACGACGCACAATCTTTACGTCCTATACAACTCCACTAGAGTTAGTCATCTACAAATTAAATCTCGGAACGAACCGTAGTATCGTCCCCCAATTAACCGTGTCAATCACAATATCCAACGTCCGGGGTATGAACTACCCATGTAAATCTCACAAGTCATCGCGAGAAATATTAACGATTATAATCTCAACGAGTTATAAATACTCGATATAACTAAAACAAGTCATCGGCGACTTCACTGCCGGAACCCAACTATAAAACAAACCCACGAGTCTACAACTCGGGAAACAACAACAATATTTACAACACAATCTCGAGGAGTCTCCAATACTCGGAGACAACAACCATCACAATAACAACAACAACGAACTCCACAAGTCTCTAATATTTGGAGACCACAAAATTAACAACAATTCATCAATACCCATCATTTAGCATACTAATAGATCATCTTGGACAAGTATAGCATGTAGGGAGTTCATATACACATGAATAACACGTAAACATCGCGATACTACTCTACGATGCTAGAAATCTAAGAAAAAAGTTTAGTAACTTATAAAACAACACAAATCCTCCACGAAATCCAAGGGAATTTGGGTGGAAATGTACTCCTACGCGACCTCTACGCCGCTACGGAGTCCAAATGTCGATCCCAAGCTCAACCTAAGTCCAAATCAAGCTTTTACACCCCTAAAATTAACCTTCTCTCTCTAAAAATGTGGAGGAAGAGGTGGGGTAGTGATTACTCAACAAATCAGATGATCCATTTGGTTAGAAATGTGCTCCTCGTCGCCCTCTACGCTATGGCAAAGACGGATCGTCGATCCGACCAACGGAGCTCAAGATATCACGAATTCTTTCTCTTCTCTCTCTCTCTCTCTCTTCTTTCCCTCTCTAAACTCAGCTGGGTATGGAGGAAAAAAATAAGGGGAAATGGGTTGGGTTATCTTATTAATACCATGGGTAAGTGTTTGGTCCAATCCCGGGCTTGTTTGGACATTTTAAACCACTTAAAAACACGAAAAATCGAGAAAGAATGAAAATCGGACGAACAGAGCATGGGGCAGGGCGATCGCTTTGCCCTCTGGTTACAGGGCAATCGTTCTGATCTCCCCCAAGGCGATCGCTTTGTGTCCAGCTTCTCCGAACTCTCTGAAAATGCTCCGAAACACTCCTGAAATGATTCTAAATGATCCCAAAGTGATTCTAAGTCTATGGAAAGGTCGAAACACTCGAGAAAGGTTCCCAAAAAGTCCAGAAACAACGCTAGAAGTTCAACGTAATGCTCACGCAATTACCCATATAAAGATTTGAGTACAAATCGGGGCATACAAAACACCTGAAATGACTCGGCGTGCGGGTTAACGACAAGATCAATATGATCATCAATCGTGAAGGAGTCTAAACCAAGATTAGGTTAATGGGACGGGGAAATGAACAACGTATACGGATGTTAATCAAGGTCGAGAATAGTCTCGAACGAATACAAAAATAACGCACGACACAACATAGATTAACTACGTGTCAAATACGGTTCTCGACTCAACACGTCATGCTTAACAAGCAAGACGCCTTACTCTCCGAGGGTTTCAAGGTCAATAACGAGAGACTACAAGTGATCTAGGGAAGAAGTTGAGTCGGGGTGTCACATAACCCGTCCGTTTGCCACCTTTAATCACGATTAAACTTTCGTGCATCGCGATGCACAAAAATTACTTTTGTCGGTTTAAAAAATATATAGGGTACTAAAACGGTTGAAAATCCACCAAAGTGTACCGACCCGAACTTTTCCCAAATTGTTAAGAATCTGTAAAACAAAAGACTTGAAAAAGGGTAATTTTACTCGGAATTCTTTTAAGAGGGGCTATTAACCCCCCTTCCTCTAAAAACACCTCAATTTTTAATTTAAAAAATATCATCATTTAAAAAGACGTTTTTGCCCTAAGATTGAGATAAAAAAAAAATTTAGGTTGGTATTGTTCGGCTAGGGCTAGACGAACATCATTGGCATGTTTGGTTGGGGCTAGCCTGTAACACCCGAGAGTTTCGTACTCATGTTATTTGCACGTCATTTGCATTTCGTGACATTTAATGTATTTATATGCTTTACTTTGATATTTTTAAATTTATTAATTAATTATGATTAATATTAATAAAATGTAATTAGACCCAAATAAGTTTAATTAATTTTAATAGTGATTAATTAAAAATAAAATGATTAATTAGTATTAAAATATTATTTAAGCATCACCGCCTCACTCCACCAATTGTTTAGTTTTAACCCACTTTTGTTCACTTGGTTGACTTGGGAGTAATATTAAATGTGGATATACATCATTCAGCCTAGACTAAACCAAAAGAAACACACACAAACACCTTAAACACTCACCCGTCATCTCTTTCTCCTGTTTCAAAGCCGTGAGCTATTTTCACGGTACGCGATTAATTTGGTTCTCGTTTCTTCGAGTTTTTGATGAACGGACACCGTAGGATCGACGTGCTTAGCTAGTAGATCAATATCTTCGGAAGATTTCATGTTTTAATTGGTGATTTTGCGATATTTGTAAGTTACTATTTTTAGCTCGTAATATAAAATTGTCTCATTTTAATTTTAGTATGATCTATGCTAGTAAACTAGTTACTTGTGATGAAATATTATATGTTTCATGCATGTATAATTTTAATTAGCTTGAATTATTTAAATGATGGTTCTACTTGTTCACGTAGCTTAATAGGATAATTAAATTGACGTACTATGAAAATGAGCAAAATTACTGATGTATAGAATCGTCGTGATTTGACTCTACGGAGTCTATTGTTGATACAATTTAATTATGTTGGGGAAGTGGGATTAATTCCTACGATTATTAAATGTTATTTTGGGTAGAAGTACCTCTACCAAAATACGCAAAATGTGATAATGTGTTTAATATGTAATTGCGAGCCAATTATGGGTTTATCATATTTAGTGGCAATTACGTGTAAATCAGTAATTGATACTTGTGAACCAGTTAGTTGTAAAACAATATTGTGACAAGTGACAATGTTCAATAAGTCGTAATCAGCTGGTAAACTAGTTCAGGGGGTGTATGGACCACCGGTGACTTACGAGGGCAGGGGCTAGTGTTAATTGTGGTTGGTCCATATGCTCGGCCTACGACCCGCTGTTGGCCCCAGTAGGGGAGGCACACTTCTTGCTAGCCGAAGTGTTTGCCAGATGTCGTAAACCCAGGTCGTACGGGACTGGGGGACACGATTTTCATTTGCGCACGCACTACAAAAGAGACAGTTATTCAGTTATTGCTCGAGTACATGATACAGAAGAGGTGATAAGGTTGGATGTTGTCGGAGGTGTACCTCGACACCGTATCCTTTTAAAGGTGTTTATCCAGTTGTTCTTATACAGTTGAATATGTGTTACGGTGATACAGAAGCATGTTATTATTGTTTACTATGCAGTATGATTTACTGTTATACAGCTCAGCATGCCAGCATGTCATGTAGTTGCATGGTAGTAACTTACTGAGTCTTTGACTCACCCCATCCTTTTCTTTTGTTTTTCCTTAGATCACAGAAACTCGGGAGGTTCTGATTGGTGAGGCCGGTACAGTACGTGGGTGCACATGGTGAACTTTTGGGGTAGTTACTTTTGCTAATTGTACATATGTACTCGGTGAGGACGATGGATGATAGAGTTATGTAAACTCTATTTTGGGTAGTAGTAACATGATGTGTATATCATTACTTCCTTTTGTGCCGACACGTGGTGTGGTGGCATTGTATATATGACATGTTGCCTGTGTGACTTTGTTTATCTCAGTTGACTCCGAGCTCGTTAACTCGTTGAGGTTGTTGTTTATAGTTGTGTTTTGTGAGCTCGTGTAGCTCCGTACTATTGTGATAACGGCAGGTTGTGGCCGTTTAGTTATCTTGTGTTTGTGTCGAGTTGGTTTAGCTCGCTTATACAGGTACATGTTAATTCTGATGTATGTGTTTCACGTTTCCATTTGTGGTTCCACGTAGGAGCTCGAATGGGGGTGTGACATAGCCGAACATTCTTGTGATGTTCGGTGAGCTTGAGATTGAGGTTTTTGGAGGGAGAGAGACGATCTTTTATGTGGGTGGATGTAGGAGGGAGATTGATGATGAAAATTTTGGAGCTTATGAAAAATGTAAGTGGTGGCAAAAGAGTGATGAGATTCACCTTTGAAGATCTAGGTCGGGCGAGAATCGAAGTTAGTCTAGTTTCTTATGGAGCAGTTCCACCCGAAAAAAAGCCACAGACGATGGCGGCCATGGATGAAGGGATGAAGTACAGGATGAAGGGAGGGTGTAACATGACTCTGGAGCCTCATGAAGAAGATTGGAAGAGAGGATGAGTACCGTCCAAGTAAAAAGAAGCCACAGACGATGACGGCCATGGATGATTAGTGGTATAGAGAAAGAGCTTGGAGACAGCAAAGAAGGATGGGGGAAATATAGGCTAAGAAGGGAAAAAGGGGATTAAAAATAAAGAATGATGGTATATTCTGAAAAAATGGTGTATTTAGAGGAAAGAGGGTGTTAATAGCCCCACTTTTCTTTTAAACAAGTAATAGTAGCAAGCATATGTAGATTTGGAACCTTTTCTAATATTCCCTCATTCTCAAAATATATATATATATATAGCATTTTTATTAATTTAATTAAATTTTGATTAAAAATCCAAAAAAATTTACTTATTTTTACAAATTTTAAATAATTGTTATTGATAGTAATTTTAATATTGCATTCATGGTTGAAATTTTATTACCTAAAATGTATGTTAAATAGTATTCCCTTCGTTTTTAAATAAGTGTCTTATTTTGAATTTTTAAAGTCAAGTTAATTGTTTTTTAAATAAAAAATTGACGTGATTTTTTTTTATCTTTTTCAAAACCATGAACACGTACTAAGAGTTGACTTTCCAATAAAAATGAGACTTTTTTTTTTATCTTTTTCAAAACATAACACTTATTTAGAAACGGTGTCCTAGGTTAATTTTCCAAAAAAATAAGAACAATTTTTTTTTTTTTTTGTGTTGCAACGAAGCTGAGTAATATTCATTCAGTTCATGCCTTCATGGTTCTGATAAAGTTACCACACTAATAAAAAGAACTCTCTTTGTCCTTAAAAAATAATTTCACTTTTCTCTATAATATGTTTCAAAAAATGTCTCATTTCTTAATTTAAAAAAAAAAAGATAGTACAATTCAAACAAGGTACAAATAAATAAAATTATAATTTTGAAAAATTTAACTTGATAAATAGGATTTTTTTTTTTTTGGATGGAGAGAGTATCTAACAATTGTAAATTTTGACGATGTTATTACATATTAACAAAATAGCATATTTCCCGAAAATAAGTAACCGTATATTACTATAAAAATTGCAGAAATTGCATGGTGTCAGGAGGCACTGAATCTAGAACATTCAACATGAGTACATGTTTCTTCAAATATTTTATAGAAGTAATTTTTATAGGTGTTATTTTAAATATAAAGGTTTCTTAAAAGTTTAAATTGTTAGAAGTTATATATATATATATATATATATATATAACTTCTTTAACCATCAATGATAACTCTTAATTTCAACCATTGGATCAAAAATTAAAGGTTGAGATTTAATGGTTAGTTGGAAAATACAATTAATGCAAGTAGGTAAGTCATTTAATGCATTAAATCTCAACCTTTAATTTTTAATCCAATGGTTGAAAATGAAAGTAACCATTGATGGTTAAATAAAAAAGTAACCATTAAATACTCCCATTGGGGAGTATTTAATGGTTACTTTTTGATTCAATGGTTGAAATTGAGAGTTATCATTGATGGTTAAATAAAAAATAACCATTAAATACTCCCCAATATATATATATATATATATATATAAAATAAAATCCCGCCAAAATGCATCTTCAAAAAATAGTAGCTATTCTGTTTAGTAGGAAATATGAAAATTCATCTTTATCTTTAATTTTATTATTCTTCCTGCTTTTATCTATAAAGAATTATAGCAAAAAATAACTATTTGGATTATTATCAAAAATGAATCTTAACAAACAAATCTTTTTTCAAATTTAATTTATGTTTATCTTCTTTAAACAATTTCTTTCAAATTCAAATCATACTTATATGCTCTAAACAACTTCTATCTTTGATCTATAAATAGTGTTAAACGATTGAGATTTCTACTCCTCCGTCATTTACAATAAATATTATATAGGGATCAACCACTTTATCGTAAGTCTTTGGCCCTATTGTTCTTTTCATTGTTGCTTATATTGAATTCATTAGAAATGATACATACAACAAAAATATTTGTAAATTTTACTTAACTCTCACTTATATGCTCCTCTAGATTTCTTCTATAAAAGTTTTCTTTTTGCAGGAGACGGGTCATAGGAGAGCCTACTTTTGGAGGTCTCATATCATGTACCGTTTCAAATGGTATTTGAATTTAGTCCAAAATTTGAAAAAAAATCCCAAAGTCCCCTCAACCTAAGATATGCCCCATAACCCCATTTGATGTTGCTAATTTTTCCAGTTAGTCCCCCGGCCGTGATGGGCATTAGAAAAGTAACGAAATCCATCATGTGCCTTGCACGAGGGAGGCCAGTTAGGTCTTTTTGTCATACATACAGAACACTAAATAAATGGGGTCAAAGTGTCAAAAAATTACTTATTTGCTTAAATAAAATTTTCCCTTTTTTCAAACCCTAATTTCCCTTCTCCCATTTGCACTCTGACAACCATGACTTCTTAATCATCCTCTTCAACAGCAAACACTTTCTCTTCTCCACCCAATGTTGTTCAAAATGAAATGACATCCGAAGCCAGTCCACCCCGAGTGACGACCTGTTGTTCCTTCGTACACAAGCTCTTCGTATAAAGCAAATTTGGACCTTCGTAGTATTGGTAATAGAGTGAGTGACCGTTGCTATTGTTACAGGGTGCCCAATAGATTGGTCATCTTCCGCTCGCCGAGACGTCCTTGTTTGTCTAACTCTTTTTTCATGGCTTGCTGCAACTCGTCTAATGGATTTTTGACCACATTCTTCATTGGGCCCTCAACTCTCTATCCTTCTGGCAAACTAATAAGGCCTCCGACGAACTGCAAAAAAAAAAGTCAAAGGATTCTGGTAAAGCAGTTGAGGGTCGATGTAATTGAGTCGTAATAGGTCTTGTGAGAGGCAAGCATCTCGAAATGGAGTGAGAAAGGTAAAGAGGCGATGAAGCCCCTGTTTGAATGTCTCAAATCTAATAAGTATTTCTTGTAGATCGCAGATCTATAAATGGGTGTAAACATGAATCTGGAATTCGATAAGTATTTTGTAGTCGATAGAAGTCCTAAAATTGTTCTTCCATCTCCTCGGCATTCAAAAGCTGAAAAAAGAAAGGTGAAAGGTGAAAGGGAAACCCAGATATAGAAATGAGGAATTGAGTATCAACAAGAATTTCGCTGAGATTAGTTTTCATCAGTACCATAGTGCATCCTGTCAAGCTGTTCCATCAAGGTTGGAAAGTAATGAAGTGCAAAGAAGGGGTTCAATATACCAGAGCTCGAATGAAATAAGGAAGTCGATAAAGAAGATTGAAGGTACTAAAGGGAGGAAAAAAAATTGAACACCCGCGAAATAGTGCTACTGCTTTTTTGTTTGAAATTGTCGATTCATTGTGCAGTTCAAATGAGGATAGCTTAGAATCGAGTTCATCTGTTAGCAAGCCACCCCAACAAGATTTATTAGATCTCTCCTTCAGTCCTCTTAAAGAACTATTTGACACTTTGACCCCCTTTATTTAGTCTTGTTCTGTATTGGAAATATTCACCTATTCACTTAGTATAAGACCTCTAAGTGAATATTCCTTAATTACTAAAGATTTGCATGTAACCATCATCTATCTAGGTTAGGATAACTTGTATAGATTTGATTAGTAGCCTGCGAGCTACATACTTAGTCATTCAGCCTTAGACCATCGACTCACTATGACAGGACAACTATAAATAGAATGGTAACCAAAGACTCAAGACTGCTACAGATCTCGCTAGGACACTGAGCATCAAACCCATAGAAGAAGCTGAAGAAACTCAAAGGAGCTGCGTCACCGACTGATGTTCAAGACAAAGCTCAAAACTAATCTCTCAGCAGCTGATAACAAACTGATGTCTCGGAACTCACATCAGCGATCAAGACTCAACGGTCAAAAAGGAAATATATTTTAGATTCTCTAAAAAATATTTTTTACATAACTCGATCTCTAAAGTACTGTTTTTCACGTGGTCCCGACCCAAAAAGTACTTTATGATGTGACAATGCCTTTATGCTTTTCAAAGACATAAAGTCTCTTCTGGAAGATCTCGTTATCTTCCCTAAAAGCCTTAAATCCCGAACACAGCTTTCAAGACTTTGAATTCAACCTCTATAATGACAATATACAAAGGTTGAATTCAATCATCTCTCAACGGCTACTCACATCTCTCTCCCTATAAATACCCCAGGCGTCTGCTCAAGAAAGGTGTGAAAATAGGTGGAAAATAACATTAACAATACATTGAGAGCAAGTGCTTGTGGAAAGAGAAAAATATACAGTGGTGTGCAAGAGTAATACACTTGTGAAGTTAGATTATATTCAAGCGTGCCCAATCAATCATCTACCGATTGCCCTTGAAGCTTATCTCCATCAGCCTCTCAAAAGATTGAAGGATGAAGACTTCACTCACCAAGTGTATGAAGAGAAGAAAGAGAGAAGAAGGAAAGAAATGTCCAAAGAGATCCAATATGCTAGCGTCTAGTCTAGAGTCCAGGTCTTCACTCCATATCTTATCCACACACACAACCTTACTAATTTTTGCAATGGTTGGTGTGGATTTGATTACACAATCTCGTATGAGTCGGGATATCCCCAAAAGGGACGTTCAAACTTTTTAGTTTGAACATCGCTTTTAATATTCTAACTCTTCTCACTTACCTAAGTCGCCAGATCATCAAGAGACTAATTTATTGAATCTCTAGATGGTTCTGGGGAGGGTTAAGTGAAATAGCAAATGGCGATATAAAATACTCATCTATATCTCCATTTGCCTCCCATTAGAATAGTTTGCCTGTAAGTTTTTCTTTAGTAGTTTAATTTACTTTTTGTAACATGTACTTAGGCAAGTTAGCTAAACAATATGTATGCCTTGACTGAATTCCTTTAATGAAGTATCTTATGCAGTAACTAATATTTAGTTAACTGCTGAATTCAATCTTATGTACGGCTGCTTTATATTTCATTGCCTACCATATTACTTTGATAAAATTGCTACTACATAGGAACTGAACTTACATACTTTACTATCCAATGTCTATACTATTTTATCAAAGAACATCTGCAAAGCATTGTGTGACTAAATTCTTTTAATGCCTTCTATCTAACTCTAGTCATTCAACTATCAGTCGACTGATCCCATTAGCTGATTGATAGATCAACTGAAAATAGAACTTCCGCTGCCCATACTAATTTTTTCAGTATGCCTAGCTGATTCAGTTGATTGCTTAAACATCAGACAACTAATTACATTAGCTGACTAACTAATTCATCTTCTTCGTATTCATGATTGATTGCTCAGTATGATTTTTCAAATCAGTTAGTGATATCACAGCTTTTTCAAATCAGTTAGTGATATCACAGCTTTTAAGTATCGAAAAAATTTAAAGTTTTATATATGGGCTATTCACCCCCCCTCTAGCCTATTTCTGAGCTCTCCTTCCAGAAAGCGGACCTACATTCTGCATATATGAGAAAATGACCTAATTGCCCCATCCACGTGCAAGGCACATGATGAAAAACGTTAACTTTTTAACGGTCATCACGGCCAGGGGGCTAACTTAGAAAATTAGCAACATCAAATGGGGTTATGGACAAACCTTATGCTAGGGGGGGACTTTGGGATTTGGTGTATACTTTAGGGGTTTTTTCGTATTTTGGCATTGATTTTATTAGTCATTACAAGGGTGAACCTGATTGGAAGAAAATCTGTCCTTGGTACCACAACGCAAGTGAAGGGACTCTACCTAATCCATCCTACCTAGCAAGGTAACCACAATATGTGACAAGCTAGGCAGGCCAGGTAGGCAAACCGAGGAGAGCTCATTGCTCGACCCGTATCAAAGGCGGATCCTTTCTGGTGCCCACTAAGGACTTCTCGACAAGCTGAGAGCTTGTCGACCTCAACAAGTGTAACCTAAACACTTCGTCATATCAGGTCATCATCTAAGCTCTCATGGACCACGAGGTTATCGCCCTAAGAGCTCTCAGCGGACGACCTCGGCATACAAGCAGCCAGGTCGTCATCTTAGCTCTCATAGACCACGAGGTCGTCGGCCCTACAAGATCTCAGCGAGCGACCACGACATATAAGCAACCAGGTCGTCTTCTTAGCTCTCCTAGACTACGAGGTCGTCGCCCCACAAGCTCTCAGCGGACGACTTCAATATACAAGCGACCAGATTGTCATCTTAGCTCTCTTGAACCACGAGGTCGTCACCCTAACAAGCTTTCAGCAGGCAACCTCAGCGAGCTCCTAACGACCTCCACCTTGTCGTAGCAGCCTCTCATTGGGCACTCAGATACGTGCTCCCGGCAATTCAGAGCTCTGCTCCACTTCCACACTTACTGGCAGAAAAGTATAAGGGACCACTGTACGACCCGATGATCACAATCACAACTATCAGCAAACACCGTCTGACACACAAGAAGACAAAGTGGTTGCTCAGACTTGTCCCCTGCTGGTTCCCCCTGCTTGCTACTCACTCCACATATCTGCCTATAAATACTGAAGTATCATCCTCCTCCTTCTCCCTATGCTATCTAAATCTGAGAACACACGCTTTGCACATTGCTCTCTTTTGGTTCACAGCTTGTTAGAGAGTGATCTAGCTCCTTCCGCAGACCAAGCTATGTGGATCTAGCTTCTGTTATAACCTTCATACTAATTCTCACACCGGAGGGTTATAGCTAGGACATTCCCGGCACCCCTAACGGTGTTTACTTGGTTGAACACATGCCATTCCATCACCTGAGCTCAAGAACACAACAATAACAGTCCCAGCAACATAACCGGTATACTACTAGACTACACACTTGGCTCCTATGTGGAATAGACGTGGTCATCACTAAAATTTGGCATGATCAGCAAGCCAGAAAGGAGGGAGATCATGATATCATTCCCCCCAAAATGAGTTAGTTTGGTTATACCTGGAGTAGAGCTTCAAAGTTGTGATATCAAGCAAGTTATGTCATGTTTTTATAATGCTGCTCAGGACCTGTAGCCATCTATATATGGAGGAATTTGCCAATCGCTTAACATAGTCATACCATGAAAAACTTAAAACTGCACTGTACATAATTTCAGATTCAGTAGTTAGTGGCTGACATTGTCGTTATGCTTGGTTCAGGGATACTGTGAGGGAATGGAAAAGAATTCCAGTGTTGCATATATTGATTTTACCATGGAAATGCAAGACATAGAACTTTGTGGGTAATGATATTGGCATTCCAAATATCAACATCAATGAAGAAATTAAGCTTCACTGTATAGTTATAGAATGTTTCATGTTAATGTTTAAAGAAATGACGTTTGATTGCCCAGATTATGTATACAAAAAAGAAATGTCTTTTTTTTTTTTTTTTTGGGGGGGGTTTTTTGAAAGAAAACATCCCTTTATTAATTTTGGGAAGAAACTGAACAATCATTCTTAATTACATCCAAAAGAAAGAAAATAAAGAACATGGTGGGACTAGCTAGCATAGGAAATCAAATGGTTGCTCGAGCCAAGGTGTGAGCAGCCATATATATCCGCTTGTCTCCCTCCTTTCAAACATGACTTGGTAAGACCCCTCATTCTTCAAGCTCAAAACATTAATTAATAGCATCCATCTCCAACACTCTTGCAATCGGTTTCAAAAATAACATACTCCATCCGTTCCAGGTAAAGAGTCCATTATACTATTTTGAGATGTTCCACTCAAAGAGTTACTTTAAAAGTTATGCTTACAATCTCAAATATGCTATAAACATCTTGATAATGCTAAAATATTTTTGTAATTATGACCAACTTCAATACTACTTATATATCCTTTAATTATTAAAATTTTCAAATGTGTACTCTTAGGGTAGAACGGCGGGAGTATTTTTTAGCTCCAAGGATGTTGCCCATATTAAAGCTTCGTCTAAAACTCCCCCACAATATTCTCCTCCCCCTCAAAATAGCTCTATCCACATTGTACTGTTGAGTTTACTTATAGTATCCTGTAATGTATAACTCTTTAATGATATTATTATTACTACTTATAACCCAGCTTAATGTCAATGATAACTTTACATTAAAAACTTTTTTATTTTCAATTGTTTAAATTTATTCTTTTCAAATTAAAAATGTAAAATGTTAAATTTTATTTATAAAATACATGGCTTGTGCTTTAAGCACCGGTTACTAACTAGATTTTTGTTTATAGTTTAATTTATTCTTTTCACAATAAAATGTAAAATGCTGAACTTTATTTATAAAACAAATGGCCCGTGCTTTAAGTAAAATTTTGGGGAAATGAATATATATATACATATATATATATATATATAATTGAATGGTTCGGAGAACTGAAATGTTGAAAGCGATGGAGAGAAAAACTCTAAAATATTGGGTTCCTCTTTGATTGTTGGGTCTTGTCAATTCGGGCAAGGTTCACATCAATACGGTCACGACTATATGGTTATTGTGAATTAAAAGGAAAATGTAGGAGAGCAGGCAAAGGAGGAAGAATAGTTCAAAGGACCAACTCCTCAATCTTAATAGTTAGAAATATAGACAAGGCAAAAATTTATTATTACTACCATGAGACATCTATATATATATATATATATATATATATATATATGGGAAGTATTTAATGGTTACTTTTTTATTTAACCATCAATGGTTACTCTCATTATCAACCATTTGATCAAAAATTAAAGGTTGAGATTTAATGGTTAGTTGGAAAATGCAATTAATACAAGTAGGTGAGTCATTTAATGCATTAAATCTTAACCTTTAATTTTTGATCCAATGATTGATAATGAGAGTAACCATTTAAATATTTTACCATATATATATATATATATATATATATAGGCAACTGAGTTCTTAAAACAACTATTTAAGGCAATTTCCTGCCTAAATTACATTACCAAAAATAGAAACCCTTATATATACAGAAAATTTAATGTATTTGTTAAATAACTCATAAAATAAAATTATAAAAACCTAGAAACTTGCACCAAACTTCACTCCAACTCTCTAATATTGGTCTGATGCATAGTTGAATAATGAATCATTTCAAATATTAGTCTGATACATTTCACAATTTTCAATTGATTGAGAGAAAAGACAGAATAATGAATCATTTCAACAACTGATGTTGTTCCAATTCCATGACTTTTAAAATCCCTTCACCTATATAATCTTTTGTTTCATCCACTTAGGCTTTTTCTGCAAAGTAGACAAAAAATAAAACAATCAAGAATCATCTTTGGCAATCCGCTAACAACGAATATTCATAAATTATAATGACTTCCGTAGCATCCATTTTGAGGTCTGTCCCAATAGAAAACCATTTGAAACTACCACCAAGTATGGAGTTAGTACCGGTGGACAAAGAGGTACGAAAATGCTTATTGCAGCTATTTTATTTTTTCTATTATCTGTCTCTATTTAATGCCTACATATTAGAAAAGAATATATCAAAAACACACCACTAATCAGAGTATATATATTAAATAAAGTTGTTGTGAGTACGAACAGTCGCATTGGTTAGATCAAGCTTGTGTGAAAACGTTCGATGAAGGATACGTATAGTCACATTAATTACCATATTCCAAGCCAAATTGGTTGTACAACATGCCTATATATGTTACAAATCATTTTTTCATGAGTTTTTCCAGCATTGCATTTGACTACTTAACAATCATACAAACATATCTTTCTCATTTTATGTGTTTAAGTCATACACACAGATTACCCGCCCTTTATAAAATCCACAACATACAGACACAGGATATACAACAAGAAAACGAAGAGTACCCTCATTGACGACAATTGGAGAATCATCAAAGGACAAATGTATATTTGTTTAACTACGGATGATATGAGGATCACTAAATCTACTGTCATCTCTAGAAAGTGTAAGAGTCCAGATAGTTCATCAACAGGTAAGTTTTTTTTTTTTCCTCTTAACTGTTAAAATTAAACTATCTACGTGTTAAGTTGTTTGAGAGTTAAATCACTTTTGGAAATTATTAATTGCATCTTTTAAATAGGCTAGACTTTTTAAACAAACATAAAAATTAATCAAAACAATATGAAGACTGGTACTATATGAAAATCCAGTTTACTTATCATCAAATTATTAATTTTTTTTTTTTGTCCAGCTTTAGAATTTTTTAAAGAACATTAAAATGCTGTTATTAAATAGGTAAGCATGTAGTACTATGTAAACTGATATGAAGCAGTCCAAACGGGCATGATGTTAAGTATACTTATCTTCCATTTGCAAAATAGTATCCTGATGTATCCACCTTCATCAAAAAATTAGTATGCTGATGTATCCAAAACTCTGGTGGCATCAGGCAGCTTCCTGACCACTCATACACAGAGTATCTAAGCAAAAAGAGCATATATAGTTGGCCTTCAAATTAATAGGATCATTACAGCTCTAAAGTGAATTTATCAGAATAGAGAAAAGTTGAATATCACTTTGGGGGTGATTTGTCTATAGAAGAGTCATACTGAAAGCCAAAGTCTTGTCCCAAGAAGGTATATAAGTGACACTGCCGGTCATTGTTTACTTATCGACCTTTGCATCAATTCTGAAATTCTAATAACAAAAAAAATAATTAAATCACAAATACACATGTGTTTCTATAACATATTTACATATCTAGAAAATTATTAAGAAATACTTTTAGAATCACAAATATGACCACATGGAATGGACCAGTAGAAAAGTCCAAAAACTAAAATCAAACTAGCTACCATGTCCTTGTTTTTATTTACAACTAGTTTTACATCCGTGCGTTAAACGGATGAACATATATCTTTTTCAATTAAATACTACCATACTAAATCTCCACAAATTAAACAGCAATATAATATCCACAATTTCTTCAATCAAGTCAAATCCTACAAAATACTACCATACTAGCAGGAAATACTTCAAAAGAGACAGGGAAAAATTAATGATCTTACTTGAAGTGGATGTAGAAACGCAGAGTGAAGTTCCCCCTTCTTAGAATCAGCCCTAAAAATTGCCTCCCCCAAACTTAATTTTTGCCCTAACTTTGAATACTTGAATAGAAATTTCGGCTCTTCACTGCTGGAAGTTGCAAAAATATGTTTTTGTTTGGACAAATATATATGGACGACAGATGAAAAGGGGGAAGGTCAGGGTTTTACATATAGGAGGGTATATAAGCGAGTAAAAGATAGCAAACGAAAGGAGGTCTAGCAGCCAATGGAAATCTTTGATTTCAAGCTTAGTATGTTTTCTAATTGGCCCAATTTAATTAGTTTTATTAATTTTAGGCCATAAATATTCTAATAACAAATAAGGCCATTATAAATTAGTATAATTATCAGGAAATTACTGGCCGGTCCACTTTCTGAAACTTTTTTTCTTTCCAGTCCACCTTTTTTTTTTAAACCGCTAAAAGGCACTTTGAGAATTTTCTTTCTAAAATGCCCTCAACAATATCGTTGCTTCAAATTTGAGGTTCGAATAGATGTATAAATAATTTCATGTTGTTAATATAGTCCTCCCTCATGTTTAGGTATTAATTTCCATGCATAAAACACGAATTTGATCAAATTCGAATTTTTTGAGTTCATCCCGTTTTTCTTTGTTCTCGGACTGTTTTGGCCACTTTAATCTATGTTTTAAGCTTCGAATTTGTTTAAAATCAATCTCATATTATTATCCTAACTTAGTACTACATTTGTGCACAATTTTTCTACCAAAAAATACTATTTTTGAGATCAAAATCGAGCTTGGCAGTGTACTGTCCGAAAACAGAGGGAGATGTTATTAGACTGATTTTGGGACTTTAATTAATGATTTGAGTTTAAATTGTATATAATATCAATATCATACTGTTATAGGAAGTCAATACCATGTTTGTATGTAAATTTTTCAACCAAAAATAACTATTTTGATCGATTTTGATATTATATTAAATTGGGCATCGGGATGCATTAAATTGGGCATCGGGATGCCTTGACTGCTCATCGCGATGCCTTAGTTACTCATCGCGATGCATCTGTTGCTCATCGCGATGCCTTGGTTGCTCATCGCAATGTCTTGGTTACTCATCGCGATTGTTGCTCATCACGATGCCTTGGTTGCTCATCTCGATGATTAACCCACGCGATGCCTTGGATTACTCATCACGATGCCTTGGGTTACTAATGCGCGCGTGTTTTTCTTTCATTAATGGTATAATCGTCTTTTCGTCCCAAAAAATGCCTTTATCGATTTTAAAAAAAGATGAGTGGACTGGAGCAATTACAAATGTTAAAAAAGAGACCGGCCTATAATTCACCCTATAATTATTTGTGTGCCATATTAAGTTTGATAAATGTTTGGCCTATTTGTTTTTGGCCCATAATTAATTCAACGTGATTGACTTAGGGCCATTTTTTATTGCACTGTAATTAATTGAGGAAAAATATTGAAGTCATTTGAACTATATAGGTCATGTGAAAATAATAGTGTTATTTTGTACTTTATTTTGTATTTGCTTATTTTTAATTTAATAGTTACTTTTATATTATGTTACAGAAAATGCTACTTCCCAACAGTATAATATTGAAGGTTCGATACAAAATGTGTTAAATATGACTTCAATTCCTCCTTTATCGGATATCACAAACAGTATGATATTATACTATTTTTAAAGTAATTTTTATTTTTATATTTTTGTCTATATATTTACAAGAATAAACTTTTTTTCAATTAATACACCGATACAGAATACATGAAACAACATTTTACATTGATTTTCGTTATTCACAGGCCCATGTACCTCGCCAATTGTTGATTTAACAAATCGATTGTGTTAATACTTTTGTTACTGTCATTCCGAACAAACAAATGTATTTAGATAAATTCTCGTATCTTACTCAATGTAAAGTTTTGTTTTGTTTGTTAACTTTTTAAATTTTTATTATTACGTTGTATACATGTTATTCATGTTTTGTCTTTTTTTTTTATTTATGGAATAATTTTTTATTAAATAATGGGTAAAACAATGACATTTTGTACGGAAAAGAAAATATTATAAAGTAAACATTGTTCAAGCATATGATTGTTTTAATGAGACCTATTATTTATATACTTTGAAGTCAGGCTACCTTCTTCTTTTTTTATTTATAACATTATTTATTTAATTAATAGGCTTGAATCATTTTTCTTAAAAAAAAATTAATTGACTCATATAAAAGTAATGTAAGATCATTTGTTTGTTATATTTTACAATTGTATTATAAATTTGTATACTTTTTTTTTTTTGCCTACTTTGTTCTTCTTTTTATAATTTATCTTGATTTTCCTCATCAACAGGCCTAAATTTTTCAATAATTGTTGATTATACGAATGATGAAGATTGTCCTATTCTATCTGTTAATGTAATATCGACCAACAAAACACATTTAGATAAAAATTCATATCTTGTGTATCGATATGAAACAACAAATGTTGTGTACAAGGAAATTTTTCAGAATTTATGATATTATCGATAGAATGATATATTTCTTTTTAATTAGTTGCCTCCAACTTTATTTTTTTAAATTTATTCTTTTAAATTTGTTTTTCCTATTCGTTTTGCTTAAGTATAATTTAATTAAAAAAAGATATATGTTCATGCGTTCAACGCACGGGTATAAAACTAGTTTGTTTTAAACGATAAGAGTGAAAATGGGACATGAACTCCCCAGATGGTATTGCCTTGTGAAAATTGAATAGGTTGGAGCTCCCAAAATTTTCTGTTTACACAACCATTCTTGATTTTCACTATTTCTCTACATTTCTTTTAGAAAATTTTCCTCACTCGACTATCTGACCACAAGATGTTAACAGTTTAGTGATCGGACTTCAGAGAGTCCTCTCGCACTGTTGTCTGTTGTTTGCCGAGGGTCGAATTTAACAGGTTTATACTTTGACAAAGGCCAATGATATATAATCAATCATTACAGAAATTTACTCCAACAATCCGGCATGCGCAGAGGCACAGACAAAAAGAAAAGTTTATGAGGTGCAAGGAGTAGCCAAATTTGGTTCTTAAATAGCCAGTGTTGTAGACAGCATGTATATAATCCTAGGTAACTAGAACATGGTAAAGAAGTATTTGAACTGCAAGTAGTGGCAGCAGCTTCTGAGGAGAAACCATAGCCTTACACTAGTACATGAAGATCCCCTTTTAGCGGAAACTAAAGCCTCCAGTAAATTGCCAGCCGATGCAGAATGCCTGCAATGATAGCCCAAAACAGTATCTCTGCAAAGATAACATAAAGCAGAATCCCCACTCTTCTTGAATGCCAAACTCCAATGAAAATGTGCTTTTGAATCCAATGTATCTGCGTTGATCCGGTTTAAGGAAGTCATCACTCAGAAAAGCTATAAGTGCCATTTACAAAGACTTTGTGGAGGATACAGATAGGGTGATAATATGAGCACTCATAAAATTTGACCAAAAAGCTGCATAATGTATTGATTTCTATATTATCGCATGGAGCTTCTAGTTGTCTTGTGGAGTGCCTATATTATCACCCAATGAATGTTTAGCATAAACTTTGAGCATGTGAACTCTTCACGACTAGGAATTATGCCAAAGGTCATTCTGCAGCTTGGAAAAAAAAAAGTTCCTATTAAGTTGCGATTGATAACCAGCAACAAGGAAATCTCGATTTCTGGACAAGGGAGACACAATTTATTTATTTATTTATTTATTTTTTGACAAGTACAAGGGAGACACAAATGTAAAACTAAAATAAACATCTGATCAAAGTACAGAATTTGTGTGTGTGTGTGTGGTGGTGGTGGTGGTGGTGTGGGGTGGGGGTTGTCATACTTTGATTTAATTAAAAAGTTTTTTGGAAAATATGGGGTCATCTTCAGTTTATGTTCTACTCCATACGGTTTTCGAAGTCACCACGTAATCCATACTAGTAATCACCAGAATTACCCAAAGCCAAGGAGGTCACTTTCCCCTCTTACTGTCACGACATCTACAACCACTAGGGCTGCCAGAAAGAAAATTTTGTTCCTATTTACTTGTGAATTGTGATTGACAATCCCAAGGCAATGGTTGCCAGGATTTTTGGACAGGAAGTCACAAATTCTAAAAAAAATGATCTTCAAATTAAAAAGCCAAACCAGAAGAACATCATCCACAAGATAGAACTATTTATATGGTTACTCGAGTTGTAACACCTGAAGTTCGAAGACCAGTTTGCACAACAACCACATCGCCATACTGCCTAAGCCCAAATTGTTTGTAGTTGGTATTCAACCCTTTTCTAAGCCACTTATATGTTTTCGATTCCGATGTGGGATTGGGGTCTCAAGCGAGCACTCAAGTAGTCGAGTTAATTACAATCCAAGCCCTTGGACACCCACTCTTAATCTTACTAAGAGTTAAACTTGTCTTCACTTTACAAGATCTACTTGGAACTCTTTCTTTCCTATGTACGAAAGAACCTTAGTTCTTAAAGACGTGCTTTTTTAGCCTTATACTATAACACAATTTAACACACTAAAAAAGATGCTGGGCAGACTATAGATAAGAGCACGGAAACTCACCACTTCAATGGGGAACTGATGACAAATTCAAACCTGATCTTATAGCTTGGAAACCCTTAGACTAGCTGGAAAACAGATAAAGGATAATACCAACTCTAACACCAATGCATCCACGTGCTTAATAGCATAAGAGTTTTTGCAAAACCTCAAGGAGCCAATTCCAAAAATAAGCAGCCAAGTACAAACCTCTAGGATGGCATTAGATCATGAAAACATACCAGTGTGTTGTTGGGGTTTTCATAATACCACCCATTGATGAATCCTGCAAAGATGCCTTCTGCTGCCAAAACATAGACAAGCATGGCATTCATACCAATCCATTCCAACGGCAGAAACAAGAATCTCAAGTTCCAAATATCAACCTGGCAAAAGTGGATAACTTTAAGTCAGGTTCAGGTTAATACTGAAACTGCAAAACGAAGGTCTTTTGCCATTACCAAGCCAAAAATAGTGCCCAATGATGCATGTAAATATTTTTCTCATAAATCTTCTTTCTGGATGGGAGGGTGACAAATCATATAACTAGATGAATGAGCTTCAACTTTTACGAGAATATAGTCTTACTCCTAACTTATAAAGTGAGGTGATTTCCCACGGATAAGGGAATGCGGGAATTAATAATATTGCTGAGAGAATTATCAAAGTTACTTTGTGTCTTCCATGTAGATTGATTACTGTAAATAGATTGATAGCAAAGCACTTGGCAAATTAACAAAAACAAAGAGTAATAAGTTTAATGATGACAGACTTGACAGTAAAACCTAAGTAAAAGATTCTGTTCATGCAAGGTGATTACAAAACTTCTGTAGCCCTTCACCATCAGAGACAAGCGCTAAATAAAGTCACTTTCCGATCACAGGAATTTGCTGTCCTCCTGTGCTTTATTTTATTTTGAGATGACGAGCTGTAACGAGCAGTTTCTTTTTTTTTTTTAGTTACTGCAGTATCTTTTTTCTGCGGAAGTTTATGCCAAGTGCCTCACATAAACAGAGAATTAAATCTGACCAAGCAGACAACCCTAAGGAGTGGCCCACACACAATCCTTTACAAAGCATGTGGGGTCTTAGTTTTGATCCTCTTCCCACGCATTATGGCCAAAAAGAAAACCACAAAAATACAAAATAATGGAAAGCAAAAGTTAATGACTACAATACCAGAATGTAAAAGGCTGAGAAAACCAATGCGGCTGCTCCTGAGGTCACACAAACATAGCTCAACGTGTACAGCTGTTTATTTAAAGGAATTGCTGCATTGAGTAAAGGAAGAGATAAAAGGAGAGGTAAAAAGGATGAAGGGGTCAAGGGAATCTATACAGCAACTATAACATCTGCTTCAAATTCTCCAATGCCTCACCATTTGTCAAATGAAGGGTAATTCCCGAAATAAGGAGCGCAAAACCCATCACAACCCAATGCCTCAGTCTAGATGTATGACCCTGAAACTCAAGAATTCAGCAAATGATACTGAATGGGACATGTAAAAAGTACAACTAAAGAAACAGTCCAGACCTTCATATGTATAAGCACATGCCCGAAATGCACTCCAATAATTGTCGAGAGAATAGCAGATATTGAGCTGCACGAGTAAAATAAATCCACAGAAGTTATATGCATATTTTGAGCTTTGACAATTTAGAGGCACATTGCTTGTATTTTATTTGATTTGGTCTATCGACTAAGACAAGACATTGGTTTGAGGATTTGTATTAAGACTTTTGGGGGATTTTGTTTATGTTGGTGATTTAGATATGTTGGTTGGATCCAATGTATTAATTTATTGTGGTTATTGGAAATTGTTTGGTTTAGTATTAATTGTTGGTGACGTGGCCGAACTATGGGACCGCGGTGCCGGTACCGGGTTTGGGGCGTTACAAGTCCTATGATAAAAGTAAACAATACGGTTCACAACAGACCTAAGAATTCCTTCAGGTTCAAAAGGTGCCCAGCACCACAATGGAGCATCTTTTCGGAAAGGGCCTTCGTAAGGGGAACTTTCTGTGCAAGCCTGCAGCACTTTTAAGGAGTTTGAGAAATTTTCTAACTGCCACTACCAGTAAATAGCAACCAAAGAACAAAAAAATAAGCTGAATCAATGATAAAATGACACAAAGAAACTCACTTTAGATCTCTTCCAAGCAGGATGCTGATACATGTGATTGATTCCAAGTACTTCTCTATCAACATAACCTACTGCATTACAGGGTGGATCCAGTTTTCCTCTGACATTACAAGGGACCTGAGAATACAAAATTGATTACAAATGAAACTGAAAAGGTCCCCGTACTAGGAGTGTTAAATTAGGGTTAAGTCAATCAACAAGCAAAATATCAATAGCACAAGCATCCTTTGAAGAAGTTATGATTTCATTTCAACGACAAAGAAGCAAACATCTTACCCTTAAAAGTAAAATAAACAACCAATTTACTTAATGACAAAAAGCACCCACTCCACTGGAAATCAATGATTAAGGATCAATAGTAGGTCAACGAAGAGCATGCTAAACCTGTTTCTGATCTATTGTGATTAGTAAATCATATAAAGGCAACCACAAACGCATATTCATGGATTAAGGCATTATCAATGACAATATGAACAATATCATCTTCATGAAATACATAGGACTACGATATGAGAAAGATAGCAGTAACTTACAGTTACAATCTTCCCATAATCAGCGCTAGCTGTATTGTTGACTCTGAACTGCCAGTCGGGAACATAAGTTCCATAAATAGTAGCCAAGTAAACGATCAGAACACATGCTCCCATCAGCCTGCAAATTGCATTGAGCGACATTCGACATTATTCTACAAACTAAACTGAGAATGTCATCAATTGACAAAAAGAACAAACTCAACACTTACCAGTGCCAACAATATAACTTAAATATGGAGAGACGGCCAGCAGGTAGATACTTGGGTTGTGCATTTTTAGTTGCAATTTCTATCAATCCTACCACCAAATATGCCAGTGCTATTCTCTAGAAAGGGTAATCGAAATTATCCCATATCAACAAATTTACAACAGCTAATATGTTGTGTGATAATGCCTACAAAGAAAAAGTTGAAAACAACATTACCTGGAGAATGCCACACCACCTAATCTTTTTCATGTCGACACCATATGTTAGTTTGTCAGGAGCATGTGAAAAACCTCCTTCCAAATACAAACAACATCAAAAAGTAAGATAGGATTTTTCTGTATTTTGATAAACAATATACTAATTAAAATTGTCTTAATGTCGATTGTAAGCTTGAATCAATAATTGGCAAGTTGTCAATACTCTGCCGGCTTCACTGGACGGAACGGTCATCTCACAACTTTAACAGTTTAAATCGGGTTAATAGGTCTCATATAAACAACCCAACTTTAACTGTTTGAAAAATATGCCATCCTATTCTGTATTGATATTAATAAATAACTATAACAGCTGAATATGTCAAACTTTTTTCAAGAAAAAATGGACCAAGATTTTTGAAGGTTATGATTTGACTAGAACATGTACCAAGTCTCGTAGAGTAAATAACAGAACACCATGCTTCTCAGTAATAATGTTCCTACCTCCGTAGCCAAGCGAATCTTAGTTTTGTTTGTCTCAGATTTTGAGAAGGCCAACTTTGTCTATGACTATTCAAATGTGTTGAATCAATCTGAACGGAAAAGTGGCATTATTTAGGGATGAAGGTGGTATTTCACTATCCTTTCCTATTGGCTTCCAAACAAAAACTAGTTTTTGGAAAAATCACAGTTGATGGTGTTTGAAAATAAAGGTAGAATTTACCTTAGACAGACATCTGGCATGTTAGCGCCAAAATGCATTTTGAACCATGTGATTAACTATATATCGTATGTATGGGGATCATGCAAAAATTTGCAGTAGAAGGACTAACCATGGAAAATCAAAATAAATTCATGCAGAATGTTTTAGAAATGAAATCAGAACTGACCTTGTAACAGAATACCCCAAAAAAGGAGCTTGAGAGTTCTAAGGATCACCTTTCTAATGGCCAGGAGTCGATCTGGTATTCTCTACCAAAAGAAGAACAAGAATGGCAGCCAAAGAGTGAGAACTCTCTAACAGTTCATTGTAATTTTGTAAAAGGAAATGATAGTCAAACCTTAAGAGCAAGTGCGATGGCCATTCCCACAATAAACAGAAAAAATGGCATCACAAAATCAGCAAGGTTGCAGCCATCCCATGGTGCATGCCCAATCATAGGCCATTCTCCTCCGGCGTCATCAACCAAAATCATCAACTACAATGCATTTATCATACTGCTCGCAATTAGTGGAAAACAACATGAAGCAATTATTTAAGAGAGAAGTAGGCATGTGTTCAGAGGTGAAGCCACACTAGCAGGCAGCAGCATGGGGTTCACTTCACTTCCTTTAATTTTGGGAAATTGGTACTTTAATGCCCTTATACTTTTAGAAAATGGCTTTTTACTGCTAAAAACAACAATTTTATCAATTTTTACCCCCTTTGTTTTTGAAAAAAATTGCACTATGTTATAATGTTGACCTCCTTTTGAGCTAGATTTTGATATTAGAAATATAATTTCTACCCCAAAAACAATCTTGACCCACTTTCCCAGAAAGTCAGAAACCCTGGCTTCACCACTACCTGTGTTAGTACAAAATCTATATCATGTGTGTATAGGTTGACCAATAAAAAATAGAAGCTATTTGAAGGCACACCCGAACACAATCAAGCCCATTGATGACATAAAGCTCACACTTACAGTAATGCCCAGGATGGCCAATGCACAACGATCCTCTCTCTACGAAGTCTATGAAAACTCCAACATAAGCAACCTTATTCCTAAGAGGGAGAACGTTTCAAACACGTTACTAACAGGTTAGAACAGAGCAACCTTATTGTTGACCCAAGGCTTGCCGCACATGGAACCCAAAACTTGACCTTGTAAAATTCCATGCTAAAGGGGGAACTGGGAAGTGATGCTCAACCATTTATGGAAATATTTTGCACTGAGAATATATAGAAATCAAATTTCGATGCGTTGAAAACATTCAACTATTCATTAATCATTCTCCTTAATCGTTATCAGTACAGAACATTTCCATTTAAACCCTTAACAAACGACTGCGGGGAATTCGTTAGCAGGATCCTACAAATTAAGCAGCAAACGGTAACTTCATCATATTCATATCCATCAAAGGGGAAAATTGGGAAAAAGACCAAGTCCAACTGTAGCACCAAAATTGGGATATAGTAAAAGCGTAAAACTGGCAACAAAATTTCAAACAACACAAGACAAGACGATCGGAAGAGGGAAATTTTTAATTACCGCAACAGTGAGGCCTCTAAATATGTCAATGGACGCCACTCTCTTCTTCTTTGTGTCATGTTGATTATTATTATCATTTGGCTTCTCTTCTTCAGGAATATCAGCGGGTTCTGCAATGATCAGACGGTGGTGGTGTTCGCTGGCTTCGGGTTTGATGTCGTCGGCCATTCTGTTCCGACTAGTAACTGCCTAGCTCACCCCAGAAGACGATTCAGCTTCACCTCTCAAGTCTCGAGCGTAGCTCTTCCACACCCCACTCTAGTGTCTGACGCCACCCACCTTTCTGATTGGCCTTCTACTTTTGAACGCTGATGACTTCTCACTCAGTCACTTGTTAAGTCTTCCTCCTTTCTATTTTCTATTTTGAGTAAGGTCATGGCTACTTAATCAATACTAAATTTTTATCAAATAATGAGTTAGTTGATGTAATAGCTGGTATAAAAAAATAAAATTAAAAATTATAATTAATGCATCACATCAGTTATTACATCAACTAATATATTATTTGGTATAAAAAATTTGATACTTTTTAGGTATTCATAGCATTACTCTTCTATTTTTCCTTTTTGCATGTTCTAACTAACGGTCTCCTAAGAGCATTCACAGTGGTTCCACCCTATACCACACTCTAAACACATCGTTTTCTTTTTCAGTTTCACTTTTTTAACACTCTAAAAAAAATTCACTCTAACAAACACTCTCTATACAACCCTCTAAAAATTAAATATTTCTCATCTCAACTAACAAATCTAACTACCATTCTATTTTTATTTTATTTTTCTAGCACAATCGGAATGAAATATTTTAAAATTTATATACTATAAAAATTATAGTACTTATGTTTTAATAATTTTAATTTCAGTTATTTAAAATACATACGTGACAAAACTAATAATTTAATTATATTAATATATTTAATTCTTTTTATTATATTATTATATTTAAAATATAAAGAGGGAGAGAGAGAACATATCTTTCTTTGTGTGTGTGTGTGTGTGAAAGAGGGGAGAGGGAGAGGGAGAAGGGCAAGGGAGGAGAGAGAAAAGAAATGGAGAAAAAAAAGTTACTATTTAAGTTGAAAGGTATTCTATATTTAGAAGGAGTTTAGTGAATTTTAGAGGAAGAGAGTGGGATAAAGGGACCATTGTAGGATTGAGAGAAGGTAAAAAACTTTAAAATTACTTTTAGATGGTTGAGAGAGTAACCCATTGTGGATGCTCTAACTTTTGATTTATAAATTTTGTATTAATATTCTTATCTGTATATCTTTAAAGCTTCAATTAATATTAACATAGCATGTATTAAAAAAATTCACTTATTTAAAATAATAAAATTCAATTAATGTTATAGATATTATTATCAAAATATATTTTACAGTCTATCATTAATTATATTTTTTTAATTTCTATATTTTATCAACGAAGAACATTAAATAAAAATTTCTTAATGCACGTTAGATTTTTAAATAGTCAAAAACTTTGAGATATTTAGAAAACAAACTTTGGACCATTTACACCTCTTCTGTTCTCAATAAATTTTCTTATTCGTCTTTCCAACACAAATTTTAAAAGTGTACGACCTCCGCCCAAAATAATTGTTGTTTTAACAAAAAAATTTGTCCCATAATAATTTTTGTTATCAAATTTTAAAAAATATTTGCTCATATTTTGCCAAAATTACCCATATTTATTACTCTCATTAAAGAGTGGTAGGAGGAAAGAGAAAAATAGCTCTACAACCTATCTAAAATAATCGAATTTAAATAAGGACAGATCAATATTTTTGAAAAAATTATTAATTCGTGTACAAATTGCTAGAACGACAACTATTTTAGGAAAGTGGTAGTATTAATTAGAGTTATATTAAACAATACTTTCTAAACTATTTCAACTAATTATGACCGAGGCTCCGTCCAGTGTAATAGAGTTGCTACAATGGAACTATATGGGTTGTGGCAAGCTGAGGCAAGATGGTGTTTAGTGCGGGTTTCTTTTGTTAGGGGCTTAGGCCCTTCGGGATCCCCAAAAAAAAAAAAAAATGTAAAAGCCTAATAATTAATAAAAAAAAAAACAGTAAAAAGCGTTTGGCTAATGTATGTGTTAAACGCACATTTTAAGAGGCTAGATATAATAAATTTTGGAGTAATGCTATGAGTACTTAAAGAGTACCAAAATTTTTGCAAGTAATTCTATGAGTACCTAAAAAGTACCAACATTTTTGCACCAAATGATGTGGCAACTGATGTGGTACAAAAAATAAAATTAAAAATCATAATTAATGCATCACATCAGCTGACACATTATTTGGTGTAAAAAAATTAGTACTCTTTAAGTACTCATAGCATTACTCTTTGTTTTGTCTCAACTTTAACACAACAAATAAAATGGAGTAATTAGTTGCTTCACTTTGAAACAACTAAAAGAAAAAAAGCATGCTATAAAAATATTCTGAAAATAAAGTTAAGGAAACGAGAAAACATTTTTGATGTGATAATGACAACATTTGTTCGAATAGTTGGCTATAAATATCGAATATTGAGCATCCAACATTTTACCTAACAACTCTCAATATTGTCTATATACACAAAATAACAAACTTAAGTTTGCTTGTCAAGGCTCTTCTCAAGATATCCAAAAAGTCCATTACATTATACTATTATTTTTCAATTGCTATTAGTTTCACCGCGTAAGCATATTAGTAGTGTGGTGGTGCACATGATACTCCGAGACCATACAATATTCTAAAATTTTAAATCTTGAAATAACAAAAATATCTAAAACCAACAAGACCTAAAAAATTTACCCACAAACAAATGCTTAGGATCATCCAAATTCTAATCCATCAAGTAACCCAATGAACTTGCATGTAACTGTTTCAATTCACCGTCTCAAGGTACCAGTTACTGTTTCAGGAAAGGAGATAATATCCTCTTTACAATCATCATGCTACACAAACATAAGACAGATAAGGTGCAACATTAGACTGTTTGTGATCGTTCTATAGCGCAAGAGTATTTATTCATTTCATTCCATTTCAGAGTGAATTTCATTCCATGGGGTTAAAATACATGCAATGGAATTGCTCTCACGTACCAAACGAGCAGAGTTGGACTGTGCATATCATCACTCTTTGAGAAATATCCAAAAAGTTGACCTGTGATTCTCAAGTCCCAACATTATCGAACATATTAATGGGGATCTACAAGAAGGCAATCGGAACCCAATGTGGAAAGAGTTTACCCAACATACCACCGGTCTGTTTTCAGAAGATATAAATATAAAATACATTTGCCATTGCGTCAAACTTCCTGTCTCAACCATTTCTGCAGTCTACGAAATATATATTCTTCCAACACTTCCCCTTACCATACAAATACAGATTTAGAGAGACTAAGCATAATATATAGAAGCACCAGGTAGGCTCGCATTTTCTGGTCTCAGCAGCTAAGCCCTGTGGTATAGGTATATCAGCCACGACCGCGACCTCCACCTGCATTCAATAGTGACTCCACTTACTACATGCGTAAAAAACCAAAACGCACCCCTCCATTCTCATCAACTGTTACCGCCAAGAGCTTCTCTATGCATACCACAATCTTGGCAATGAATACACAATGGTAAAGTATTTTTGTCTTATATCCAGATAGCTGTTGATGGTGATGATCAACAGTACACAGATGCTACAGATTTACTACACAGGAATTGAGTTTTTACCTCTGTTGCTGTACCCTCCCTGGCTCCTGCCACCACCCATGCCTCTACCACCTCCATCATCTCCGCCACGCCCACCTTTTGCCGGCCTCCTACCAGCACCATCATCTCTACCTCTTCCCCTTCCACGTCCCACGCCAGGTGGTTTTCTATCTGATACAATGTATTAATTCAGCAGTAAAGAACCAAAACATGATATTAGCTCCAAAAACCAAGAGCACAGGAAATAAAAAGTTTTAGGGAAATTTTATTAACCAAATCTTAAAAAGCACATATTTGAAAACCAATATTGAATCTTGCAACTAAAACTACTACAATTCCCAGATATCTGTGTCAATTCAGTCAGAGAAAACAAGCTTTTTATCTTTCAAACATTTGGTGCATAATTAATTTGGTTTGAACAGGAGCAACAATTTAGTAGACATCCAAGCTGCTAGATCTAAGTAGACAGTTTCATCGAGTATAAGTAAGATGCATAAAAAAAGAGGGAGAAAAGGTTACATCATACAGCCACAACTTCTAGAACAGATTATCAAACTGCTAATAGAATTGATCACTTAAAGAAGTTGCTTTAATCCAAAAACTGAGAATCTGAAAAACAATCTGGAGTTTCTCATTTCTCCTCGTTCAATGGTAGATGACTTCTATGCTTCTTGAACTTGATGAATGAATGATGTGAGACATCTGTTTATAGTTGAACAATAGTGACCTCATATGCGACGTGCACATGAGGAGATTCCAACGTATTGGTACACCAATGCCACCGTGCCATTGGCAGTGGCAGATTCAAAAAAATATTTCAGTGGGGTCACAAAATTTAACTATCACATAAAAAGCATAGAAATCACAATTCACTACTAGTCTCTACCTCATTATTGCCGATGTGCATGACTTAAAAAGGAAAAAAAAAAATTTGAGTGGGGTCACTATCCAAAAAATCACAGTTTTGTAAGACGAAAAAAAAAAATTTTGAGTGGGGTCGCGTGCCCCCCCCCCCACGCCAAGGTGTGCATCCGCCCCTGGCCATTGGCTAATAATATGTGTTCTCACTGCATGTTGCTTTGGTGTGAGACCCTCCTCCATATCTCTTTCTCTCTCCAAGGTCGTGCATGCTGGCTATGGACATGGTCACATGCTCGTAGCTCTAGCCACCAATACGAACCCCTCAACAGTTCCATTTGAGAGCTCACATGCATGCATGAGCGAGCAGCCTTTGCATGATTTGCCATTGTGTTTGTATCTCTGATTATGGGAACCCTAAGCGGGAGCACCAGATCAGAAGCATGGGAGACCCTAAGAGGGAAGTCCGTGACGAGAAGCTTAGGGGACCCTAAGCAAGAAGCCCTTATAAAAGCTTGAAGAGAGGGGGGGCCTAGGTGGGAAGCCTACAATGAAAGCTCCAACATGGTAACGTACCTAGAAGGTGGTTCATGGTTGTCCCCTAGACAAGAGAACCCTAAGGAGGTGGGTAATCCTTGGTCGGTATGATCCCTTAGACGGGGTGATTACTAGGTAATGTACCTCAAAGGTGGTGGTCCCCTACACAAGTGGCCCTTTTGTGTTGTCCCCTTCACAGGGAAAAGTGAAATGCATGAATCTTTTCGGCACAAGTGTTGGGTTAATGACAAGGATTGACCATGTATTCCATTCCCTTTCGGCCCCAAGTCAGCTAAGAAAAGGGCTTCCATTTGGCCAGTCAAAGAGGGAGTTTCCTATTCTATTATATATATATATATATATATATATATATATATATAGGGGAGTATTTAATGGTTAATTTTTTTTTTAACCATCAATGGTTACTCTCAGTATCAACCATTGGATCAAAAATTAAAGGTTGAGATTTAATGCATTAAATGACTCACCTACTTGCATTAATTGCATTTTCCAACTAACCATTAATTCTCAACCTTTAATTTTTGATCCAATGGTTGATAATGAGAGTAACCATTGATGGTTAAACAAAAAAGTAATCATTAAATACTTCCCCATATATATATATATATATATATATATATATAAAATTATATAATGAGTGGATGGAAAAAAGAAATTGGATTCGTCGAATAACTTGCCCGGTCTTATAATCAAGGTTCTTGCTTCATAGAGATTTCCATTCTCTTAGTGACAAATGCTGTTATTCATACTCCTAAAACAGTGTGACAGTGAAATGCATTGTAGAACAACTCCTCATGACCCTTTTGTGTTGTCCCCCTCACAGGGATAAGTGAAATGCATGTGACCTTTGGGCACAAGTGTTGGGTTATGACAAGTGAAGTTATTCATACTCCTAAGAAAGTGTGATAGTGAAATGCATTGTTGAACAACTCCTTATGAACCAAGACACATTAAGTCATGTTCCCAATGATCAAATTTGCTATGCTGTGTAACATTGCAGGCATCCATGGATGTAACTTCCCACGGGTGAAGATTGAGACAAAAGGCTTTATAACAATTATCTAGATTTATGATAAGAATATTAATGATAATTTTGGATAAGGTACCTGCTGGAATTAGTGTAACCATTTGGCTGAGAATTGACCATCATACTTAAAAAGCAAACTCGTGTTCTCGATAAGAGCAAAGACACCATAATCAAAGAGCGCTCAGAAGAGAGTACACAGGATTCGAAGACACTTGTCCAATATACTGACATCCAACGTATGTGACGTGAATTGTTCTAAATCACAAGTGGTTTGCCTCCATCGACAAATCACTGGCATCCTAATTGCTTTAACAAGCTTCACTCAATCCAAATAATACGAATAACTGATTCTTAAAGAAAAAAAAATTATATGTAAAAGAGCTTCGCATACCGGCACGGCTCTTGGCTTCTTCTTGAACTTTATCAATCACCTGGGAAAATAAAACAATCAGAGAACATCAACAAAAGTTTAAAGGACTATAAATAAATGTAAACACGGTTTCGGTAAAGGAAATATGTTAAGCAAGAACATAATACAAGATATGACTATCTTCAAATTGCGGGGAACGAATAAAATTAGAAGCCAAAGGGAACAAGGAATGGACTGAACCAGGATGAGAAAAGCTCGTCTTTTATGTAGCTTTCTTATTGAGAGCACAAAACTTGAAAAGATTTAAGTAATAAATGAGAAGCAAGCACAAATTGATGGAAATCTTGAGCTCACTGGCCAGGTACACAAAAGAAGAATGCATCATTAAATAATTCTGGTCAGCTATCAACCATTCTCTGTTTTGTCATCAGAGAGATGCGCTTCTACGAAAGGAGGAAGCTATAGCTTGAACAACTGCATAGAAGGAGAAATCACCAAAGGGTGCCTCTTCTATAACAGCATGTACAAGCTCAAAAACACCACCTTAAGGAGCACAAATCATGTCTGCTTTGGCTAAGTTACATCATTCCAGAGAGGGAGAGAGAGAGAGAGAGAGAGAGAGAGAGAGAGAGAGAGAGAGAGAGAGAGAGAGAGAGAGAGAAAGAAAGAAAGAAAACAGCAAATCCAATATTGCAACTGGTTATTCATAAAGAGATTAGAAATAAATGTACAAGAACATTAAGAAACTAAAATAGCGATACAAGCTTAAAATATAACTAAATCAGGAGAAGAAAAGCTCATCTCTTATGTAACTATCCAATTAGGAGCATCTACTGAAATAATGCAACCAAACTTGAAAAGCATTCAAGTACTAATAAACAAGAAACAAGCACAATTTTAAGGGAAGCCATAAGATCACTGGCCAGTGAAACAAAAGAATTCAGCATCTTTAAATAAGCCTGGTCAGCTAACAACCATTCTCTCTTTTATCGTCAGAGAGATGCGCTTCTACAAAAGGTGTAAGCTATAGCTTAAACAACTGCATATGAGAAGAGATCACGGAAGGGTGCCTCTTCTACAACAGCAAGAACAAGCTTTGAAACAACACCTTACGGAGTACAAATCATGTTGCATCATTCCATCCACACACACAGACACGCAGAGGACAGCAAGCCCAATATTTCTTCAAGATATTACTAAAACATACGAAACAAAGACACATGACATACAACACAGAGAGAGAAATGCGCATGTATAAAGGGAAAGTTCAGATGAACACAAACAGATAAATGTGTATATTGAGAAAGTTATACGATGCCGAATATCAATTTGGCATTCATCATAGAAATATAGGTATTCGGTTTGCTCCCAATAGTAATCAATCTCGTCACTGGTTGCCCAATTCGCTGCAAGTAGTAGTAATGAAAAACTAATTTCGCACATATATGAAGATAATAGGAAACTACAAACCCAACCTCAAAGACATGACTATTTTTCTGATAGGTTATATACTCAACTTTATTTGATATCATTTTGATTGTTCATCATGAAGAAGGATGTAACTTTCCTGTTATGTTTCAACCCAGAAGGCAAACCCATACCTCCCTACCCTACTACCCTCCCATGGAAAAGTTCCCCTGACTTGGAGTAGTTGTTAGCTATCCTGAGATTCAAATCATGCTAAGCTAGATAAAGCTCAAACTCAAAGTGAAAATTTGGTTTTCCAATTCAGTTGTCCGAAGATCTTTTGGTTCAAGCTTGCAGACGCAAAGTACATAAGAACCAACTGAGAACCCATTAAGGATTTTTGTTACTCTTATTTGTTAAGGTAAAGAAAGGAGAAATGGTTTGCTAGAGGAACAGCTTGAAACTTGCAGAGTTTAAAGAGGATAGAAGTTTTGCCAAAAACTGACATCGGAATATAGGAGCTTTAGGGATATCTCCGCAATCGCTTACAGCCTGAATTGAGTTGGTCAATAAAAAAGCTAGCAGACGCACCGAACATCAAAATATTGTGAAACTAATTACACGTATCACCACCTTCAATGATTACTAGCAAACAGTTTTTCTCCAAATCATAACAGGTCATTCATTAAGATCTCCAAAACACCCCTAAATAGTTCCTCCCTAGATACCAACTACTGAATATTGAAAAATCGGTAAACACTTCATCTCCTGATGGAAGGAACTGGCAAGAAAAATAAAGCAGCCATACATGGACTGATAAGCAGACTCTCAATTCTCATCTCTTACCCCAGAAAGGTCAAACAGCTTATGCAAAAGATCCTAAAGAGACCCAAACCAAACCTTGACCACCATAGAACAATTCACATCTGGGCTTTGTTTCAAGTTTCTACAGAGACGAGTAATTTGGTTACAGGTTGAAGCTAAGAGTGTGAAATGGGAAGTGAGATTGAGAAATGCTTGAATAATAATTGTGGATTAAACCTAGTAAAATGCAGCAGCTAAGAATCTAAAGAAATTCAAAAAGGCCTGAAATCAGTGGATATTCAAATCATTCAACACACCTCATCTGGAACTCGAAGATACTTAATTGTATTGCCACGGATATAACATTCTGGCATCCTCCAAAACCTATCTCCATCCTGCCAATAATTTTCAGCATTACACACAGCAATAATTAATGAAATAAAATTATGTCAAAAAATAGCTACTAATTTTTTATTTATAGATAAAAACAAAGTACCTTTGAGGTACAGATGACTTCACGAAGATGGATATTCATCCAGGTGTCACAATTCACCAAATGCCCATTGTAAGTTTCCCCGTTTTTCAGCTCCACTAACTGCAACAGAAACAAAAAGAAATCTTTTGATGTCCACAAACTCATACAAGATGACAATAAGTTCTACAATGAAAAGGGGCAAACACAATTTGAAATTCTCCAAAACCCTAAAACTCACATTGTTCAAAAGAGGTTAAAAGCCCTGTTTCACATTGAAAGTTTAAACTGCCTCTCTTGCTTATTTACTTTGAAAGCTATAACAAACATACAAAGCTGAGAACTTTCCCATGCTTTCTCGGGAACCAAAGTGCCAAACAAAGACTAAAGCAGAAATAATCTTCAAATAGAAAGACAAGGATTAACTCACCATAGGGTGCCCCTGTGAGGTCTTAAGTAGAGAAAGCGGAAGCTGAAACAAGGAAAAGCTAAATCACTTAGCCTAATCAGAAGGATCAAACAAGTAAATATCCAAAATCAAAACCCTGAGAAGCCTACTAATCAAATCAAGGAACTGAGTTACATACCATCTTGAGATACTCTAGAGTTGATTCAACTTCTTCGATTCATTCCCTTTAGGGTTCCGAGAAGCTACAGATGCAAGAACAAAGAAACAGCTATAATTTGCTTGAGTTTCTCGGGATTCAAATTATTAAGAACTTTTCTCAGCAGCCAGACAGAAACGTCAAGGATGTTTTAGGTTGCGGAGGGGAAGAAGGGTTTTGAAGGGTTTAACAGTGTGTGCTCCGTTAATAGGTCAACTAGATGCGCTTTTATGATCTTTTCATGTGCTGTTAAATGCACATTAGCACCCCATGATTTGTTCAAAGTCGTATTGATAGCCCCTAGTACCAAATTATGTGCACATGAATACCTATACTTCGAATGCCAATGCAAATTGTGTGAACGATGAGATAGAAGTCGTCGAGTTGGTCGTGGGCATCGCACACTACTTTTCAGGATTCTTATGGATCCATTAGTGAAGGTCAAATGATGAAGTCGTATAGTTGGTCATGGGTATCACAGACTACTTTTCAGGATTCTTTCGGATCCATTAGTGAAGGTCAAGTGATGGGTCACCTAGGTGGTTTTAGTCTCATGGGTTTAACGTAGCAATATTGAAGTCACTGTAGGTGGAGTTTGTAACAGTAAGCAACTCTAATAAGTTTGTAACAGCAAGCAACTCTAATAGTTGATTCAATCATTGATTAATTCTACAATGACACTATTGTGCTTCCTTCTTTTCTTGATAACTTGTCTTGGCCTTATAGATCCGTGAGCCTCAACTTAGTATAGCTCCGCTCCCCTTTCATATTTGATAATACTGAAGTGAGAAGAAAAAAAAAATCTAAAATACTTGGGTGATATCTTATCTCCAATTTGTGGGGTCATGATTTCGAACTTTTAAATTACGAAGAGAGATTTTGCCAACTTATTCTCTCTATGGCTTGCTAGTGAGGGGGGTGATAGAGTGTTATTAGAGAACAATACAATCTTCATTCCATTAACACCACTGTTGTTAATGGAATGTGTTGTTATATGCATCTATCGTGATCAATGTACTATTACATACAATCATGCATCATTTCATTAACCACAATTGTTAAGTTTATTTAGTTTGTTATCGATAAAATACCCGTCAAATTTGACATGTCCGATGCACAAAACAAGTATATGTCTTGTTTTTTGGACAATGCCTAAGTAGACCATGGATTACAACAAAACTTAAAATGATAATTTTTGTTCTACAGACAAAAACATTTTTGGTAAATAACTTGAAGTACCAAAAATGGAAGTTAATCCTAAACACAATAATTGTTATTGGCGAGCGGTAGGATTGTTCAATAAGGACCAAAGAACATGCATTCATAGCATAGAACACCAAAGGAATATCAATGCTATCCTCCTTGAACATTAATTTGCTCGGCAAACCTCCCTCATGATTGATTTAGACCATTTGATCACCAAGACTAACCATGGGTGGATTAAGGAAGCTAGCAATCATGCATGTCCAACTTAAGCTTGAGGACAACCCCCATGCTCACTCTACCCATGATTTCACTAGTAACCACTTTCATGTATTTAACTCATTTAGACCATTTGATCACCAGGACTAACCATAAGTAGATCAAGGAGGCTAGCAATCATGTCCAACTTAAGCTTGAGGACAACCCCTGATGCTACACAGATTATCGTGGGTTGCTCCGGGAGAAGTATATGGATATTTGAGCTTTTGATGACTTGTCAAGACGAGAGAAAACACTTGGGTAAATGCAGGGGTCTGCCTGCGATAACACTCCGGTGTGAAAATAAGTATTTTGTTCTCAATTCAATTTGGCAGAGTGTATTTGCAATCTCAAGTTTGCGTACCTTAGCTTAGGATTATCCCAAGGCTTATATAAGGTTTGTATTAACTGTCAGCCATAATGGGATTAAAGGTCGGCATAACTGTCGCGGAGTGGGCATAACCGCTGGGTAGTGGGCGTAATTGTCAGGCATGTCTGACCAATGAAGTCTAGCCACGTGGCCACGTCTCCTAGACATGTGTGGGGTGGGTAGTAATGGCGAGTCCTACTCGTTGTGTCCTGGTCTCGTGGGCGACTCAGGGTGAGTCCTGCCCGCTACACTCTTGCCTGGTCGTCAAACTTTCCTGCTAGTACCCGGCTGCTCGTAACCTCGTGGGCTTTAACCATGCGTGGATTAGGCCTGGGCCCATGGTCATGTTTCTGGCTGGATCATCAACCCTCATGCTCACTCTACCCACGATTTCACCAGTAACCACTTTCATGTATTTAACTTATGATTATAACCTATTAATTCTTATTCTACAAGTGGCCAAACCATAGTGCCCCATCTTGCTACTTGCAATTACGAGCAATTACCTATAACTACCTTCAACGTGAATGTCCAAGGTACGCACTCATTCACTCCCTTACTAAATCGTTATTGGTTTAACTTTAGAGCATACCCATTGATTTAGACTAGGCCTATTAATGAAATGGATTTTGACCCGAATACGATCTGATTCCAATGAAAAATTTTGGATATGAATTTGTATAATGGTCCAATAACACAAATTCAATCCGGATTCGATAATTTGTTTACTTAGTGGATCTGATATGGATTTACATATATTCCATCCGTTAAGAACCCAATCTTATCCGAAAATAACATATTTATTATCATACACGTACATAGTAATACACTAATCATGAATATATGTTGGTAGTGGTATAAGTTTTATTTTATTTTATTCATAAAGTTTCATTAACGAGAATTTTGGGTCGAATCAAATATTTTTTTAGATATTTGAACTAGTAACAGATTTGGATATGGATTGACATACATATATCCGTCGGGTTATTGGATCGGATCGGATTAACAACATAAGATTCAGATCGAATTCTGATATACCTATATAGCTATATCCAATCCATTGACAGACTTAATTTAGACTATAGTATTTTAGTAAAGACCACCACCCTGCTCGTTCACTTCTTGTTCTCTTTTTATAAATACACAAGTCAAACATCCTACTCATTTGCAACACTACCTTAAGATCTTTTAGACAGATCATAATTTATTGCAAAAATCCTCAAGGAGTACACAAATGTTTTTTCCATCAATCAAGTGACTAAAATTTTAAAACTATCAGTTTGCTCACTTCTTAAATAGTCTGTTAAATAACAACCAGAAAAACTCAAGACATAATAATCTCAATATTTGTTTCTTTTTTTTCCCTTTATTCTTTATCTTCGCCCTTTCCTCTATAGGTCCACTTCTCCCACAGTAAGAGCAACCACAGTGGTTGCACTCTAAACACCTCATTTTTTTATTCTAGCTGCACATTCTAGTAAATACCCTCTATATCACACTCTAAATTCATTCTCTCTTTCCTCCACACCCTTTTGATTGCATTGTTCAAAATTAAAATTTGCATTTTTTTTAAGATAGGGACCACGTGCACAGGCTCCCTTTTACAAGTTGAAGAATGTACTTGTTCACTCTACCACACTCTAGATTTAGACTCTTGGAAGAATTTAGAGATTGAGTGTGAATAAAGGGACTCATTGTAGATTTCAAGTAGTGTAAAGTACACTCTAAATGTTTTGGAGTCTTTGATGGAGTGCTCCATTGGACATGCTGTTAGTGTGAGGTTCTTTCTCTGTGTGTGTGTGTGTGTGTGTGTGTAATACCCTAGCTTATCCTATGTGTTATTTGCATACTTAAATGCTTTATGCTACGCTTGATTAGTTATAATTCATAGTTGTTGATTTAAATGATGCATCAATGTTTGATTAAAACTTGTGTAAACATTTGTGTCATAATTCTAACAAGGTTCTCAGGCTTTTCGGAAGTCCTTTTTGAGTGTTTTGACCTTGCTTAGGAGTTACAATCATTTGGGAACCATTTTGGAGTCATTTTAGAGCATGTTATAAAGTATTAGACATTCTGGGTCGAGGGCTAATCCTTTGGCGAACGCTTTATAGGCAGAAGTAGTTTTAAAAAATCTGCTTGCAGAGCGATCGCTCTGGTTCGCTCCAGGGCGATCGCCTTATGGCCAGAATGTTGGTCCCAGTTTTCTTTGTCTTTTTAAATCTGATTTTTCCTTGGCTGGGGTGAGGCCACGTCCAAGGAACGTAAACCAGACTTTAAACCACCTCTTCCACCTCTTGAAAACCTTAGAGAGTAAACATAATACTCCCACTTCATCCAAGTTCACTCAAGAAGGTTAGAGAGAGTTACTGTGTGTTCTGGGAGGTGAGATCACTATGTGTTGAGCATTTCTTCAAGATCCAACCATGGAATCTTTCATGCAAGACCATATTTGAGTTGCTAAGGACTAGGAGACCAAGATAGAAGGCTTTGATCTTGATTTCCTTGGTTTGATTGTGCATTTTAAGGTAAGTTACTAATTTCCCTTTTGTATGCTTAGAAACTTTCATATGTATGATATATATATACATGCATGACTTGGATTAATGTTGATTCTATGTCTAAATGTTATGCTGATGAGAGTAACATGTTATTGTGCTAAGTACTTGGTTTGGATGATATGGAATGTATATATAGAGAATTGTTATCAACCAAGAATTGAACTAAAGAATATGTTAGAGACTTGAAATGAGATAGTTTGCATATAGCAATTATACCCAAATTTTGATAAGTGTTGTAATGACTCTAAGAAGTGATTTTAAGCGAGAGTATCAATTACCGAACAACATGTTTAAATCCTACGAAATTTAGAGTTCGTTTGATATGGGTGTTAGCCTTCTGATTATTTAATACTGATAAAATAAAGACTCCGATTATAATTGTAAGATAACGTCTAATTAATTTACCAAGCTGTATATCCGAACTTGTGTAGTTTGGGATGTTCGTTTAATAGAATTATCAACTCCCGAGAGTTGTTTACACGTATGAATATTAAAATACAGAAATGTTAGAGACTAGTACAACAGTCTCAATGTAATAAACGAATGTTCGTTAATCTTGGGTTTGAGCTACAAAATCATATGAGTTAATATAAGTGTACTTGAGGGCACTTGCATTTATAAGAATGAGTTGTTTACGCTTCAAGCGTCTTTGTGAGTGTCGTACTTCGCATTTGATGTTAATAAACAAAATAAGTATTCTTGGTGTGTTTGTGCTTGAGAACTATGTGAGTAGTCTCAACATGGGATTGTAACTAGACTAAATTAGTAGTCTTAAGGTGTGTTTGTTTGGGAATCAAATGTGTATCTCAATGTGTAGATGTTTATAGACTAAATATGTGGTCTAATGGTTCTTGAGAAATATTTGCAAATATATGCTTGTATGATTATGTGATTCAAGACTAAATATGTGGTTTTGAGATATTGATTTGTTACTTCACAAAATGTATTTAGTAATGTGTTAAGGTAGGATCATTGACCTCCTTGGTTGGGATAAGGTTCACTACTTTTGAACCTTATTGTTGTTGTTATGTTACGAGTAAATACCTACTTGTGCATCGTTTGGAAGTCCAACTGGCATACATGATTTGAGTCGATATAGCCTTCGTGGTAAGCGATTACTATGGGTCGCCTCATTGGTTTCCTTTCATCCCCACTACTGGCCCTAGTGGGAAGTGGTCCCATTGTTATAAGCAATACGGGTAACTATGGCAACCAACAGTATTTTTCTCACTAAGTAGGCGGTGAGAAGTAACGATAGTATTTTTCTCACTATGTAATCAAGTGAGAAGTAACGATGGTATCTTTCCTCGCTGAGTAGAATAGCGAGATGTAATGACAGTTTGTACAGTGTGTTCAGTATGATCCGAGCACGAGATCCGGTTCGGCAAAGATAGTTGATATGTGTAAAGCGACAGCATCAAAGTCAGATAGACAGCAACCATATTCTTTTTAATGTGGTTATTTACGTGCACTTATGTGATCATCACTGTGCTACGTGGTATTTGATATTTACGTGCCTATGATTATGTGGTACCCGTTTATAGTTTGGTATACTTATAAATGATGCCATGTTACATTTTATGAATGAGTATTATGTCATGTCATGTAGCTGCATTTAGTAACTTACTGTGTCATTATGACTCACCCCGTTTGTTCTTAATTATTTTTCCTTAGATTCGAACCAACCAGGAAGTCATCGGTGAGGTCGGCGAGATCGCAGTTAGTTAGCAGGTTGTCTTTTGGCTTTGTAGCTCGTAGAGCTTGTTATAGTTGTGGTATTTTATTTTAGTGAGGACGGTTGGTTTGTAAAGTTATATAGACTTTACTTTGGGGTAGAATTATACTTAGTTTTTGTATTATTCTTTTGGTAGCCGACATGTATGTCGTGCTTGTGTACAATTGGTTATTATTCCAGTTGTTGTTCCAACATGTTGTGGCCAGTGATGTTAATGTTGTTATGTTTGTTTTCCGAGTTGTAGACTCGTGGTTATTGTTAGATGGGTTCTGGCAGTAGTATCGCCGATGATTTGTTTTTATTTTATCAGGTTAATCCGTTGGATTTTGTTATAAGTACGGGTGATTACGCCACGTGCTTTTCATTTTCTTGTTGGTTGTGTTGTTTGGCGACTCGACCTTGGGGTTTCATGTTGGAATTCGGGTCGGGGCGTCACACACACACACACACACACACACTCTCTCTCTCTCTCTCTCTATGTTGGTCGTAATTGTCTTTAGCTCTTATTGCTCAAACTTGATCTTAAGTCTTTAAAATGCTTCAAGCCTAATTAGAACTATATATCTACTAATAATTTGTAAATCCACTAAATAACAAAAACTTGTGGAGAAAAAAAAAAAAGAAAGTAAACTATGATAACACCATTAATAAGAATCTAAGCATCATCACAACACCACTAAAGAGAATCTAAGCATCATCACAATCACCATCACGATCATCATCACCATTACCATCGTCTCACAACCATTAACTCTATAAACAAATGTTAGGTTTCATTTTCTTCACCTACTAAAGTTTTTTTAGTCTTAGCTTTTTAACTCCATAAATAAATGAAATTTCTCCTAAGAGACGCAATTTTTGGATGGAGCTATGTACCCTACAATCTTAACCCGACTTTTATATTTTTGAAATCAACCATTTTAAGCTTTTTAATTTGTATCATAGACTATAAAGGTAAAAAATTCATAGTTGTGATATCTTATCCACAAAGGTATAACCGCCCATCCTACCTCTAATGTTCTCTCCAAAAGATTCATTGGTGTCTATCTTGATTTTAGTAATGTCTAGAACTGGCAAAATCGGTCCAACCCGATAGACTAGCCCAACTAACCCGACTTTAGGACAAACTAGGCTCTAGTTTTGGAGGCCCGATGCAAATCTGGGCTAGCCTAACTCAATTTTAAGATTCGGTCCGATGGGCTTGCGTGCGGACTGTGAAAAATATCAAAATTAGTGAAAATTAGCCCGAAACAATGCATCGACCTGGCCAAGCCAATCCGATATTAAGAGGGACTGGACTTTAGTTTTAGAGGTCCAATAGGGGCAGGCCCGGTCCGACCCGATTTTAAAGCTTGGTCCGACCCAACCCATGGCCAACTCTAGTAATGTCATTGAAGTTTTTAGCTTCATTGACATGTGGTAATGTCGGCTAATGTGACGAGATGAAGTAAATTTGGTTTCACTGTTGAAAAAATATATATATATATATATTTAAAGTTGGTGAGAATGTCTTATGTTGTGACACCTCACCAACCTTTGCATTTCTTTCAATTCTCAAGCCTCCAAGTAAACTTGACTTTTGGAGTGTTGTACCTTTTCATTTTTAAGTCATTACTTAATAACTATACCTAATAATAATAAGTTTGATAATATGTATAATAGTAATACCTAATACCTTCTTTTAATTAACAATAGGAGAAGAACTTTAGGTCAAAACAAACAAAATAATGCTATCGATTTGAACCCACACTCTATTAAATATAAATATACACATTAAACCAACTCAACCAATTATATTATATGTACAAATTTTAAAAAAATATTAAATTATTCTATAAATTAATTTATAATATAAATTAATTTTTATGTTTATAAATGTTACTCTCTCCATGTCAAATTATGGGTCTCGTATTCTTATTTAAGACGTCCTAAAATAATGTCTATAATATGTGATACATATCATCAAAATTTTAAATCATTTCATTCCAAATTGATGCTCTTTTTTTTTGTTATTATATATATGTGTAAATTTCTTTTCCACACTGATAGTGTATAAAAAACATGTAAATCCAACTAAATATTTTTTAATCATTGAATGATCTTTAAAAATTATTTTAAGAAATATAATTATATTCAATCATTAAACAATTCTCCTTTGTTTAGAAAAAAATTATTTCATCAATATGTCCCAAATTAAATATATATTTTTAATTTTGTAAAAAAATTTCAAATATATGTCTAGAATATTTTTATTAAGTGCAAGATGAAAAATAAAAAAAAGAAACACAACAATTTGATATCGTTAAAGGATACTTAAAAAATAAAAAAATAAAAATGTGTAGAAGCAAAAATACATATATTGACCACCAATAAAAAATATTTATTTTGAAACGAAAATATTATAATAAACTACCACCAATTTGCATATATTGACAACACTTAACTTTTGTCAGACATTAAGTTAACAAATGCATATATCCAATAATGATATATATATTTTTTCAAACATATTTCTAAAATATATCAATTAATCTCAAAATAAAATTAAACTCGTGCAGAGCATGGGCTCTATAACTAGTGAGTTGGAATGAAAGAAGCGGAATCCGTAATATATACCCAATTACCCATCCGTTCCACCCAAATAGTCCACGTTTAAAAATCTAATAAATAAGGGATATATAAGTATTTTTAGAGTTTGTCATAATTATAAAAATTCTTGGGTATAATTAATATGTTTATACATGTAGAGAGTTTATAAAATTATGTAGATTGTAGGCATAATTTTTAAAATAGACTCTTTATGTGAAACATCTCAAAATAGAATAGTGAACTCTTTGCCTGAAATTTATTTGTTCTTTTTGTTTTTGTTTTTTAACATCGAAGGCTTGATACTAACGTCATATAAAAAAAAGACCAATTTGTAAACTAATTTCATGAATTTCGAACCAATGACAAAACGTGGAAAAAGTAAAGTAAAGGGACTAATGGTGTCGTTAGCCCTAAAGGTAACTGGCCCTTCTTATATGTCGAGCACGAAGGAGAGAGGGGTTGGAGAGAGAAGTTAAAAGAAGAAGGAAAAAACAAAAAAATGGCGAGCGAAGAGGAGAGCGCAGTGAAGGAGCCTTTGGATCTCATAAGACTCAGCCTCGACGAGCGTATCTATGTCAAGCTTCGGTCCGACAGAGAACTCCGCGGCAAGCTCCATGTCCGTCTCTCTCTCTCTTCTCTCTATATATTTATTGCCCCTTCCCAATCTTTTTCCTCACGCACTCTATGTGCCTATATACACACATATATGTATGTATTGGACTCAATTCCTTTTCTGCTTCTCAAAATTTTGGGTTACTGTTGTATAGCTACTACATGGGGGTTTTAGTGGTTTACCAGTCGACTAGGGTTTCTACTTATCTAATTTTTGTTTTTCCAGCACCTTCGATTTCTTATAATTGTTGATGAGGAAGTCTTTCTTTTGGAAGAACTCATCTTTTAGTTTAAGTTTCTTAACTGGAAACCAAATTGCTATTTGCTGTTAATTAATTCATATCTATGAGGCTAATGCTCAGTTTGACATTATTTTGTTTGGTTCCTGTTGTTAAATTAGTAATCTTTCTGTCCCTAAATGAATATCCATTTTATGATTTTATTTTTTGTCCCAAAATGAGTGTCTACGAAGTTACTAAATTCATGTTTGCTATCTATTATGTCATCCTATATTGCGGACTTTAAGGTACTACTGAAATGACCTAAAAGTCAACTTCAAATTTCCGCAGATAAGTAAAAAGGGACCCATATATATTGCAGCCCATCAAGTCTTTTGTTGTTGTCTCGTTTACAGGGAGAACACTTCTCCACTAAAGCGGTAGAAAATTCAATAGGATGTGAAACAAGAATCTAAATTAACTTGTTGATCAAGTTGAAACCAGTATCCTTCGTTATAATAAAATTCAATAGAGCAGCAGTTGTGAGTTGTGATCTTCCTCAAGTAGAGCTCCTACTTGGCGTCTGTATACCTGTTTTTTTCCTTGAGGTGGCTTGTTTTTAGATACCAATAGATTTCTGAATTCCAAGTATCTAAGATATTGTGTACCACTGCCACACACGTGGTTAAAGGCAGTTGAATCGTTTCAAACTTCTACAATTGCTTTGTAATTGTAGTTACATTTGAGTGTTTCATGTTTTGATGATGCGTTGTAGGCTTATGATCAACATTTGAACATGATACTTGGTGATGTTGAAGAAATTGTCACTACTGTGGAGATTGATGATGAAACCTACGAAGAGATTGTCCGGGTATGTTCTTGTTTTACATATACTCATTTCCGTTTCATTCTTATGTTCTTTTATTGTTGGCTAAGAAGCTGAGCATATGGAATTATCAAATGGGTGGCTTGGAGCTGTTATACATTGTTGAGCATTTTGATTGTTTGTGCATTGACTTCTACCTGGAAGATGAACATCTTTCTTGACAGATATGACTACTTTCTGAGATATAATCTCTATTCATCTCTCTTACTCGCTTTCTTATTTCCTGTTTTAGATTTTAGTTGTAGTTCATGTTCATTTCATATTGCTCATTGGAACATCATGAAATTTTTCAGAGCGCGAAACAGAGTAAACATTAAAGTTTGCAAAGATTTGTGCAATGGCTTAAGTCTTCAAACACAACATTTAAAAATTGAGTGTTCGAAATTTGGGGCTTACTCAACGTAAACCCCACGCATTTATCCTTAAGCGAACTGTAAATGTTACTATTTAGCTTGGTGGCGAGTCAACAGTATAGCAAGTCTCAGAGCGACAGAACCTTAACGAACTTTAATATCCCACTATTCCAACTCCCACTACTCTGACCCCCAAAATTCAATCACTCTCTCTCTGGTTTGGCAAACCCCCAAAGCTTAATGGTCTAATTTTATCGGCTCCAGTAAGATCTTGAATTGGTTTAGATTCTGAGCTGTCCTGGAATTATGGTAAGAGCTGGTGAAGGTTTAGATAAAATATATGAACATAATTAAGATGATGTCTTGTTAGTGTCACGAGAAGATGTACTTAGCTTTCAGTTGTCCCTTATGCCAAAATGATGATGCTTCTATTACTCCCTCCGTCCTAAAATTATTGTCTTGCTAACCTTTTTTTGTCCGTCCCAAAATAATTGTCTTATTTGAAAGTTTCCTTTTTAGGACAATACTTTTACCATTTTACCATTATTTTTTCTTCTTACTTTAATTATGGACCACATGCACATGAGCATTGACGGAAACTACAAATTATACCAATATTAATAATAAGTCAATTGTTTTTTTTTAATCCATGTGTCAGATTAAACAAAACAATAATTTTGGGACGGATGGAGTAATATTTTTGAGAATGTTAAGTGAGGGAAGACTATCACAATTTCCCCATTTTGTGTTGTCAATATAACATGCTGCAGAGTGGATAGGTATTAGTGTTTCCACGAGTCTAAAATTGATGAAAGAAACAGGTACTATTTCATTTGTCTGTGTAGGTCAAATTTGTGGAATTCACATAGTTTAATGCCATTACATGAGCACCTCTGTTACAAGGACTCGGCCTTTTGGCCCTATACCTACGTAGATGCAATTCGATTCCGGTATGAGTGTGGGATCCGAGTTGGATCTGGCATGTTGTACCCTTGACGCGGCAAAAAACAAAGGAAGGCGAGCCCTAGGGAATTTTGACCATCTGGACCAATTGGCTTCAGATTTGCCCAATCCAAGAACAGATATAGCATGACCCTAAGAGAACGATCTCATCTGAACTCATGATTGGCGGTGGTCGCCGGAAAATTGTCCACGCGCCGGCGCCATTGCTAGATTCAAAATGGTCGCCTGTGAATTTTTTTTGGGAAGCCATCTTTTTCCTTCCCTTTGAATCGCTATCCTACCTTCTTAGTCTTCAAGTCAGTCCCTTCTTTTGGTAAAGAAAGTCCGTACATCTGCTCTTCTCTTAGCCTCCTATTTAGTCATCTCCACAAACTTTCTCTCCTCACTCGAACTAAGACAGGGCATGGCCCTTCCTTTCTCTTTCTTCTTTCTTTTCAATTTCCTCGCCCATTTCCTTCAAAAAAAAAAAATTTAATAATTATATACACACGTCTCAGTTAATTTAAGTTTTGTTTTTGCTTTATAATCAGAAACTTGAAAGTTGACTATTGTGGTATTATTATATTTGGGAAACTTAATTTTATGTATTGTTGCTATTAAGTAACTATTAGCTCGTTCAAAATGTGCTTTATTAAGAAACTATTAGCCATAGCTATTAAAGGTGAATGCCTTGGTTGCCTCAGGCGAGAGGCAAGGCGAGGGTGTGTCGCCTTTTGAAGGTCGAGCGAGGCGATGTTGAAGAAGCGAGCCAAGGCAATTGCGTCTTTCGCCTGGGCGATCACGTGAAAAGGCAAGGAAAGACGAGCAATTAACCTTTCTAGCACAGATTTGAAGGATTTTGGCTTAGATATTGTCGCGACCCGACCCAAAATTCGATGTGGAATCCTGTTCAATGCGCGATGACTCGAACACGAAAATGACATTTCAATTTTTTTTTAAATGAAATGCAAAGTCATGTGAAAACCCTGTAATGCATGTGCAAATTTTCTTTTAAAATAAACAAGATCTTTAAAACAAAACAAAACCTCAACGGCAATACAACAAGCCGGAGAAATAACGCATTAGCTAGCCACAAATACCACGAGCTATCGAGTTCGACATAAACATAAACTATTTCAAAGTGCGTGAAAAATAAAAGTTAATAATTACATAAACACGACATCCATGCCAGCACAACAAAAGAATAAAACACAATAAACAAGTACAAAGACAATTACCCAACAATACAATGTTTACATAACATGTACATCCTCGGCCTCACCAAAAGAAAATACAAGGCACAAGGTGCATCTACCCAAAGAACGATCGACTAGCCGCCGGAATTGAAAGCGAACTAGCTAAGGAAAACAATATGACATGCTAGATGCAAGACAATAATAAACACGAAAACTACGTATATGACAAGCTAGATGCAACAATAATCTACTAATGCAACAATATGACATGCTAGATGCAAGACAATAATAATAGCAAGTATACATGATATTGCATCATAAATCATTTACAAGACAAGGTATATAACAAGCATAACATGAAACCATACAACCCCATACTACACGAGAGGCTCAACGATCGCCAACCGTCTTATACCGGTTGGAAACCATGACCAGCATTCGCTTATATAAGAAGCACATAAAAACGATAAGTAAACACGTTTAAAGGGATACGATGTCGAGGTACACCTCCGACCAAACTAATACTTTCAACCAACCAACTAATATAATACCAAATATCGAAGCCGTTGTTGACTTGCTCGATCAATAAACCAGAATCCCGAATTCGAAGCCGTTGTTGACGTGCTCAAACCATAACAAAAACCAAGAGCTCAATAACACAAAAGCAAGAACATGTGAACCATTTTCTGTATTTACAACACCAGGTGCCTCCGGTCCCTACAACCTGGCAAAATCACCACGGTAATAGCTTACCAAAGTTGCGGCTCTACCATACAACACCTAGCGCTATTCCCCTACAATGACCAACGGTAGAGCGAGGCCCGATGTATTGACCTTCGACTATTACGTAGCTCCGGCTCCTGCAATAATCGAGCGTCAATACACTGCGAAAACAAATATGCCATGGACTTAACTAAATGCTCAAGTAGAATATTTACTCGACATTTAAAACAAATCGGTCATACTCCAAAGTAGGGAGCATACCACAACAACAATATTCAATAACAACACGAATGTCTCAAGTAGGTTATAAAAATCCTACAACAACAAATTAACCAACATACGAAAATTGCGACAATTAACGTAATATCAACACACACAATAGGTGTAACCAAAATTTTCAACGAATCACTCGAATCATCCAAGAAATCCCAAATCACACACGTGGTCTCATTAGTTTTGAAGTCCTAACGAACTCCGTTAGAGTTTCTGAGTCTTGAATCACACCACTACCAGCACTGACTCCAGGATTAGCCCTTGATACCCCATCCGAATTCAGCTTAACCTTACCTATCGGAGGTTTATGCCACTTCACCACCTGGATAGTACAGCGGCGCTTATAGCCCGAAGAATTCGAGTTTACGCGAATCACTTATACCGTAAACTTAACAATTAATAACAACACTTTGTGTATCCAACATGTAAACACAAGTCTCTCTACACATGCAACAAGTCAACCACGAATTTATAAAGTCAACATGATAAAATATACTCAAACATGGTGATTTCAATATGGTTTCACCATTTTACAAGCTTAGGATGTCAACCAAGACATAATTGAGGAAGAAAAGGGGTAGTAGCTTACCTCTTTGAGATTTTTAAGCCAAGGACTCCTACATGCAACCTAGGGAAAGTCTTCTCCTAGTCAAGAGCTTTGCGATGGCGAAGACGGAATGTCAATCCGACTCCAAACGACAAAGTTACAACTCTTTCTCTCTCAAACTCTTGGTTGATGAAGGTGAAATGGAGAGTAACAAGAGACTCCTAAGGTCTCTTAAGGTCTGATTATAGCTGGTCCAAGAGGTCAAGAGTCGTGTTAAATCACAGCCCTTGGATTGAGTCAAATTGAGTCAAAAAAGTCAACAACTAAAGAGAGATCACAAAAGCTGTCCCACCGGGCGCACTAGGGCGCACGTTCTGGTGTGCTAAGGCGCAGCCTCGGCTGAACTTTGGTCTGATTTTTGAGCAAACCTCAGCAAGTTGCTCACTAGGGCGCGACCAGGGTGTGCAAAGGCGAGCTGGAACATTCCAAAGTGTTCAAAAATAATTTCTAAGTGTTCTCAAATGATACCAAGATGTTCCCAACCCCAAACCAAGTCTAAGAAACATCCGAAACGCAATCAAAACCACATAAAATGAAGCTATGAATGCAATTCAATACAAGTACGAAAGGCTACGAAAACTTCAACCACAAATCAATATACATGTGAAGTATGCAATCAACTCAATTACAAGTCTCAACTCAATTACAAATATGTTTGAATGAAATTTGTACATGAAATGACCACAACAATCAAAGAGACGTAAAAATTTAATGTATGCACATGATGCGAATGATGCGGGCGTTACAGATTAATTGATTTCAGCGAAGATCTAGTTGCTTGTCTTCTATATTTACCCAATCCAAGTCCACGGCTGTGATTGTCTCGACATGTCGACCTTATATAAGGCTTCACAGTTGCAGGAAGTCGCCGGAACAGTGCTCACGCTCCCCGTGCCAGTGTCAGAATCTTTTGCCAGACTTACACAGACTTGGTCGCCGCGCCTAAACAGCTTAGTCCCTAGCTTGGTTTTCAGATTGGGGGAGTTTTGAGGTGTTTTTTGGTGTTGTTCTTAGGGTGTTCACTTAGTCCCATTGGTTTGGGTTTCTTGTCGAAGTAATATGTGACTTTTGAAAAAGATAAGGTTGATTTGGGGCTAAAGATTTATTTTTTTGTTTCTTGAAGTGAGTTAAAACAATTTTATCTTATTGGTTTAAGCTTTTTGTTCCAAGTAATTTGATTTTTGTGAACTTAATTTTATGTATCATTGTCATTGATAACACACTTTTACAAATTGGTACAAAAGATATATTTTAATTTATTTTCTTTAATTGTTATCTTGTTTGCCTTGCCTCTCGCCTCGCCTCTCACCTGCCTCATGCCTTTCGCTTTCAATAACTATGCTATTGACTCATTAAAAATTAAATATACAAAGCCCCACACGTGTAGGTAAATGAGGGGGAATGCTTACCGAGTTCACGTACCGGTATCCGAATTTCAGACACTTCTTAGCTGAGTCCCCGGATCCTAAAATTTATGATTTTACCAAATCCAACCTTTGGTCACATACCTGAACCTGACACCTGCACCCGATTCCTTGTTACATAGATGAGCACACACTGTTAGCTCATTGGTACCTCTAGTGTCTGTAATGGTTCTATTTTGCAAAGTCTGAAGTTAACCTTATCTGCTTCGAACAGCGGATAAGAAGAGACATAATTTGGGCCAGTCTTCAAATTTTCAAGTGACTCGTATAGCACTCCTAGTTTACTTATCAAAAAAAAAAAAAAATGGTTCCATTTACCAAAATAAAGAGCCAACACCAATTCATGCAGAATTTCTATGGTTGATTAAATATTGTAGCTTCATGAATTTTACTATTGACATGGTAATTTCCTGCTGGTGTTCATTTGTAAATTTCTTGTTTTTGTTTCAGAGCACAAGGCGCACAGTTCCATTCCTCTTCGTTAGAGGAGATGGTGTCATATTAGTTTCTCCTCCACTTAGGACGGCTTGAGTAAGAAGGCAAATTTTAGATCACATGGCAGAGGAAAACCTACATGTTTCATACATTAAGTTTACGGAGGGACATTTTCAGCTTCTGCGTTGCATTATTCGAGTTCCATCCGATTGTGTTTTCCATTTTCCTTTGTAACTTTTTGGTGTATTCTGCTGATCTAGTGACAAGAAAAATTCATATTGTAAAAGTATTTTCTAATAGAACTGGCAGTAGTTTAGCCAAAAGCGATTATGGTAGCTCATGTCACTTGTCAAAAATAAATAAATTAATTAATGTTTGGGAAGCACGTGATGAACAAGTTTGTTTGGGAAGCACGTGATGAACAAGTTTTAGTGAAGGCAGTGAGTTTAACTATTTTAGACACGCATCAAGAAGACTGGTTTTTCAGTCACATGTTTCTGATGAACCTTCAGGGAGTTGCTGTAGAAGGTTGGATGGTATGTCCGAACAATTCTGAAATTTCCCCAGCCCAACCTCGTCTCAGTTGCAACTGCTTTAGCCATTTTGCTTTGTCCTAAACATTAAATTAACCGAGTTGGTCTGAGCTTGACCGTGTTAGGCTCGATTGGAGCTCAACATGATACATGCTACCATGTTCATTGATGAAACATGTGGAGGTTGTTTGCGTTTAGTTCTCCAACCATCCCAAAATAATAGTTTTACTTTTCTTTTTAGTTTATCCCAAAAAATTTCAAAAACATGATGCTCATCTTTGTCATACAATGTAATTTAAAAGACATAGAAGGGTAAAGAAGCTAATCAATTCAAATAGTAGTATTTTTATTCCAAAATAGTCGTGCTGATTCGTAATTTCACATTATATAGTGACCAATTAAATTTGATCTGTCTGCTCTTAACAAATGAACTTTGTCATGCTCGTGATGAAAATTCCGAACGTTAGCTCCCAAGTGAAGATGCTCATTTGTTTAGGTAAAAAGGCCAGAATTAATAATGTTTGAAATCAATCAACAAACTATGATATGGATAAAATATGTTTTTGAAATCTTATCAAAGGTTGACAAGGGTAGCTTACAACAAGACGAGGTGCTCATAATCTTCCACAGCAGATACCTATCTCCATAAACAAGAATTCATCCTCTCTATCTAGAGACGTACTATGTAGAAAATAGCAAATTGACTATCTATGATCATATGATTTTTGGCATGTACAAACAAAGTTTCAAACAAACAAGAGACAACAGTGCCTCGTTTCTATCTGTGCCCAAAGAATATTAACTTATTGTCAAAAGAATGTAAGAACTACCAGGATACAACAAACGCATATATAAACAATGAAAAAATTGTTGACGAGCTCATCATCTCCGTCTTTGCCTGGAATAACCTGGGGAAGCAACAGCTTGTGTACCTCTGAAATTCCTGCTTGGAGACTCCATTGATCCTCTAAAAGAAGCATATGCTGCTTTGGCCGACTCTGGAACCATGTCTAACGGAATTGACTCCACAAAGCATGCAGTGTTGATTCGAGTTCTCTCAAGCTCTGACTGTAGCAGCTCGCTGCTATACTGCTGGGCAAGCGCCTAATCCATGTCACATGATGCACATCAGCAGAACATAATAATTACAGAAGAACTGGTTAAAAGAGAAGGTATTCTCTTTCTTTCGTCATTGATAGTACTCCCTCCATCCCAAAATCATTGTCCTACTTTCCTTTTTCGTCCGTCCCAAAAAAATTGTCTTGTTTGAAAGTTTCCTTCTTAGGACATCATTTTTACTCCCTCCGTTCCAGGTAAAGAGTCCACTATACTATTTTGGTATGTTTCACTTAAAAAGTCCACTTTCAAAAAATTATAATTACAATTTTAATAATCTTTCATCTTTACCCTCCATTTGTGTTGTAATCATTTCGGTTGTGATCAAGTATTGTTGTAATTATAACCAAATCCGGATGACATTAATATATCCCTTAATAATTAGACTTTTCAAACGTGGACTCTTTGGACGGAACGGAGGGAGTACCATTTTACCCTTACTTTTTCTTCCTACTTTAATTATGGGCCACATGGACATGGACTTTAAAGGAAACTACACATTATACCAATATTAATAATCAAGTCACTTGTTTTTCCTTAATCCGTGTGCCGGATCAAACAAGACAATTTTGGGACGGAGGGAGTATAAAGCTAAGGATAGAACTCTTTGACAAGCAAGGGCAAAATAACACAAAATTACGGTTATGCAGCTCAGGAAATGATTCAATGATAGCAAATGATTCATCATACTTAAAGGGGAAGCCCAAAACAAAAAAAGATTGAAATTTGAGGAAAGATATACTAGTTTATGTGCCGCCATATAATGCAGATTTAAGAAACATGATTCATATAATCAGTTTCATCCTAAAGTAGAAAAACAAGAGTCAGTTTAAGTTTAGTCTTTTAAGCTAGTTCTGAGCAGTTGATATCAATAAAAAATGCATGCTAAGCACTTGGATCAGACATGAAGAGAATAGTTGACTATGTTAATGATCCTCAACCTTGGTGCAAGAAGGAATTGAATAAGAAGGTAATTCTTACAATCAGGTCATCGGGTGATACAGTTATCCCCTGTTGTCTTTCATCTGCAAGCACATCATCACTCCCACGTGTTGCCCGGCGACGATGGCTTGGAGTTTCATTAGACTCAGGTGCACTCTCAGTGGCTTTCTCCAATAGGACCCCTTGTAACGATTTTAGAGACTCACCCGCATCAGGTGTAATAAATGGATTTAATATTGTCTCAAAGTATTCAAGCTGCAGAGAGAAAAGAGAAGCATTTAAGTGCCTCAGGCATCGCAAGGTTCTTGGTCATAGCAACACCACTGAACTTCATGCAAGAAAATATACCATGGTAACATACAGCATTTGACAATCTTTAAAATTATTTTCTCTAGTTTTCTAGTTTTTAAGATTTTGACCAAAAAATTCACATCAAATCACATAATCTCTATTGATCCCAGTTCTTTAATCCACTTAAAAATCTTTCCCCAAGTATGGAAAGCAGCCTTACAAACAAGGGTTACAGGAATCTCATCGCTCAGTCACCAATAAAGATTCAATTTATACAAGGCATAATTTGAAATGCTCTTCGAAACGAACAGCAGTGCTAAGAACATATATTAGTTTTATAGGCACAACAGAGGTTGGAGATAGGTAGCAAGAACTAAAAGAAAGGTAGGTATAAGCTCGATATTTACCTCAAGCATGAGCTGACAAAAACCATTCGCATCCAACGACCTAAGGTCTTTTTCTTTATTTTCGTGAAAGACGCTGAGTAATGTATCAATCAGGCCTTCAACAAGAGTTCCGAGTGTCTTGTCCAACAAGGGCTTACAACCAGAAAAAACCTGCAATAGAGAAATTAACCCACCTTCACAATTTTGATTTAATAAAGAATGGTAAGCACTTTGATCGAAAATGCCAGTAAAGTAGTGGCGTGTAATTTCTAAACCACCTAACTACATCAAATGTACCAAGTACAGCATCCAGCCCAGAGGCAATAAAGAGAGAAAAAGGGAAGTGACAAAAGGCAGTTACAAAACAAGTAGAACCCAACGGGCGTAGAGCAAGTACCTCAGCATGCACGGCTACTAGAGTGTGCAGTAACTCCACGGCAGCATCTCGTACACCCTGTAGAGTATTTGCATTTTATGTCTTGGTTAATTACAGAATCATATCTACTGAAGACTCCCAATGAATCAAAACAAAATTCAACATGTCCTCACTTTCACTGCTGGTGCTCCTCCCCACTGTATTCCAGCATCCAACAAATAATTTGTCGCAGCAGATCTAATAAAATTCGCCTGAGAAAAAAAGTATGAGAAAAAAAGTAGAAATGCTGAGATAAAGCATTACTTCAGCTGGCTTTAGGCTTAAAATCTAATGAAGCAATGTCTAACAAAACAGAAAATCCATTGTGTATTAATGGTATAGAGTTCATGCCAACTGCCAAACAAATTAGAGCCAAAGCTATCTACAAAAAACATAAAATATTTAGATCATTGGCCTGGTAAAAACAATTTATATTTCGGATCACCTGACTAGTCAACTATAAAAGCAATTTCTAGCATCTAAATAGATAGTGAAACTAAAATCCAGAGAATCATTTAAAGTACTAGTTTGTGCAACAATTGATCAAGATTAGTTGATAAACAGGTTTTGCAAAGAGAGCAGACATAAATAAATAATGAATCACAGACAGCTCTGTAAGAAAGCACCGATTCTCAAGTGAACTGAGTTGTACCTTTGCGAAAGTGTACTGTGCAAGGACCTTCTCTTCAAGCCCAGAGAATGACATGACCAAATCTTGCATATCGCTGTCCTCATCATTTCCCCTAGAGTACACAGAAAAATATCATTTCCCTGAGTAACATCAGCGATAAAAATAGAATTTCAACATTCCAAGTTTAAATATACATAATACGAGATGATAAGTATGAAAGGAGCATGAAGATTAGCTGAAAATTTGTAAGTCACTTTTATCTGATAGCTAAAGGGTTAACTTAAATGAGCTACATTATATAGGTTTGTTAAGGGAAAAATAAGGAACTGCTTTATGTGTGTGCGCACAGGTGCGTGCATGTGTGTGTCTACAAATTCATTGGTTTAAATGGAAAAAGCATAAAATGAGCAGTCCACCCTTGGATGCAGAGAGGAGTAAGATTTGAGGTTTAAGCCTACCAAGTCTCATGCCTTAAATCCAAAAATACTTGCATTATATAAATCTATAATAACAGACATTAACAGTCCAAGTCTTCCTTACATTCGTCATCATCTTCATCCAACCAATCAGAATTAGAGATTCTATCATTGTTGATAGACCCTATCATAATGAGTTTGAAAGAGATTTGGATATCTAATTTCAGAGGAGATAAGTCCAACGTAGAAAGAAATCGATTGTTCATGGTAAATAATAAAATAAAAAAACTAAGGTAAAACACAAACACTGGTATTAGCATGGGTATCTCATGTGGTCATAAATCCAACCTGTGGCAGAACCGATTTGCAGATTGCATTTAAAGTAATTATCATCCCTCTAAATTTAATATATTTTACCCAAAGAAGAATCAAAGAGCCAACTTACCTAGACTGCAGCCAGATGTGCTTGTATTTGTCGTACAGCTCACGAGAAAGATCGTCTTTGCAATATCCAATATTACTCAAGACCATCAGCAGCTGTTGATGTGGATCAATAATACTTCCAGGGAGAGGATCAAACAATTTTTCTTCAGGATCAAGAGAATACCCATTTTGGAAATGGGAGCTATCTTTGTTTGATCTATTCTGGGCAAGCTCACCACCAATATGCTCTAAGTGACCTAATGACATGAAACATAGGGACATATCATAAGTTAATGACGACGATTGAATATATATATATATATATATATAGACACACACACACACACACATATATATATATACACACACACACACATATAGGGAGTGGCTTATGCACCATACCAGCAAAATCTAGCAGACAGTTCAAAAATGCAAGTCTAACAGAGTCCTGAATTTCTTGAAGCTGCACAAACATATCCTCTGACTTTGATGATTCGCTTCTCAATGACTTGATCATCCTGGAAGGTAAAAAGAAAATTGAAGCAACTATTATAACCACATTAAGAGGTCCAGAAGCTGAATTTCCAGCTCCTCTGAAATACTTATTTGTTTTTTAAAAAATAAATAAATAACAGTTACTAGTTCATTTACTATCGCCAGTATTTTTAAGTTGGAGACAAGTGGATTGGATATTTCTGCAGCTTTCAGAAGATATAGACCAGCTTACATCATATGAAATTATTAAGACAGATGTTACAATAGATATACACAATTTCTACAAAGTTACAATTCGTACATTAAACTTTTTCCAGATTTGCTCAAGATTCAAGAAGTACCTTAACTTTTTCCTAGAAATTAGTAATGTTGTGTAAGCAATTTGACAGTACATTTACTGTTTTATTTGGCAAAAGTACGAAGGACCCCACATCCTTCCCTGAATGTTAACAGTGGACCCCACATCTTTCCTGAATGTTAACAGTGGACCCCACATCCTTTCCTGAACGTTAATGGTGCATAACACCACTCCGTATAAGTGTTCAGGGGATACCAACCAAGCTAAGGCTGTTAACAGTATTGCATATGATTTTTTGTAATCTACCAATCAATCTGCACCTTGAAGTTACCAAAATCAGCAACGTTCACTGCATCTGTAAACCTCTTGTCAGTGCGCTGCTCTCTGTTAATGATTACGTTGACCTGGGGAGGTGTTAAGTTCAATGGGAAACTTAAACAACCAACCCCGACATAGAATGGGTGAGAGAGAGTGAAAAAGGGGAGGGTCGAAAAAGAGGCTACCATAAATGTTCCTGTTCAAGATCACCCTGGACTTTTACATAGCAGATTTTAAGTGTGCTTCGAGAAGACATGGGTACATTCTTTAGACAACTACAATCTTATAAATGAATAGCCAATTAGATTGGTTTATGTGTGATGGAAATGATATAGGAAAAGACTTCCCTCAAATGGACCAGGGGGAGGACCATCTTGGTCTAACCACAACTTCATCTGAGGTGAACTTGTCAGTTATTGCTAAAAATACTACTTACATGTGTACTTCTATATGTAGCAAGTGCGAAAACTTACGAATTGATCTGATCCATTGCTGAAACCATAATTGAACGGAATGCTAGAGGCAAGGAAGAAATTGTGTATAGTGACTTGTTCCTTTCAAGAACAGACACGGGGACCCATGACTCATTTTTTGATATCTCTTCAGTAGAAGCCCTCATCCACGTACAAAGCCTTAGTATGTAAATTTTTGTGATCTCAGATTGAAGTGTCCGCAGTGCTGTAACTGTTGTACGAAAAGTTTTTAGTCAGAATAATTTGAGAGGACTATAATTTGGAGCAAGAAAGAGAGTGCTATACCAGCAACAGACGGTGCTGATTCTTTTGCTTCGAAAGCTTGACATGCTTTAGATATATCCTTTATAGCATCACTCATATATGGGCAAAGAATATTTGACTCTTCAAGATCATTAAATGAGCTGTGGACCTGCACAAGCATAAATACTAGACTCAGTTACCTGATACCTCCATCTGCAAAATTGGTGACCAGAAAGATAGAAGAGCATTATTATTCAAAACAAGGTGATGTTGTGCAAAAGACAAATAAGTATTATGCCAAGGTAAAATAGGTAAGTAAATCACTCTATTCCCTTGAGCATGTGAGGCTCACACCCTCAAAGTCACCTGCACGTCTCATCATAAATTTGTGCAATATGTTTAGGTAGCGTAATTCTTTCTTTTACCCTGCTTCACCTATTGTATTTTTAATTTTTGGTAAATATTATAATTGATTTAGTTTTGAACGTGCATGGCTATCATTAACCAGACACTGCAGAGTATGTTTCTCAACTATCAAATTCAGAAGCCGTCCACGCATCATAACTATCAACTCTGAGAAACTATCATTTTCAGAAGCCGTCCACACATCATAACTATCGACTTTTTTTTTTTTCTTTTCCCTTCTTGGGGAAGGATTGCAGGGTAGGCAGTGATAACATAACCTCTAGGCTTTCTTCAACATGATAGCTACAATCTAATTGCACGAGGATAACCACATATATTATCATATATACCCAAAGAGAATAGCAAGGATCATGCCTGAAGTCTATGAAGACCTGTTGCTTTTACTGTGGATAAATACAGAACTGTATAATACTCTAAGCCAAAGGCATTAATATAGAAAGGAAACTTGTCAGTCATAGATGCAAAAAAAAAAAAAATGCTGTTATGCAATGGACTGACAAAGAAGAGAAGGAGAGCCGTAACGTGTTCGAGGCTGTAAGCTTAGATTGGTTTGGCAACAATTATTTATAATCTTTTTGATAAAGTACGAATGGGTTAATTACTTGTTTAGCTATTGAACTTTGCTCAAGGGTCCAAAAACCCAATCGATGTAATTTTGATATATAAATCCTATGACATTTGAGAAAAGGTATCAAAAAACGCCACCCCGACAGGTTTCCATCCAAAAAACTAATGGAATGCAAAATCCTGTCTTCATTTTCACTGATCTGATTCGGGGCATAATCACTCTCCTTACCCTTTGCGTACTCATGATTCCCTTCATCATCATCATTATCATCATCATCATCATCATCAATTTCAGCAGTCACACGAGTATTATCAATTAAGTAGCATCTCGTTAGGGTTTTTGATGGAAAATTAACGGGGTGAGGCCTTTTGACACCCTTTGTCAAAAGTCAATTGGATTTATAAATACAAAATTACATTGACGAGTTTTTTTTGGACCTTCAAGCAAAGTTCAATAGGTACTCCCTCCGTACTAAAAAATAGTCCCACTTTGCCTTTCGGTTTATTCCAAAAAAATAGTCTCAATTCTAAAAAAAGATATAATTTTAGTGTAATTTAAAGGAGATACAAGCAAGTAAAGCTACAATTTTAAAAAGTTTTGAGTTGTCAAATGGAACTATTTTTTTGGGACGGAGGGAGAATATATATAATAGCAACTATATCCAATTGACGTGGAATGTACGCGGACTAAAGGGATTGAAGTTCAATTGTTGTTAGGATATTTTGTATTATTATTTAGAGAAGTTTATTGTAAGTAGTAGGGCAAACTCCGAAATTCGTCCCTGTACTTTTTGCATTTTTTGGTATTCGTTCCTGTACCAATTTTTTTTTCGAGACCATCCTTGTACCACGAACATTGAACACGATTGGTCCTTCCGTCAAATTTCGTTAACTTTTTTATGTTAAGTCGTCCCACATGCCCCTCACAAGCATTTTGAAAAAGGGTAAAATAGTCATTTTGTTTAGGAAAGTACAGGACAGTCATATTGATTAGGTCTCATAATTTGTTCTTTTTTTCATCTTTGTTTTTGACTCAGCATCCATGTATTTTAAGATTCTCCTCTAGCTCTCCCTCCCATGGCAATTTTGAGGTGAGCTTCATAGTGACGCGATTTCAGACGGTGCTAGCGCCGAGAAAGGAGGGGTAAACATAGTCGAGATCAGAGAAATTGAAGGGGGTTTGACTACCAAAGCCGAAGGAGTCACTAGTGGCGCCAGTGTCTCTCTATCCTTCCTTCCTTCCCTCTCTCTCTCTCTCTCTCTCTCTCTCTCTCTCTCTCTCTCAATTGTGGGGCTTAATGATTTAATTTTGGGATCTTAGTATGGTGGGTTGAAAGAAAGTGGGTCGTATTTCTTTGGAACCTAACAATGGAGCTGATTCAAGACATTGATCTAACTATAAAGAATGCTACAACTTAATGGCAGAGGTGAAACCATCAATATAACCCACAACCGCACCTCATCCCCCGTAGAGAGAGAAAGTGGAGGCAAAGATAGAAGAAAAAAACCCTTTTTTAAGAGGTTGTTTCACAGAATCGATCTTGTCAAATGTCGATCCTCTCTCTCTCTCTCTCTGTTGTTTGCATTTTCAATCAATTTTTCTTGGGTCCTCTTTCAATTAGAAGAAAAAAACGAAAGATGGAAAGAAAATAGACGAAAAAAAGGAGAAATTTGATGATCGCGAATCGAAATTCGAGTTTAAGGAATTGGGTTTTTCAGGACCAGTCCAAAATAAAAAATAAAAGATGCTGGGTTCTTCCATTTTTAGAGAGAGAGAGAGTGAAGAGAGGTAGGCAGTTTTGTTTTTTTGGTAAGAAATTAAGTGGTGGTGGTGGTTATAATCGATTGCGGTGGTAAGAAAGGTTTAGTAAAGGGTGATGTTCAGTGGTGGTGGGGTTTGTGGTGAGCGAGTCGGGGAGGGGTGGGGAGAGCATGTCTTCAAGGTTGAAGATAAAGTTTGTATATTTTATTTTTTCATTTTGCACTTATTCTGAAAATGTCTATTTTACCCTTCCGAGACACGTGTACGCACTTAACGGCCAAAAATTAACAGAATTAGACAGAAGGACCATTTGTGTTAAATGCCCTCAGTTTCGGGACCATTTGCGAGGTGTAGGGACGAAATGCAAAAAACCAAAAAACTACAGGGACCATTTGTGTAGTTTGCCCTAACTAGTTTGTTACTCCGTCAAGTCCTAAAAAGGAGTTCCCTTTGACCTGACTCAAAAATTAAGAAAAGCTAATTGACTCTATTATAGATACTTGTATGCTTTGGACTTTTCAGCTTGCCCATGTGGAAGTGGGATCCATCAATCAACAGAGCAAGGTAATCAAGGATAAAATTGTAAAAGTAACACTCCCAAAAAGGAAAGATTACAAAGTGCATTTTTGGAATGGTCCAAAAAGGAATACTGGAGTCTCTTTCAAGAATGAAAGAATATTAGTTTATTGGAAGATTATTAGTTGTTGAGGGATATTTTAGTCTATTAGTTATTATGGTATTTTTGATACTCCAAATATCTAGCATAGAAATAGTAACATTAGGGTTTTAATGAGGACTGTAGATATTCATAAAATGATTCATTATTAATCAGAGATGAATATTATTAGAGAGAGCTTTGTGCTTTTGTGGCCTGAAGGTATAACAGAATCCCTTGCACGAGGAATGCACTCAGAGATCTGTGGACAAGTGGATCCTTTGCCTAGGTGACACAAACCATACTTTCAAAACTGACAGCTATTCTTCTTTGCTGTGCAACTGTATAAAGGGATGCATCAACCTTACACTATTTCAATATACACAAGTTCCAACAAGCTTAAAAGACGATAATGACTCAGCAGGAATGAGAAACATTTATAAAGAGAAAAAGAATGGCCATACACTACACAATAGACCGCAATGAACAAATGAAAACGATGAGCTTTTGTTTCTTATTCTTTTCACCAACGGATCTTCTGAGCATAAGAAATTAGGGCATGCCACCCCACATCTGAGTTGGGAAAAGGTAAATAAACATAACTTATCTTATTTCCTGAAAAGTATGGAAAGCTGATACCAGTTAAAGGCCCCAAAAAACAACCAGATCGCAAAGCCTTAAGAAAGAATCTGCATGCAGGAGTGTACAGTAGACAAAGTACTTGAGGTTATGCAAATGCTTGATTCAATTCATTTATCCAGCCATTCAAGCCAGAATAAACAAGACTTTGAGCAGCTAAATAAGCCAGCTTTTAGCAGCCTTAGAGCTAAACTCCCTGGTGCTTATACACCTGTTTGTACACAAATTGGCATAATGTGGAGTGATGATTTTACATTAAATTAACAAAATCTCATGAAATGATCTTTCAGCTTTCTGTGGCCCTTTTCTTTATTCCATCCAAGTTAGTCTTGGATAGAAGACCAGAGCTCTTTTGACAGTGAGATTTTCACAACTGAAAGGTTTCAAATCTATACATATTTGCAGTCACTTAAGGATATGGACCTCCAACAGTTGCCAACTTTACCCACAAACATGCTAGGTCAACGAGATTGAGCTCTGTCGAGCGAATCCAATGAATTAGAAGTTGGACTGAGCCAAGTTTGTCGATTTGGCCAAACTAAAAGCAAAGAAATAATATAACTATGGCTTCATTACACCTTTAGATTCTATCCCTCCCCCTTCTGGCAGCCATATGTCGTGTAACTTTGTCAAAACAAACTCCTTAAGCCTCTAGGTTCCATCCCTCCCCCATTTGGCAGCCATATGCCCATGTGTCCCCAATATAGTTAAAGCAACCCCCCAGGTCAACTCATCTGACTTGCTAGAGTTAAAGCCACCACTTTGTCGGATGTTATGGGTCAAATGATCAAACAAATGCATTACAACCTTATGCAACCAATCATCACAGCAACCATATAACTACAATAGTGGCCGGGGTCAAACTAGTATAATATCAACCAAATGTGCAGTAAGAGCACAATTAACTATTAATCTTGTTCTGGGATTTGACAAAGAAGCAAGAATTGTAGAGATTGTATTGTTTGTATGTTTCTGTTAATGAGCGCAAAAGCACTCAAGTAGTAAATGTATTGTTCGTAACTAACAACATATGCGGAGTTTGCAGCTGAGATAACTTGGCATGTACATGAGGTCACAAATGATCCCCGTCACAACAACAAATTAATATAAGTTGTACCATGATGCAGCTGGTACTCATTAACTTAAGCTTCAAATTTGAGTTAAAATAATACTGACATCCAGAACTTGCAGAGTATACTTACCTTGGTTTCATATGTAGATATGGTACTGCGAATCATTCCAGCAACTTCATCAAGAGAGTGACTTGAGTACCTTCCCTCTGCCACTTTTTCCTCAGATTTATTTGCTGAAGTATTGACATTTGGTTCAGCAGAAACTTGGGAAGACTGAGACATGGCCAAAAGGGCAAGAAGATGAAAATTTAACACGACGAGTACTATTAAATGAAATTATCTTATATGAGTCATCATACAACAAGGAAAGCAAATATAATTGGAGCAAATGCAAGAAAAGGGTAACTTCAAGTTCAAGTTCAAGTTACAAGTATCATTACACACAAATAGGCACTTTCCTTATGTGTCTCACTCTATTGGCAATAGTAGACAACATAAACCTAAACAATAGGCAGATTCATACACTGCTCCATTCAAAGTTCTAAGCGATCAGCTAAAATACTTGACAACAAGATCCATTTCATAACTATGCATGTGGAGTTCAATGCTCGAAAACTCTACTCAGATGCACTTTTTATTCATTAGAAGACCGGAGAGGGGGAAGGGGGAGGGGGAGCGAAAACGGTTATATAGTAAGAATAATTTAAACCATATAATACATTACTTTTATATGCACATATTTCCTTATCAAGAAAATAGTACTTTATATAGTACAGAAGGAAAAGATAGAATTTATTTTGGTGGCGCGTTTTCTTTCTTTCTTTCCTTTAGCTCTCATGAGAGAGAGAGAGATACAGGAGCTTGAAGTAGTCTTTTAGAACATGTTGATAATCTGACCTAACAGCTTATAACTAACAGCGCGAATAAGGAGTTGACCAAGACACCATGTTTATACCCTGACAAATACTTGGGGACAAATATAAAATTGGAGAAAATGGACCCTTTTTACTCCACAACTGCGGATGTACAATGTCTGGTCATGGAGTATACACACTAAACCATATTAAACTATATTGCATTAAAATAAACCATCACTCATTTTCTTGCATTAGAGATATGAAAGATTAGGAGCCCAGATCTTCATCTTACAGCAGATGGTGGACCCAGGGAAATGAACGTCCATATGGAATAAACATGGTGATGTTACTCTTTCTATTATATAAGAATACTAGAGAAGTACACAAAACAGGAGCATAATCATGAACACTAAAAGAATAAGCTCTTTCCCCACTACACTAAAGGAAATCATCCAAAAATGGGGGGGGGGGAATACTCTAAAGAACCCCCCCGGATACCTCCTTCAAACTCCAGAGACGTAGCATCTCCAGCAGTGGTGCCTTCCAACTATATAAAGACAGCTTTTCATTCTAAGAACTTAACTGTTCCTATTAACCGAAATTATTGAAAAGAGAGAAGAGACACTCCTGGGGCCCAATCTTTCATCTTAATGTCATGTATAAGGAGACGCCAATTTGAAATTCCCGAAGCAAATGCAATTCTAGTTAGCTGTAGTAACTGTTGTAACCATTGTACAAAGAGGTCAAACTCTAACTCTCTTTTTGATCAACCTATAAGTTTGGTGGAGTTCTGACCAACGCATCTCCTTGTGTTTGCAATATGGGAGGATCAGCATGTTTGAAAATTTGTGATAGGGAATTGGGATCAGTTAAAGCTTTCTCTGAGAGTCTATTCCAACTTCCATCCGATTTGAGATGAAATGGAAGATCCGGATTGTCTTAAAAGGATCACAAGAGTTTTGCACTTTAAAGGGAGGCATTGGTATCCCGTGGAAGCCTCTTTGGGAATCTAAGTCTCCTGAAAAATTTGTTCTTAAAACATGAGATCTTTTTAGTACAAACAAACCCATGTAATTTCCAAGTTCTGGCGCAGCTTATAGATGCCACTCAGTAAAACATGATGCATTTACCTCCGAAAAAGAAATCAAGATAACCATAGTAAAAAAGGCATCCTTATTTCTTATTTGTGCAAATATCAAAAGACGTTTTTTGGCGTTATCTGAAAATTATCTATTCCAGTCAGCTTACAGCATACCAAGCTAAAAATTATGACAGAAATGGAGAGATCCAAATGAAAGGCCATGAAAAATCCATCAGCAAAAGCCCAATAACCAAATTCCAGGAAGAAGGAGTTGAAAGTTAAATTTGCGCATAATCTAGTATCCAACCACATTCCTTGGTTGTTAATGTTCCGCGCGTGCGAGAGAGAGAGAGAGAGAGAGAGAGAGAGGATGCTGGGGGGAGGAATGCTCTATTGGATAATACATTGATTTAACGATGGTGAGAAACTATAAGAACAAGATAAAATTCGTACTGCTGGCAGTAGGGCTTCTGGTTCTTGTATGTCTTGGTTGCTTTGCATGACTTGAGGTCTTTCAAGTCTTATGGTCCTAGATAAAAATGATCTGGTGTCTGAAGATTATCCATAGTGGAGTGGCATATAGTAAAAAAAAAAGTCAATTGTGCCACAAGTCATGGCAGAGCCAGCGAAGTCCTGCCAAATTCATGTAGTCAACTCCAGTTGTGCAGTTTTTTAAGTATTTTACCATCAGTTTCAGTAACATGCAACCATTTAGGTCCCTGACGCCAACATAACAGGAGTAAAGGTAGTGCTATTATCTCCAACCAATTAACAGCACACAAAGTGGTTGACATGATTCTCGCAAGGTCTGAGCTAATAATAAGTAACCAATTAACAGCACCAAACCTGACTAAATATACTTTCCGCGTGAAATCAAAGATCTAACTTGCTGCAGTAGGGATTGCAGTTCTTATATGCCTTGCTTGCTTTGATGTGTTGAAGGTATTTGAAGTCCTAATCCTTCGAAACATAAGGTGTCTGAAGATCTCCATAATGGAATTCATAAAACCACAAAAACAATCACTCCACAAATCATGGCAGAACCTTTGCCTGGTCTCTTGTGCTCAACAGGTTAAACACAATTGATTGGCATCAGAGTCACAGACCCAATAAGGCATTTCTCCAGAAACTATAACGAGACTCATGAGCAACTTTTTCTCCATTGTTCGCTTGCCTGGCAGTTAGGATGTTCTTCTGCATCAGTGGAAGCCGTGTTTATTATCAGTTATAGGGTGTTTGGGGTTGGTAAGGACGTGAAGATTGTATGACAGTGTATGGTTTTGGTAATCCTTGATTCGGAATGAGAAATATGGTCAGATCTTCTGTGCTCAGATGCTCACTTTTGCTCTTTTGAGGGAGAGGCTTTCTTATTTTGCATCCCTTTGGGCTTCAGCTCTTGGGGCTATAGAGGAGTGAGTGCGGTAGATTTGTAGAGGGACTGAAGGGCTGTTCTACACTAGTTTCTTGTTGTATTTTATTCATGAGTTTATCTGTTTTTCCCGTTTGTTTCACTTCATTCTAGGTGGATGACTTGATCACTGTTATCTTGTACTCCCTCCATCCTGGATAAATGTTCCTATTTTCTATTTTGGGATATCCCAACTAATGTTACTAAAGACTTTTGATATACATATTCTCTACCATTCTTCCTAATATACCCTTAAAGTTTCATTTAATATAACGCATTCCAAAGAAACTCAATTGTTTAAAATAGTTGTACTAATTATGTTTCTTAATTCTTGTGCTTTATCAACTAGGAACATTTATTGGGATGGAGGGAGTATTATTTTATTCATGAGTTTATCTGTTTTTCCCTTTTGTTTCACTTCATTCTAGGTGGATGACTTGATCACTGTTATCTTGTATTCTTTGTACTTCCTTCTTCTCATCTAACGACATTCTTCTTTTATCAACAGCCCAAAAAAAAAAAAATTAGAGGAAGAATTTCCTGCTGAATCCAAGTAGCTCACTCCAGTTATATGCCTTTTACCATCAACTTTAGTAACATGCTGTCATTTTCATCCTATCCCTATGCATGACCTTCATTCACCAAGATGTAAAGCTATGCTATTCTCTCCAAACAACTAACAACACCAAAAGTAGTTACAATGATTCTAGCAAACTCTGAGCTGAAAATGAGGAGTCAACTCTTCCATGGAGAAGTACGATCAGTTTATAATCCAGCATTGAGAATAAAAGAACAGAATGCAAAGAAAGGAAAAACCTTTAACAGATATATGCAAAAAGACGTGCATGCTCTTATTCCCATTTATCCAATTAAATGCTTGTGACTGATCCCAACAACCTTTGTAAAACAAAATATGAAAACTAAGTTACATCATACTTTGCACGCTTAATGCTGATATATGGGAGGTTTAGAATACCTTTGCAAATTTTCCACTAAAAACGGAAAGGGCAACTTTCCAGAAGGCTGGTATGTGATGGATGAGTACAGCAGTTAATCTGCGGATGTACCTTCCTCTAAGAGCATCAAGTTCTTCACCAGTCAAATCTATTGGTTGCGAATCTACCAGCAGAGGGTTGTTCAGAAAAGAGAGAGAGTCAACATCCGCCTGATTGTTGTACATGAGAAAAGCATGAAGGATTATGAAGTACTTAACCAGAAGTTTTCACACAAAAATGGATTGAAAAAGGAAAAACAGATAATACTCCTTGCAGTAGCACTTACAGATTGATTTAAATCTTGCTGAATTTGCCTCCACTTTGCATCAGCCAGTGCTTTTTCATGCACCTCATTTTGCAAATTTTCCATCCTTGTATCATGATCTAAGGTGCATTTTTCAAGCAAACCTCGAATTCTGTGATTCTGCAAATTAGACAACAGAAAAGAAGTAAGCAACACCCTTTCTTCTTGAAACCGTTAATTTCCTCGAGGGACGAAAAGACAAGGAAACACTAATGAAAACCAATATGATTTTTTTCATAAGAAGTAAGAAGAAAAATTAGAAAAACAAAAGGGGCATAAACTGCACGGTCACCAATAAAAATTTAGTCGTTCCTTGGAAGTTGGAAAAGTGAAACTAGAAGGGAAAAACTTCAGCAAGCAGATTAAACTGCATATCAGGTCTACAATACCAATACACACGCACACATACACCAGTGACATGTCACTATCATGCTAAAAACATTTTTACAACAGCACTGTTTGACCACTGGTAAAAGACCTGGAGAAAATATCATAATCATATGGTTTTTATGAACCTCCTCACCTGTATATTTAGATAATGCCATACGGGATCTGACTCAGGTTCCAGCTCCAACAACAGCCTCACAATGTTTTCAAGCTACAAGAATCATCACAAGTAAATCACTTTCCAGCTAAAGAAAGGAATAAGCACTTAGGTACCGGAAAATTATTTCCAATCACCAATGAAGTAAGATAGAGGTGATACTAAAAATGGCACAAGAAATAACAACTAGCCCAAGGAGTGACTTTGTCAAGAAAATCTGAGACACCTCATACAGCTCGAGGAGAACTTGTATCACCAAATGGATTTACTATCCTTAATATAGTTTGCATTACTATCATTCTGGTATTAGTAGGAGAATTTGAAAACAGTTAGACCATTCCATTTCAGCAATGATGTGATGATCAGGATTCTACGATTTCACCTCAAAAGAAATATAATAGACAAGCATATAATAAACTCACATTTGTTAGATCTATATGCGGATCTTCCATTGACCTGTAAAGCATGCCTTTAAACTCATGCATTACTTTTTCAACCTCCTCGAGAACGCGTTTCAATATTCCAACCTGAATATTACAAACTAAAGTAAAGAGTATTTTCTTGATAGTTAAAATGTAAGGAAATGCAGTAGATTATATACCAAGCCAACTTGTTACATGAAATCTCACAGATGATAGCAATTTATGACAAAGCTCATTGCACACATAACTCTAAATGTTGATTGAAGAATTCTATTGTCAATAATTTTCAGACCTAATATCCACCAAACAGTACAAAGTCCATATGCTACTGTGAGAATGTCAGCAGCGTATCCCAAAAAAAAAAAAAAAAACTTGCATATATTCATTCACGGAGCTATACCAATATTAATTAAATAATCTTATAAACAATACATTGCTGGATAAAAAGAAAACGCAAGTGTAACTTAACATTTGGAACATAAATGGTGTTTACCTTTTATCCATGTCTTAGAATTTGTTAAGTTACCAACTGATTTAAAAGCTAAGCTGTTAGATAAGGGGCCAACAAAGTATATCAAACTCAACACTCCCCCTCACGTGTGAAACGTACACTCAATACAACGGGTAACAAATGCAAGCGACTCGAACCAATACCTTGCCCAACCAGAGCTCTCATACCATGTTAGTTACCAACTAATCTAAAAGCTTAAGCTATTAGATGGGGGGCCCAACAATGTATATCAAACTCAACATAATTAAAACATCAATGAGAATTAACATACAAGTGGATCTGTAACCCATTCTGAAATGAATACACAAGTTTCCTCTCAGCATCTAAAATACATACAGGACATAAATTTCCACTTCCTGACATAAATTACATATTCTTACTCATGGCACTTCACCAATCAAACATCGTCTTTTATAGCACACCACCATCAAATATTGTTTTAAGAAATGGTGAAAAGGAAAATAACTGAAAACAAATTATTTTGGAAGAATACACCAGGATAAGCTAAGTTCAACATATGCACAAGACCAAAAAACAGGAGTCAACATAAGAGCAGAGCATACAAGTAAAAGCAGTGTGAATCACTAATGAATAAATGATACAACAAATTCAGCAGAAGGGCTGGCTAAGGAGATGGTTCAAGATTGCGTAATCACGCATATATCGCGGAGGAGCAACACAGCTATAATGAAAAAGTAAAAGAAGGCTACACATGAAGCAATTAGTACTTTAATAACACTTGAAAAGAGAACACCTAGAGCAATACTGCTGGCAAGCATCTATATCCAGTGTTTTATAAAAGGAAATGAGTCCCTATAAAATCTCCTGAGGTTAGATGACAAGGATATAGCCACATACATACAGAACTCACAAAGACCTACATGTCATTCCTGATATCTTTTTTAGCATGAGGATCTTCTAAACAAAGATATACTCCCTCCTCCCTTTAATGAAGGATATTAACTTTTATATCTTTTCCCATAAAGAATGTTGCTCTTCCAAAATTCAAATACGCGAGCATTCTAATTTACTAATTGGCCCAAGCTTAAATGAGCAACTACATAATAATAACAGAACGGCAGAAAATTGACAACCAAGAAGGCAATCTTGGTAATTACTTCATAAAGGTTTGAATCATCATCAGAAAAGGTGACCTCATCTCGCAATTAGCAACAAGTGAAATTCATTTAGCGGTGGAGTGAGCAAAACTTCTAACTCAAGATGGCATGAATTTCTGCATGCAGAATTTGTCATTGTTTAAAGCTTCATGCAAGAATAGAGAAATACAATACGTAACCTAATCTATAACTATGCATAGCTTTGGCTGAAGGAATTTGAATACTTTTTACTTCACCATAAAAGGATCGTGGCCCAAGATTAATCTACATAACAGAGAATATGGAGCTTGGAAGAGAAAAACAAAGATAAAGGGAATATAACTGTAGAACTGAGAATGTAGTTGGAAAAACACTCTCAGGTCCAAACATGCAAAAGAAAAATTCAAAATGGCTTAAAAATTAGAATCCTGTACATGGGAGGGAAGGACAATTGACTTTGCTTTCCTGTACTCTCTGACCGCCAAGTCGTATTCACCCTTACTAATGCTCCCACGAATGGCACTAGGCAAGTTGAATAGCGTACGGAATCTCTGAAGCATTCCCTGAACCGACCTGATCTTCTCAGTTTGAGCCTAACATTGTTCAAGGAAATGAGCCAAACTTATTTTCCCACATTGCACAAAAACAGCTTAATCCACAAACTAATCTAGAGACTGACTACCCACCTGTCTCTCAAATAGAGGACCAAAAGCACGATTAGCCACTGAACTCACTCCTTGAATACAGCTAAATAAGTGAGAGGTTCCAGACCCTTCTGGATCTTCTTCAATCCTTTTCAGTTTTGACTCAATATCTGTAAAATTATCAATATCCTACTCATCACATGGAAAATACCAGGTTCAATAGCCAAAAACACCAGTCTTTATATTCTATACTAAGATAAATGAGCATAACAAGCTGAGTAGTGACTCTAGAAGCACGTACTCACATGCATAGGACAGAACCAGAATTCATTCTTTGTGTTTATAGCTTACCATCAATTGTTGTTTTGCAAGAGACAAAGCAATCAAAGTTTTCTTTGACCAATTGTTTTTTCTGCTGAGTCCGTCCTTTTAGATCAGTTTTCAAAGCAAGAGCACCAGCCTCCAAATCAGCTGCAGTGGTATCTTGGTGTACTCGTGATAGAAATGACTTCGGATCAAATTTTTCGGAGAAATACATCAACTTCTCTGCAATGTTCATGTAAAGAATGTTGTCATTCATTATGAGCACTCCACTTACTCCTAAAACATTGGCATTGCTGCCAAAATTTATATCTAAATACAGCTGGAAGTTGATGATGCAAGAAAGCCAAAAAAGATGTGTTGAAACTGTAGACCAACGTCAATTAGCAGGATGTGATAACAAGTAAATGAAGATTCAATGGATAAATCACCTAATTACTGTTGGCATTCTAATCTTTTTCATAACAATTTGTCCTGTCTGCACGTAAAAGGATCACGGGGATGAAGCTGCAACATTCATCTTTCCATTATGTAGTGGGGCATAATTATCCTTCTAAAATCAATTCAATTCATTTCATCAGAACAGTCAATTTGTCATTTTGTCATCTAAATTGGATCTAGGTTTTCTCTAGAAGACAGTATAAACCTTGAGGCTTGCTCAGAGGTAGACAATTGGGCTGGATACTCCAGCCTAATCTCACATTTGGGATGCATTTCATACCGCAGAAAATTAATTCCATTAAAGCCTGTAGCCCCATATATGTGGTACAATTAAGTAACAGGGGGTGGTGGGATAAGAACTTATTTGGGATACACACTAAATTACCCCTTACCCCCACGAAACCCAAATTCATGTCTCGTTCATGCAACACAATCATTGTTTAACAAATGGAGCCTCAGTACCATGACCGTAAATGACTTGAAGTATGCAACTGAAAGGTTCTATCATGGATGTTCAAAGTAAAGATTGCGTTGACCTCCTTCAGAGTGTGCGAAAATGTAACTGAGAGGCTTTTAGGATTCTGATTTCCTTGTTACTTATTTTGAGATCCTTCCTCAATGTCGCCTAGAAAAGTACCATCCATCCTTGAGTTTGAGAGTTAGCAAATCATGCATTTTAATATCTTCCAGCAGACACTGAATCAGGTGCAGTTGCTGATTTCCAACAAAATTTCCTGAATGATATGGATAGTTCTTTTATACTTACTATACCATCCAATCTTCATTTTAACATCTCCAAAGGGATCTTGTCTCTTCCTTGCCTTGTTAACCGCCATCACCCCTGTTAGACTCTCCACCAGATTCACACACCCCGTCTTTGCATCCCACTCCCTCTAACCCTGCACCAGATCCGCAAATTCTAAGCCCTTATATGATATGAACTAGGGGTTTTCTTTCTTTAGGCCAACCCCATTCGTACCAAACGTAAGCAGGATTATGCACAATATAACCTATATAATCCTAACATGAAAGTTTTATTAGAAGAAAACATAATAAATCAATTAATCAGACCTAATAACTCAACAAAATGGTATACCTGAACTTGAACCCATGGGCTTACTAGTCCAGTACAGTTCCACAACACAAACAAACACACCCTAAAAATACTTCCAAGTTCTAATTCCTAAGTTGAGTAATCTTGCACATAAATCCACAAGATAAATCTGAAGGGTGTCACTACCATATTTCTATTTCTTCCCTCAGAGCAACATAATTGAAGCAGCTACAGGCTCAGACATCATTATTTTACTAAAATAACCCTTTTCACCAAGGACTAATACAAAGATACAAAATTGGGTTCCTTGGTAACTATGCAACAACCTAAAGTCGCACCCTGTATGGTACAGCCAGAGCAAACTATCTCAATTTTTTTTCTTTGATAAGTAAGAAATATATATTAAATAAGTCGCCAAAACAGGTGACGAGTCCTTTGTATACAGACAGTATACTGATTCAAAGAGCTACACAAACGATATACTATCCAAAATTTCAACAAAAGAATTCCCAGAACTAGGCATTGATTGACTCGGCACACCAATAACGAAGAGACCAAACAAAATCCTCCTTTATACGATCAATTTCTAACTCCACATTTTCAAAAACCCTTCAATTCCTCTCCTTTCATATGTTCCAGCAGATTGCCAAAGGCCAAAGAGCCTGTGTTCCAGAAAACGTTCCTCCTCCTTTTATAAAGAGACCAACTACAAAAGAGATCCATTATGGATCTTGGCAATTGGCATAACCCAAGAGACTTTAGCAAGGGGAAACAAATAATTCCACATCTCCCTAGCTACTGGGTAGTGCAGAAGCAAATGATTAACATTTTCCTCGCCCTTTTTGCACATATAACACCAATTAATATGAATCCTCTTTTTGGCCTTCAAATTATCTCCCATAAGAGTAGCCTCCCTCGCAGCCTACCAAGCAAAAATCACCCTGCTCAGAGCCTTGGTCTTCCATATCTCCTTCCAAGGAAAAGAAACTCTATTACTCCCATCCAAAGCCAGATAATAGGCCTTCACAGAAAACTCCAAGCTTTTAGTCCAAGCCCAGGCCACTTTATCTACTCCATCCCCTCTCACCGGCTGTCCGTACAGCAATTCAAAGAGTTGACCAATCTCACCCATCTCGCAATCCTGCAAAACTCTCCGAAAGGAAGGATTCACCACAATGCCGAAAAGGTTAGGAAATACACTCTGAAGATCATCGCCACCCCACACTAGATATCCTCCCAAAACCTTACATATTCTCCGGTCCCTATCCTAAAAGAGACCAAACGCTTGAAGGGCTCCCACCCACTCATAATCCCCTTCCAAACACTTGTCCCGTAGGAGGTGGAGATAACCTTAGGGAACCATCGATGACTATCCTCTCCATATTTGCCCACCACCACCTTCATCCACTAAGCTTTTTTTCCGACTAAGTACCTCCATAAGCACTTGCCCATAAGCGCTTCATTGAAAATGCTAAACTTTTTAACCCCCAGTCCTCCATCTCGAACACTAGAGCAAACCGAATCCCAACTAAAAAGGTGATACTTCCTCTCTTCCATACTGCCCTCCCACAAGAAATCTCTAGCCAACTTCTTCAACCTCTTTGACACAGATACTGGGATCGAAAACAAAGACATAAAGTAAGCTAGGAGATTGGCTAACGTGCTCTTGATCAAAGTAAGCCGACCCCCTTTAGATAAGTATTATTTCTTCCAACCCGCTAGTATCCTCTCTTATCTTTCCAATACTGGATTCCACAAAGCCGCACACTTGAAGGGGGCCCCTAGAGGTAGGCCAGATATGACATTGGAGGGCTGGCAACCTTACAACCGAAAAAAGAAACAAGGCCGTCCAAGTTCTCCACAAGACCCAAATGACCTCGCATTTATGAATGTTGATCTTTAAACCCGATACCGCTTGGAAAAACAAGAGAACCATACGAAGATAACCGAAGTGCAACCTCTTGGCTTCACAAAAGACTAGAGAATCATCCACAAACAATAAATGAGACACCTCTTACTCAACTTCCCTCCCCACTTTGAACCCCTGAATGAAGCCCCCCTACTTTATCTAGGAGACGGTTGAGGGCCTCCATAACCACAAGAAAAAGAAAGGGGGAGAGGGGGTCTCCTAGTCGAAGGCCTCTCGAGCTCGAAAAGAACCTTGGTGGATCCCCATTAACCAAGACTGAAAATCTCACAGAAGAAATACAATGTAAAATCCACTACTTCCATTTATCCCCAAACTTCATCCTAGATAAGAGATATAACAAGAAGTCCCACTTAACATGATCATACGCGTTCTCAATATCCAACTTGCAAACGGAACACCACTATGCATTCTAGCACTATCAAAGTCACATCCAAAATCTGTCTACCCCACAAAGGCATGCTGCAAATATGAAATGATCTCACCTAACACTCGCTTCAAGCTGGTCGAAAAGACTAGAAATAATTTTATACACCACCTCTATGGGACTAATGGGTCTATAATCCTTTAAATCCACCGCTCCCATTTTTTTCAGAATAAGAGCAATGAAAGAAGCATTGAAACTCTTTTCAAAACTCTCGGTATCAAAAAAGGAATGGAACACTTCCATACAACCCTGTTGAAAGAAAGCCAAAGTTAAGCCGTCGAGTCCAGGAGCTTTATCACCATTTAAGGTACATACCGCTGCAACTACCGAGGCTCCAAAAGAGATTTATCCTCCTGCGATAAAGTCTTAAAATCGATCCCATCAAGCTCCGGATGCCACTTCCCTTCGTTGGAATAAAGAATCTGATCCATACATCCCTCTTGAAAGAAAGCCAAAGTTAAGTCGTCGAGTCCAGGAGCTTTATCACCATTTAAGGTACGTACTGCTCCAACTACCTCCTCTTCTGAAAAAGGAAGCTCCAAAAGAGATAAATCCTCCTGCGATAAAGTCTTAAAATGCGATAAAGTCTTAAAATTGATCCCATCAAGCTCCGGATGCTACTTCCCTTCGTTCGAATAAAGAATCTGATAAAAACTCATTATCCCCTGCTTAATTTCGTCTTTATCTTCTGTCACAGATCCATTAATCCTGACCCTATGAATCTAGTTACCAGCCTTGTGAGCGTTAGCCTGATGGAAGAACTTAGTATTTTTATCCCCTTCTTTTAACCACAAAGCCCTAGATATTTTCCTCCGGCATGTTTCCTCGCTAATAAGGAATCTTCATACCTCCAACCTCCTCAAATCTCGAAGAGTAGCCTTGGAACTACTCAAACCACTCACACTATCCTTAATATCAAATTGTCCAACCTCTTCCATAGCTTGAGATGTTTTTTATTCTCCATCCTCATGAACGTCTCCTTGTTCCACACCTTCAAATCCTCCTTCAACTGCTTTAATTTCCTTGCCAGCCTAAAGCAAGGACTTCCTTCAAACTCATAAGAATTCCATTTAGCTTTCACCCAATCCAAAATCACAGATTCTACCAACCACAAATTTTCGAATCTACGCGGGGACTTCCTTATATCAAGGTCCCCTCCTTCAAGAAAGATAGGGGCATGATCCGAAACCACCCTTGATAGACACCTCTGAAATAATCCTCTAAACTGCTCTCCCCAGTCAACCGAAAAGAGGAATCGATCTAACCTAGAGCACTGCCGGTAGCACCTCCTTTAAACCATGTAAAAGTGCTAAAAGTGCTGCCTTCTAGAGGGAGATCCACTAAGGCCTCTTCGTTGATGAAGTCATTAAACTCTATCGTGGCTAGAGATATTGAGTTCCATCCAGTTCGTTCTTGAGGGAAGGGAGTAACACTTAGCTCCTCCCATTAATTCCTCAGTGATACATCCGAGCACAGACCGTAAACACCAGAGAACACCCAAATGATATCATCCTCCACTCTCTTTAATAAACACGACACTGAGTGAAAACCCAAGTCACAATCCAGTTTAGAGAGAACACTCTGCTACCCCACATCACCAGCACTCCTCCCGAAGCTCTAACAGCCCAGATGATCCCATTCCATCCACCTATTACCTCCCACATTGTCCACAAACTTTTATCTAACTTCTCTATTCTAGTTTCCTGAAGACAAAACAGCTTTTCCATCTTCTGATAGCTCCTTTAACTACCTAACGTTTTGACCTATCATTCAAACCCCACACATTCCAGCTTACAATTTTAAGATACATATTTAAAGAATGTCTCTTTTCCTTCGCCCCTTGCTTTCCTTGCTATTAACCCCATCGAAATTCATAGTACAGCTTAGTTGTTTTGCCTCCATTAATTTCCTTTAATAACATAACTCACTATTCAATTCCACAGGGACAGAGCAAATAATTCCATTATCTTTTTGATGTTGCAATAAACTTGGGTGAAGCCACATAACAGCTATATAAGAACCTTGTCATACTGACAAGGTTTGCTTGGTATGCACAAGAATGCACCAAATACTTGGTCTCCAAAAATTTAATGACAATTACCCAATCTGACAGTTTGCTCTTATTCTCCCCACATGACCCTGTGCTCTGTTACCCAGTCATCTCCATCTATGCATAGATGGAGAATAAGTAAAGTAAGAAAATAACTCAAGTTTCCAAAAGAACCTCATTAACCATATAAAGGAGACAGAAAAAAGAACATGCAACTTCATATAGCTAATACAGACTTTATGATGTCTTGCAACATGTTCCTAGGAGTACTTGAGCTCAAGCACAAGAGAGACGACATTTACTGCAGAGCCAAAAAATATGAGAAAAAAAAGACGTTTCATGTGATATAACGAGATTCTTAGAAAATGCGTACCGCGAAGGTTAGTATCTAGATAATCTTTGTCCTTGGATGGAGAACTTGCTGTATATTCATTGATCAACCTCAACGTTCTGTTGTCTATTACGCTGTCAATAGAACATCAACAAAGGTTAGCAGAAATGTGGCCTAGATTTTTTTTTTGGATATGTAAAATGTGCTCTAGATTTTAGGGACCAAGACTGACTATCTGAAGTTCAGATCAGATACCAATACTTCTAATGAAATTGCCAATGAGAATCAATCAAAGAAATTTAATGAAAGAAAGGTAACATTTAAGCAAACTTCAAACATTATCATAACCAGCGCAAAGTAGATTTTTTCTGAGCATTCAACAAGGAGACTCCAACAACAAACCATTAACCAGTTGCGGAAAGTTGACAAAAAAGCATCGGCAACTTAAAAGGAAATTTACATCATTTGCAGGTCCTTGGTATGACCGACATAAGGCACAAATCAGAATTATCATTAGAGAAACTTACCCCAGTCCAAGCGGATCTATACATTCCATCCCACGAGGGAAGGATTGTAAATTGTTAAGACCTCTTCTAACCGTTGATGGCTTTCGCTCAAACTTTTGAGCTACAGGAACTGCTCTTGTTTCCCTCATCTCACGGACCCTACGACCAAGCTGCCAGTAAAATATAACTTGAATCAGTTGCACTGTATCTCCAAAATATGAACAAAAAGTACAATTAGAAATGGTAAAAAAGAATCAAGAAAGGCAAGTAAAGTCAATGATGATATGACATCAATTCTCCCAGCAAAAAGGTAAGATAATAAACACCCTGAGGATGAGCATGCCAATGTAGCTTGAACTACACCGTCCAACTTGTGGAAGATAATTAAACGTGTTTACTTTTGAACAACGGAATGAGCTGCTGGGCATTGATTGTCAGACTGAACATAGGAAGCAGAAAGATACATAAGGTAAAACTGTAAAATCTAGCATGCACTGCAAACAAAATGATAACTCCGCCTCTTAGCCAGGACTTCCGTCTCAACTTTCTAAATTTGCATATTACTAGGTCAAACTTACTTAAAATATAAACCATTGCACTAGATGATCCATAAAGAACCCTTGGCATTCTCCATTCCTCATACATGCCAACTTCTCAATTGATGTATAGTCAGTTTTGAGGACATTGCCAGTAATAAATTATGAACTACCATTTTTAGACCAACCATTAAGTAGCTAGTCTGATTCCTACCTAAAGAGCACTCGAAGAAACTTCACCAATTTCAGTTCATTCAATAATTCCTACTATTTTTCTTCGAATGAGCATCAATCGTAATCAGGCCCAACTTCAGTAAACTCGCCGAAAGTAGAAAATGCATAGCAAAATACAAAACAATATTAGCTCCGCAACATTGAGCTCAATTCAGTAAGTAATTTGCACTTGCATCATCCTGCATATGCATGTAGCTGCAAAACGTCATAAGATTCCCTCAATTGAGCTCAATTCAGTTAGTTACTCCCATTCGCATCAAAATTAACATAGAGAACCCGAATCAATACACGTAATGTGAATTCAGGAGATAGCGTTTCAATACCTCAGACTCATCGACATGCTTCCAGACAGCAGGCTCATCGCCATCCCAGCCTCTGTCATCATCCTTACCACCACCACTTCTACTCCCACCTCTCGCCCGATTCTTCGAGCCGCCGACCTTCCGATCACTGACAGAATCCTCATCGCCGGACGATATACTGAGCATCTCCACCTCGGAGTCCTCATCGTCGTCGAGGGACTTGCGTTGCTGGTGATTCCGCTGCTGCATCAAGGAAGCCTTGTTAGGGTTTTGTTGTTGTTGTTGTTGTTGAGGAGGAGGAGGAGGAGGAGGACGGTAATTGGACGGGGGTTGGACGTAATTGAGGATAGGCTTGGAGGATCGGGAAGAAGGTTGTTGGGAAGGTTTTGCGTAATTGAGATCTCGAGTGGCTTGCTCCTTCAACGCGATCTGTAATAGCTCGTCTTCGTCACTGTCGCTCGACATTTTCGGAGGGGTACTTTTATTTATTTATTTATTTATTTATAGTATACTATAGTGTACGATTTATTTTTATTTATGGTAAGGAGGATAATTAATATTGGTATCTATTTCTATTTACGGGGTATTGACCGACTGCAGTTTTTATATGAAAGAAGATCAGCTGTCTGCCTGCGTAAATGCCTGTACAGGAGAGAGGGAGAGAGGGAGAGAGAGAGAGAGAGAGAGAGAGAGAGAGTGGGTGAGGAAGAAGGAAAGGATAGTCTGCTTCGCTGAATATTCCCAAATTTAAATTGAATGACTATCATGCCCTCCTATTGGAAATTAATGTAAGCAACAACAAAAAAAAAAAAAAAGAAGAGGAAAAGTTGTATCGAAATGAGTATTGGGTTTATTGGCTTTTGATCAATGGAAGATTGGTGAAAAATAATTTGAATTCAGTCCATGCCCCAACAGTTCAAAACTACTGGTTTCCTTTCTGAACCGCCGGTTCGATAACTGTCCAATCCCGATTAAAACTAAACTATGGTATGTTGTCCGATTTCTCGATTTTTATATATTATTTTTTTGAATTTTTAAATATTTTTTTTAAAAGCTGTTATAAATTGTAAGTAATATAAATTAGTAGAATGTAAAATATAAATATATTTACTAATATAAATTATAAATGTAATTATAATTTAAATTTTAGAAAAATAAATATGTATTTTATAGGTCATTGCCAAATCTCATCCGTTCATTTTTTGATCAAATCTAGGATTGGATCATTTTAAATTTGAAAAAAAAAATCAAATTAAAGGCGAAAAATCGCCTGTTTCCACGGTTTGAAACGGTGTTTGGAACCGCAATTTGTCCCGATTTAGAACCGCCGGGTTCTAGTTTGCGACGGTTTAGCTCGGTTACGATTCCGATTCGGTTTCAGTTTTTAGAACCGTTTGGGAATGTATACATGTATATTGACTTTTAGTCGGCTTAAATTTTATAATCCTAAAATGTCCATAAATTTTATGTTAAAACATTACATAATAACCTAAAATTTGAAACCAAAAACATCATTACACGCTGCACATGAACATGAAGAACACCTGGCCATTTCTTGGAACTATTTGTTTGCACTATTCATGATGGAATAGTTGGGTAGTCTTGGATCAATATATGGTGCATCATAGCTTTGTTTTCTTTCTTTCTTTTGTTTTTGTTTGCAAAAATGTAAATAATATTGCTGGAATATGTTTGTTCAAAAAATAGGTATTGGTGCACACAAATTGTGCCAGCATCATCTTCTTCTTCTTCGAATTGTTAGGTGTCATTTTTCACACGAACAACCCCACCTACCAAGTACTAATCTAGTAACCCTCTCATTAACTCTATCATCTTCTTCTTCTTTGCCTGAGCTGCCTCTAAAACCCATCCATAGCAGGTCTAGTGGCAAATTAAAGATTGGAGTGCCCATACCCATTTCTAATTCCCGAAGAGCCTAACGAAAGAAATAAAGACAAGCATCATTCCCCATCAGCCCATTAGAGCTGGCAAAATCGCTTCGGCATGATGGGCTGGTTTAGCCAGCCTGACATTAGGGTGGGCTGGGCTTTGATTTTGAAAGCCTGATGCAAATTCGGCCCGGCTCAGCATAATTTTAACAGTAAATTGCTGGTCGATCCCCTTTTTTTAACCCCTAAAGTCCACCCTTTTTTATCTTAACCGGAAAAAGGCATCTTTATAATTTTCTTCCTAAAATGTCTCTATACAACATGAACACTTTTTTATTTTAGAAATTCCTTAAAAAAACACACACACACACACAAACATAAAAAATATTTAGTTACATCAAAGAAACTGAAACTTGTAAACGATTTCATATTGTTAATATAGTCTTCCTTCATATTTTGGGATCAATTTTCATGCCTAGAACACGAATTTGATCAAATTCGAATTTTCTGAGTTCATCCCGTTTTTCCTTGTTCTTGGGTTATTTTGGTCACTTTAATCTATGTTTTAAGCTTCGAATTTGTTTAAAATCAATCTCATATTGTTATCCTAATTTAGTACTATATTCGTGCACAATTTTTATACCAAAAAAATACTATTTTTGAGATCCAAATCGAGTTTGGCAGTGTGCTGTCCAAAAACAGAGTGAAATATTTTTGGACTGATTTTGAGACTTTAATCAATGATTTGAGTTTCAATTCACCAATCGCAATATGCTGGGCAACGCAACGGAGATCGACCTGCTTGGTTAGGTCGCAGAGGGTCGAGGGGACAGCGTCCCTCGTGGGGGTTCGGGGGCAACGCCCCTGAAAGGTAAAAGAAAATCAAGTCCCCCCCCCCCAGCAGTTGAAATTCAAACGGCGCCTTGATTGCTCATCGCGATGCCTTGATTTGCTCATCGCGATGCCTTGGTTACTCATCACGATGCCTGTGTTGCTCATCGCGATACCTGTGTTGCTCATCGCGGTGCCTTGAAAAATTAAGTCCCCTCCAGCAGTTGAAATAAAAACGGTGCTTTGGTTGCTCATCGCGATTCCTGTGTTGCTTATCGCGATGCCTTGGTTGCTCATCGCGATACCTTTGTTGCTCATCGCGATGCTTTGGTTGCTCATTACGATGATTAACCCACGCGATGCCTTGGATTACTCATCGCGATGCCTTGGGTTACTGATGCGCGCGTGTTTTTCTTTCAATAATGGCATAATCGTCTTTTCGCCCCAAAAATATATTTTTCCGGTTTAAAAAAAAAAAGACTGAACTGGAGCGATTACAAATGTTTAAAAAGGGACTAGTCCGTAATTCACCCTAATTTTAAGACTTGACCCGATGAGCTTGCATGCATGTTAACAAAAATAGCAAAATTAATGAAAATTAGCTCGGTCCGATATGTCGACTCCTAGGCTGGCTCGACCCAATATTGAGCGGGCTTGGGCTTTAGTTATAAAGGCTTGATGCGAATTCGAGGTCGGACTGACTCGTTATGATTTTAAGGCTTGGCCCAATGGGTTCGAGTTGCAGTGGCCTAGCCCGGCCCATTGCTAGTTTTATCAACTATGAATCTCATCACTCATCAACCCCTTTCAATCTTAACCTTGTACCATATAAGTAACCCGAAATTTGACAATCAAAAATTCAATTGAAACTTGGCAAAAAAATTGATAGAATTAGAGGGAAGAATCAATTGTATTTAATTTTTGTACTACAAGAATAAAAATAAAAAAATCAAATTTTCGTTCAGGATCGCATTCCCAAAATGGCCAAAAGTACATAGACTAATAGTGTAGTTTGTTCTAAAAATAATGCAAGTATCAAGTAATTAATAATTATGTTACTTCATTAGTTAGTTCATTTTAAAAAATCAGCTGATAATATCAATTATTAAGGTGAAAATTTGGTTACAAGTGTAGTTAGAAACATGTACATTTATACATATTAGTAATTACTCCATAGTAGTGTATTTGATTATATATACATGATCAAATTAGTAAATTTTATCAGAAATGTTGAAATGCATAACATTATTGTGCAATGTATCATAAAGTAGGGGAAATACTTTTAAAGAAAAATCAGCCCCCCATTTTGTGTTTTTGAAAGAAAATGAAGCTCCATGAAACAAATGTTTTCGATAGTTTTTTTTTTAATTTCAATTTAAAGCATTATACTTGTGTACCAAATATGAAGTGTTAGTTTTCCTCGCATAATTTAGTAACTTCGTTTGTTATTTTCATCAATATTCTCTCTATATCTTTCTTACTTTTTCTTTAGTCATTACACAAAAAAATATAAAAAACTAAAATATAAAATTAAGTCACTAAATCACGAAAAAAAAAAAAAAAAGTTAGTTGATTAAAGAATAGAGAGGGATTATCGGCCACTTATCTACAGCTGAAATTGATCTCATTAACATAGTGATGCATGTGGCGCTGGTAAAACATGACGGGGTTGTTTGGTAGTTTGGCCGGGATAAACAGTATTATTAATTCCGGTGTTATTAGTGTCATCTCTATTAATCCCAACTTATATATAGAAGGTAATTTTGAAATTAAAAATGTTAATCACGTGTTTTTTTTAGTGAGGGTGCTAATAATACCACCCTCTCCCTTGGTATTATTAGCGAGGGGATAATGACTTTATCCGAATAACTCGTGGTAATAGTCCCAACCGCCTATTACGTACCAAACATGCGACAATTCGGATTATTAATCCTATCCGGCCTTAATCCGGACTACCAAACGGCTCCGACAAGTTTGGAGATTGAAGCATAATAGTTCCTGCTAGTTTTATTAGTGTTTTGAGTTAACTTAACATCAATCCGTTGTCGTCCAGCGGTTAGGATATCTGGCTTTCACCCAGGAGACCCGGGTTCGATTCCCGGCAACGGAATTTTTTGCAATTTTGTTTTTAAATCGTTCAGGTACTTTGATAAATTTTTTGTTTTTCTGGGATATTTGTTTTTTAACTAGTTCAGTTACTTAGATAAATTACATTAAGACCGCTCTTGTTTGATCAGTTTGCAGGATACCCCTCTATATTTTTATTTCGGCAACGGAAATTTTTTGTTTTTCTGGCATATTGATTAGTTTGCACAGAACATGGAAGTGCCAATGGTGCATTGACCAACATAAACAAAGTACATATATATACCAGCACTTTATTTAATCGGCAATGTTTATTTTCGCTATAATAATAATAATTTATTTATATTTGTTAAATAATTAAGTTAATCAATATCTTGACAAATTGCCATTCAAACCTACCTTATTTAAAAATCAAAACAATTTTCCAAAATCAAAACACTTTATCAAAGTATATATTTTGTTTTCCATTGTAATTTTTTGTTTTACCTTTTCTCGTCTTTCTAAATAAGTTATATTTAATCACGTACATGAAAATAATAATTTTATATGCGTAAAGAAATAGAAATGAAACAACTAAAATGAAAATTATTCATAGGTCTATTTCTTTCCCTTATAAAGAAGAAAACGAATATAAATGACACAATAGACTAGACAAATGGGTGAAATGATTGTATGATAATAAATTACGAATTATGAGTTAAAAAATTTTAAATGGTAAGTCTATTAATGAATATGTATACTCAAAGTTTTGTACAACATGTTGATGATTGTTCAACATCTTTATGCATTTTTTATATTAAAATTTGCTTAAAATAATTCTTTTGAAGAAATTAAGAAAATTAATGGATAGATTTAACTTTTCGGCATTGATAGAAATAATTATTTTTTGTGAAGACGAGAAAAGCAATAAAAATAAAGTTTATGTTATAAAGGGAACCGAAAGAGTTGCTTAAATTTAGGTAAATACTTCATTACACTATATATATATATATATATATATATATATAAATTGTTGAGGATACCTATAAGTGTGCCACCTAATCTAACTAATGATTTTTTTGTATTTTTATACATTTAACCTTTTGGCTTCCCACTTAATGTCATTAACTAATAATCTTAACTAATTACTATAGATATGATAAAGAGTATATAAGAACTTTAGCTATTACAATGAAATAAAAAGTTAGTAAAACAAAACAAAGTGATGATGCCAACAAGATTTAAACCAAGAACCTTTTAAATATAAATACAAACTTTAGACTAACTTAGCCAATTATATTATAAGTATTTATTCAAAATACTACATATATTATAGTTAAGTGGGTCAAGTGATCTATGTACTACATTATCCACTTATTTTGATTAGTATTTTTGTTAAATATCAAAATATGTATTACAATTCTTTACAATTATACGTGTCATTTTTGGGTTATTTAAAGATTGGATAAGATGTTGGTTCATGACTATAGATATGTATTTTTCTTTTTTAGAAAATAATGTCTATCAACAGTATAGTGTTAATTATCATATGAATAACATGTTTATGACTAATTAGTTTTTGAGGTTTCCCACTTAGACTTTTTTTTTTTATATGAAGGCATATCAGTTACATAAATATTTTGTTAAAACATATAATTCAAATAAATTTTCGTGCGATCTTATTCTTTTATAAAGACATATTAGTTATATAAATATTTTTCTAAGGCATACATGCTTCAAATAAATTTTCGTTCATCGCACGGGTGATATGCTAGTAAGATAAGTATTTGAAGGACAATTGTGTCATGACAATAACTTATTTAATTAACTAACAATGAATGTAATGGAGATGTTATTTCCACTACAACTTTTACTAATCCACTACATTAGTAATAATTACATTAATCAAAGATGTATTTAGACAAAACTATCCCTTAATTAATTACTTGCCATTTAAAGTAGATTAATATTTTTCTTATTTTCAAATTACCTTTTAATTCCTAACATATCAACAAATGAGGTAGTTTTGCTTTTTATGCTTTTGACTTGTTTCATGTTCATCATAATTTTTTTTAAAAACATTTATCGATCAAAATTTTAGAAAATATGTGATATTTTAAGACTAAAATAAAAAAATTTAATTTAATTTTAAAAAATAAATTCAATAATAACAATATGTTAGGTGTTTAATTGATTGTCAGTTTCAATTAATTCAAAATTTAAAATTTAGAATCAATTGTTATAGAAGGCAAAAGTTATTAAAATCTTACGATACTATACGACAATATGATTTTACTATTGGATTAATTTTTTACAATTAAATCTTTTAAATCTAACAATGAATTTTTTATTTCAATAAGCAAAGATCACATGTTTTTTCAAAGTTCGATTGACAAAAAATATCATTATGATATTAATTTTTTTAAAATGCAATGTAACTCTAGTCGTGAGCTTAATTAATTAAATATTTAAAATAAATAACAATAAAAAAGAAATAATAGTGTCGTTCAGGTGAACTCTAATCAAAGATCATTTAATATGTTTTGAATTAAAAAATAATATTGTAAGGTAATTAGAAAAATAACTTTGTTAGCCAACTTAAAATGGACAAGTATTTAAAGGTAATTTTGTCCAAACATATATTTGTTTAATGTAATAAATAATAATGTAGTAGATTAACAAAAATTGTAGTGAAAATAGTTTCTCCCTAAACAAAATTTGTAGTGGATATAGAGTATCTCTATTCATTTTTCTTTCAATTATATTATATATATGCTCCCTCCGTCCCTAAATTATTGTCTTGCTTTCTTTTTCTTTTTTATCTGTCCCAAAATAATTGTCTTATTTGAAAGTTTCCTTTTTAGGACAACTCTTTTACCATTTTACCCTTACTTTTTCTTCATTTTTTAATTATGGGTCACATACACATGGACATTAAAGAAAACTACACACTTTACTAATATTAATAATTAAGTAAAATATTTTTTTAATCAGTGTATCGAGTCAAATAAGACAATAATTTGGGGATTGAAGGAGTACTATATATAAAATATATTCAAAAAGAAATGTGGGTGATTCGACTATTGAGGTCCTCACTCTTTTACCATCTCCCTATTTAACCCCTTAGGTAGTGTTTGGTAACATTTATGTTTCTTTATTCTATTTCACATGTTTCTATTTTATTTTGTTTTTGTTTCAATTTGTTTCTATTTCTTGAAACATGTCGTGTTTGATAAATATTTCTATTTTCTTTCACAAAGTTAAACTCTTTTCTCAAAACTATTAACACATTACAACTTCATCATATATTATATCCAACTTAAAAGGTGTAGAATAATAATTCACATTTCATCTATTATTAAAAAAATTGTGAATACAAAATGAAAAATAAAAAATAAAAAATAATATTCATATATACATACATACATAGACTCAGGAATTGATTTGATTTTCAAAAAATAAATAAATTAATTCATAGCAACAATATTTAGAGAAAGAATTATAGGTTAACCGTTAATTGATTCCATAACTCTTGTATTGACTTTGAAATGGAGACCCACGACCATTAGTTGCTTGCCTATCATAAATTCATCATTATCAATCTCTTCAAAATCATCTTTTATTACTGAGTATAATATTTCCATCGTGCGTAGCACGCACCACCAACAAAAACAACTACTGTAGGCGGCTGCCGGTGCTACTGTTTGATCTTTGATGTCATGCACACCACTGTTCGAGACCCTTTTTGCCATGATATCCCTCACTTCTTCGGGTCTATATTTTCCATTTGTCCAACTTTATTTTATTATTGTTCAAGTACCCATCATCTTTCAATTACTGTTTCTATTATCTGATTATTTAATTTTAGTATTAAACTTTTTATTTATTTTTCATTTGAAAACCCAATCCTATATATATATATATATATATATATATATATATATATATATATATATATATATACATACATATGAAGGAAAAAAGTTAGGTTGAGAATTTCTCGTGACATAGTTCAAAAACCCAACCTAATTGATATTGGCCCTTCTGTATTTTGGATGAAAAATGTTTCTCTTCTGCAAGAAACAAAATTTTTTATTTCTAGAATTTGGGAAAAAATGAGAAACGTTTTTAGTTTCTCGACGCATTTCTATTTCTATTTTTCACCAAAAATTAGAAACAGAAACAAAAAATGTGAAACAGAATTGGTTAACAAAGAAATACTCCAAAAATTAACCTTATTCAATAAACTACAGTTTTTCTTATTTAGTACTATATCTTTTTCAAAGAAATAATCCATCTGTTTCAAGCAAAAAGTCTGCTATACTATTTTAAAATGTTTCACTTAAAAAATCAACTTTAAAAAAATTATGCTTAAAATTTTCATAATCTTTCATCGTAACCTTCCACATGTGCTTTAATTATCTTAGTTGTGCTTAATTATATTTTTAATTATTACCAACTTCAATGACACTAATATACCACTTAATAATTAGAACTAACTGCAGTCAATTTGCTGACATGGCGACTAGCATTCCTTGTATCTACTGAGAGATGATCACTTCTAAAACAAGATAGAATCCAAGAATATACGAATAAAGCTAGGCTTGGCTGTTTTCAGATGGATTCTGAATAGTTTGATGAATGAAAAAAAAAAAAAACCCTTAACATTCCAATCACACTGGGCGAGTCTTCAGAAGCCTCGTTAAAGTTCTCCAAACACAATCAAAGTAATCAACTAAGCAAATTTAATACATATAGATACACATGCAGTCCTTTACAATTCTTTTTAACCAACTCAACTAAACTTCGTCCCAAGTATTTTTGAGGTTGTCCACAAGAACAGTTTTCTGCCATTCAGCTATGTTCAGAGCATGATTCTACCTCATTCCTCACAATTTGTAGCAAGAATAGTCTCATGGACCAAAGTCAAATTCTGAATCCACCTTAGTTCCCTTACCTCGATACTCCTTTGCCACACCACACACAAAGGAATAGAAGAAAGGGAAAAAGCAAAAGGCCGTAAACGATAAACTCTTGAGAAGATTCACTCACTTGATACAAAAGAATCAATATGGAGGGGAGATTGGTTGGTGCTCGATGTTCAGCAGTGCCATTCACACTGTATTCTATTTTCCAAGCCCAAGTTCTTTTGAGATATCTCTTGTAAGGCTAAACTGCATAGTATTATGCCATGGAAATAGTGTACGAGTAACTGGCAGCTTCCTTCTTAGATCCTACATTGAAACCACATTCAGAAAAGGCTCTGTCTGTCTAAATTCTATTGAGAAGGTAATGCTTAACAGGAGGTTTTACTCAGAACAAGAAAACCTACCTAGTCCCAAACTCTTATATACAATACACATGCCCACAGGCACACACACACACACACACACATTACTAAGTAACAAAGAAATTTTAAGTGGCAATTTCATCCTGAAAAACAAGAAAATCTAGAGGGTCAACTTAGCACCTAGCCTAATGTCAGCTGCCTGGCCATTACTCCTTCCCTTCTTTCGTTTTATTATAGTTTACTCTTTTCTTCTTTTTGATCAGGTAAGAAAATATTTGTATTTCTTGGCCTCCTGAATGCCCAACCTTTTTTGGACATTTTGGACAAGTACTAGTGGGACAAAAGAGTAACATGTAACCTAGTGAGACAGAAGGCCCACTAGGAGTCTTGTATAATAATTATTTGGCAATGGGTAGCTATTTTCTACCCATCAATACATGAGCCTCTAAGTTTAAGTTACTTGTGAGACAGGTAGCACCACAGGACTTTCTAGAAATTCAACCCTCCCATCTGCCCGTATATTGTTCCTCCCTCCGTCCTAAGAAAGAGTCACATTTGGTTTGTCCCATAAAAAGAGTCGCATTTATAATGTTTAGTAGCACATATACATGAATACATATGAATACCCAGTGTCCATGTTATACAATTGCAAGTGAAAACTAGGACATGGTAGTTAGCAAAAGTGAATTTAGTAAAAATTATACAAAAAATGGACAGTCATTTTGGGACAAGAAAATTTTAAAAATGGACACTCATTTTGAGACGGAGGGAGTACTTGAGAAGTATGTAAATATCAGTATTCCTAGCACAAGACGAGGCTACTCAAAAAATAACAAAATAACTCTTTATTGTCCTCAAAGGTCCAGTTAATGGGAATTGGAGCATCTACTAAGGCCCGACTACAGTCAACTCAACATTCTCAAAAAGAGGTGAGTTGCCTACTTTATCATTTTGGAATTAAAAACTAAACCTAATTCTTCTGCTAAATTTACAGGGCACCAAATTTTTCAAATTTAGTCAGATGAAGAGCGTACCTTGAAAGTGCTATCTGGCAAATTGGAATAGGATGCCTGTCAACATGAATTTGTCAGCTAAGCACTCTTAGCTCAATCAAATGTATGACTAGTAACTCAGAGAACTTTTACAGCACCTGAAGAGAAGTAAGGTACTCCGTCTCATGGTGCCGAATAATGTTGGTCAAGGAAACCGCACAATCATCAGGTGACTGGAAGTATATAACAACTATCAGCCACAGGGAACAATTTTATGAAATTATGAGTTACCAAGAAAAACAGTAATGCGTGATGAACTTGTTACCATGTTGATTAGTAAGGATTTTTTATTACAACCAGCGTTGGCTTTTCAACAGATTTATGCATATCGAGGTTTATGCTATATTGGTTCAGACCAGGAACAAGGAAGATAAAACAAATACAATCTGTACATCTTTATACTATCCATCTACAACATCTGCACATGCCCAGGGAAGCTCACAATCTAAAGTGTGAAACTGTCAAAAGATAGTAAACCTAGATTATGTTTTCAAACAATCAATACCACATTCCTAGTGATCTCATTATTTGACCAACTTAAGAAAGAAGTCTTTGCAATCATTAAAGATTCTCATAGCTTAATAAAGCAAGTTTCCAGTTGTGCACCATTACTTTGATGATCATCTGTACGGTTTTACTAGACAGACTAATAGGTTAGCATGGCTGCCTAAGTTCAAATATCTTCAGGAAGCTATTCGGTATCCTATGGTCAACAGTTTGCTGTTGGCATATATCCATCAGTATGTATGTCAAATGGCCTCAAATTAAGGTGCTCATGAAACATTTTTACCCAAGCACACAATGTCAATATCCTTAAAAGGGAATCATCTTACTAACGTACCCCGTAATTAGTAGGTTGATCAGTTATTTATAGACCTAAAGTCAACAGGTAACCTAGCAAACCAAGTAAGACAATTAAGAGTACTATTTATCACGAGCAACCTGAATTATTGTTGAATCCTTGCATTCGTGTTTTGCATCTAACTGGACATTCCCCTCTTCAAAGTAGTGGGCCCCAACCTGGATGGAAAAGAATTATATGAATCTTCATGCTGATTTGGAATAGATCAAGTACACAAATCACTTATGAGTTACTGCATGAAGTTACCTGCATTTTGCCTCTTATTTCAACAGCTTGCGTATCATCCTTGAGCTCGATGTTCCATATTGAGCGCCAACTCCCATTGCTATATAATATAATAAGAAAATAACAATGGTAATCTCAAAAGTTGAACTAAAAGGAAACTATGCAACAGAATTGGATTAAGAAAAAGAAAAGAGTTACAAGTTTATGTGGTAACACTAGGTGCTCTATGTTCTAAGTGAATTAGTCAAAGGAATGGAGCAAGCCCTCACTAGTATACTGATGTTTTAGTTGGAAGAAATTTAAGAATTTCTAAACACAAGCAGTTTTGGTAATGGCTCAACTGAGAGAGTGGAAGTTAACTGCTAACTTTAACGTCACCGGATTTAGAACAAGAAGTTATTCAAGAAAAAGTTTTCAACTAGCAACAAACGGACACTAAAGAGCAACAAATTTTAGTACGTTACTGTCTAATACAGGCAAATGGATCCTTAAAATTGCAAAATCATTCCTGCTATCTAAAGAAAATGCAAAACGATCAATGAACCTGAAAAATCAGTTAAAATTTTGCTGCGCAATCAAAAGTCTGACTTTAGGAGTAAATGCACCGTTCAAATTATGAAGTGAAGTACAAGGATGTTAAACTAAAGTAAAGCTAGCTTATATAATACAATAATAAAAGATTCAACTATGTGATGAGAAAAATGCATGTCTAGACAGTGGCAAAGCCAGGATTTTTGGCTGTAAGGGGTCAAGATTATTTTAGGAGTTGAAAATTATATGGTAGTATCTGAATTTTGCTCAAGTGGGGGTCAAAATTATAAAATGTACATTCTTTCCTAAAATAAAGGGGGTCAAACTGGATAAAACTCTTTTTTTTGTGGTAAAAAAATAAATTTGTTAGCATTTAAAGGCGGTAAATTGACATTTTTCTAAGCAAAAAGGGGTCAAGTAACCCTTTAATGCTTAGGGTGGCTTTGTCACTGTGCGTAGATCTAAGAGTCAACAACAACTTCATTTTTAAAAATTCTGCAGGGATGTCCATATTCTAAAGATCAGCAGCATTTAGCAGGATATTCCTTGGAAAAATTTAGCACGTTATTCACATACATTATCAAAGAAAATGCAACACGGGTAGTGAACCTGATAGATCTGTAAACATTTTACTGCTCAAACAAGCATCTGACTCAGAGGAGTAAATGCATCAGTCAAATTATGAAGTGAGGTATGAAGATGTTAAATAAAGCAAAGGCAGCTGATGTTATTAATACAATTATAAAATTATTCACCTATGTGATGAGAAAAATGCATCCTTAGATCTAAGAGCCCAACAACTTCGTTTTTGGATGTCCATCTTTTAAAGATCAGAGGCATTTAGCAGGATATTCTTTGGAAAATGATCTAGCAAATTATTCAGATACATTTCTCTTTATTCACAAGATCATCACATGACATAAAAATCCTCGAATCCATTTCTAATGGAACATAAAGATCAAAGCTAAGGGAAAACCTTAGCGAGTGCATCAGTAAGGTTGCTTCGCTGGGACCTGGAGGTCATTGAATGGTAAGGCTGTGTACATTACACATTATAGACCCTTCAAGATCCCAGAGAGCAGGATTCTGGTGCATTGGCATCCTTTTAAATAAGACGATGCTCAATATCAGGTAGAAGTTAATATCACCTCACCCTACAACACTGGCTTACCAACCATAGTCAAAATAACCTTTATTATATTTATTGATTTCGAGCATTTCATCTGTATCCCACATCACCCGACAAAACTATGCCGAAGAAAGTAAGTGAGTATTTGTCATCACACCCTTGTACACCAGTCAAGAAAAGATAAAGAAACTCAAATAGAATTCTAAAAGAATTTAAATAACTTCAGCCTAAGGTACCATCCGCTAAATATTGAGCATAAAGCGATCTATCAAAAACATTTATCAGTATCATACATTCACACTGTTACCTTCATATTACTACTAATAGGATACTGTTGAATATTCGGAAGTCAAAGTTAGGAAATTTATTTTTAGGAAAGTATTTTAGGAATAAAAAGGAGAGATCAGCTCTAATCTTCTCCTATGATTCTGTGTCCTAATTTTAGGAAAGAATCAATCTAATGATTCAGTTTCCTAATTTTTAGGAGAGAATCAATCTGATTAGTTATTTTCTTCATTAGACATTTTGTATATATATGCAGATGTAGTACCAATTTTAATTCAACAAATAAATTTCAGAAATTCTTCATGGTATCAGAGCCAGCCCTCTGAATCCTAATATCTTCAGGCCGTGTCTTTCCTGGCCTTCTCAAAACTCTCTCCAGGCTGCATCTCCTTTGGCCTTCTCTTCTTGTTTTTTCCAGCCACCTTATTCTTTTATCTCAGCTTCTGTTCTCATCTCCTCTTCACAATTCTGGAGTATGACTAAATACGGAATGGCGTCATCTCAAACCTCCAACACTGATACTCCTCTTCAATCTGGAGGCAATTCAGAGATTTCTAGTTGTGTTGGGATTGATTCTTCCCCAATCCTCATCACCGGTCATAAGTTAAATGGCCATAATTACCTACAGTGGTCGCAATCAGTGTTAATGTTTATTTCTGGTAAAGGTAAAGATGATTATCTCACTGGAGCAGCAGCAATGCCAGAGACTACAAACTCGGGTTTCAGAAAGTGGAAGACTGAAAATAGTATGATCATGTCATGGCTTATCAATTCCATGAACAATGATATCGGAGAAAACTTCTTGTTGTTTGGGACCGCAAAGGAGATATGGGATGCTGCCAAAGAGACGTACTCTAGCTCTGAAAATACTTCAGAGTTATTTCAGGTTGAATCAATTCTCCATGACTTCCGTCAAGGAGAGCAGTCCGTTACTCAGTACTTCAACACACTCACACGGTATTGGCAGCAACTCGACCTATTTGAAATTCACTCTTGGAAATGTCCAGAAGATGCAGTGACATACAAGCAGATTGTGGAACAAAAACGTCTCTTTAAGTTTTTTATGGGACTTAACAGAGAATTGGATGATGTTCGAGGGCGTATCATGGGTACTAAGCCACTGCCTAGTCTCCGTGAGGCCTTCTCAGAGGTTAGACGTGAAGAAAGTAGAAAGAAAGTAATGATGGGAACCAAGGAACAACCGGTCTCAGTGCTAGATGCATCTGCACTTGCTGTTAGACCATCAAACAACAATGGTGGAGATCGTCAGAAACGAGAAAGACCGTGGTGTGATTATTGTAAGAAACAAGGTCATTATAAAGAGACTTGCTGGAAACTTCACGGCAAACCAGCAGACTGGAAACCAAAGACACGTTTTGATAGGGACAGCAAGGCTCATATGGTTTCTAACTCTGAAAATGTGCTTACTCCCGAGCCTAGTCCATTCAGCAAAGAGCAGATGGAGTTACTGCAAAAATTGCTTAGTCAAGTAGGGAGTAGGAATGTTACTGGGACTGGTTTGATCGCTCAAACGGATTCTCATACAGCTTTCACTGTTAACAGGGGAGGAATGAAGCCGTGGATAGTAGACAGTGGTGCCTCTGATCACATGACTGGAGATGCAGCCATTCTCCAAAACTACAAGCCAAGCAATGGTCATTCTTCAGTCCGTATTGCCGATGGTTCAAGTTCAAAGATTGCCGGGACAGGTTCCATTCAACTCACGAATGAGTTGCATCTCAATTCTGTTCTTCATGTTCCAAACTTGGATTGTAATCTTTTGTCCATTAGCAAATTGGCTTGTGATCTTCAATGTGTTACTAAATTTTATCCGAACTTATGTGTTTTTCAGGACTTGAAATCGGGGAAGAAGATTGGCAGTGCTAAACTGTGCTCCGGGCTCTATCTCCTCTCAAGTGGCCGATCCTCAAATCAAGGTTCTCAAGCAAGTTGTGTTCAATCTTTGAGTATGTCGAGTCTTTCAATTCTGTGTCAAATTCTAATGTCAATAAAGATAGTGAAATCATATTGTTACACTATCGTCTTGGTCATCCTAATTTTGTGTATCTTGCAAAATTATTTCCCAAACTATTTATCAATAAAAGTCCAGCTTCTTTTCATTGTGAAATTTGCCAAATTGCAAAGCATACTCGAACAGTTTATCCCCAAATTCCATACAAACCTTCATCTGCATTTTCTTTGATTCATAGTGATGTGTGGGGTCCCTCGCAAACAAAAACTGTTTCTGGTACTAGATGGTTTGTGACCTTTGTTGATGATCATACACGGGTAACTTGGGTTTTCCTTATGAAAGAAAAGTCAGAGGTTGGGCAAGTATTTCAAAACTTCAATCTCATGGTTCAAAATCAATTTCACACTAGAATTCAGGTACTCAAATCAGACAATGCAAGGGAATACTTCACTAATAGTCTTAATTCCTATCTTCAGAGTCAAGGGATTATTCACATAAGTTCATGTGTTGACACCCCTCAACAAAATGGTGTGGCAGAACGCAAAAATAGACATCTTTTAGAGGTTGCTCGGTGTCTTATATTTTCCTCTAATGTTCCAAATTATTTCTGGGGGGAAGCCATTCTCACAGCTACCTATTTGATCAATCGTATGCCATCCAGAGTCCTTACTTTCCAATCTCCACGTCAACTTCTTCTGAACAATTTTCCTCACACCCGTGCAATCTCATCAGATTTACCACTCAAGGTATTTGGTTGTACAGCATTTGTTCATGTGTATGCACAACACCGTAGCAAATTTGATCCTAGAGCCAATAAGTGCATTTTTCTAGGGTACTCTCCAACTCAAAAAGGGTACAAATGTTATTCTCCTACCACCAAAAGGTTTTACACCACGATGGATGTCTCATTTTTTGAACATGTGTCCTTCTATCCCAAATCTCATGTTCAGGGGGAGAGCATGAATGAACATCAAGTTTGGGAGTCTCTTCTCGAGTCTGTACCCTTAGCCCACTCAGAGTCACCAAGTTCTTCTCACCCTATGCTTGTGCACACTGAGTGTGCACAAGACTTGTCCACACCTGTGCCTGTTCACTCATCAGTCCAACCGACAAATGTTTCTTCTTCCATCCCTGTTCAATCTATGGCTCCACAACTTGCTAATGAAAATTTTCAAGTCTATATTAAAAAAAAAAAAAGACTGGAGCTAGAGCAAGGATCACAGCCAGCACGTGGCCAAGACATTGACTCAATTTCAAGTCCACCCGAAGAAAACATGGGTCTGGATAGCGCTGGAGATGTGCCAATTCCTAGTATTGATGACTCTACCATGCCGATTGCATTGAGGAAGGGTGTTAGGAGGTGTACAAGTTATCCAATTGGGAATTATGTTACTTATGAAGGGCTATCACCATCTTACAAAGCATTTGCTACTTCTCTTGATAATATTCACGTTCCCAGCACAATACAAGAGGCACTACAAAATTCAGAGTGGAAGAAGGCAGTACAAGATGAGATTGATGCACTTGAGAAGAATGGAACATGGACTATTACTGATTTGCCAGTTGGAAAAAGGCCCGTGGGGTGCAAATGGATCTTTACTATAAAGTATAAAGCAGATGGATCAGTTGATAGATTCAAGGCTCGGTTGGTAGCTAGAGGATTTACACAATCCTATGGGATAGACTATCAAGAAACTTTTGCTCCTGTCGCAAAGCTGAACACTATCGAATTCTTCTCTCATTGGTGTCAACCAAGATTGGTGCTTGCAACAACTCGACATAAAAATGCTTTTCTAAATGGTGACCTTGAAGAGGAAGTTTACATGGAAATCCCACCGGTTTCGAAGGAAGTATGTCAAAAAATAAAGTTTGCAAACTTGAGAAGTCCTTGTACGGCCTTAAACAATCTCCCGAGCCTGGTTTGACAAATTCACAAAGGCTGTTTTGAAGCTTGGCTACACACGGGGTCAGGCTGATCATACTGTTTGTCAAGAAATCTCACGCTGGGAGAATTGCTATATTGATAGTCTATGTTGATGATATTATTCTATCCGGGAATGATGTGGAAGAATTACGAAATTTGAAGAAGTACTTGTCGAAGAATTTGAAGTTAAAGATCTTGGAAATCTTAAATATTTCCTTGGAATGGAAGTGGCTAGATCAAGAAAGGGCATTGTCGTTTCTCAAAGGAAATATATTCTAGATCTTCTTAAGGAGACCGGTATGCTTGGATGCAAACCAATTGATACTCCTATGGACAAACAAGAAACTTGGTACGAAAAGAAAGTCCACTTGTTGATAGGGGAGATATCAACGACTTGTTGGACGCCTAATTTATCTTTCACACACTCGGCCGACATTGGTTTTGCAGTGAGTGTTGTAAGCCAATTCATGCACAGTCCTACAGAGGAACACATGGAAGCAGTCTACAGGATTCTTAGATACTTGAAGATGACACCAGGGAAAGGCCTATTCTTCGAAAGACAGAGAATCGTGACATTGAAGTGTATTCGATGCAGATTGGGCAGGAAACATCATTGACAGACGGTCAACTTCGGGTACTGTTCTTTTGTCAGGGTAATCTTGTTACTTGGAGGAGCAAGAAGCAATCAGTGGTAGCCAAAAGTAGTGCAGAAGCTGAGTACAGAGCATTGGCACAGGGAATTTGTGAAGGGATTTGGATAAAAAGGGTTCTTAGTGAACTGGGACAAATGAGTTCATCTCCTATTCTCATGATGTGTGATAATCAGGCAGCTATCAGCATAGCAAAGAATCCCGTGCATCATGACAGAACTAAACATGTTGAAATTGACAGACACTTCATCACAGAGAAGGTGACTAATAAGACTGTTAAATTGAGCTACATTCCTACCAAGCAACAAACTGCAGATGTCCTCACCAAAGCTCTACCTAGACCTAACTTTGAAGACTTAATTTCCAAGCTGGGATTATATGATATATATTCTCCAGCTTGAGGGGGAGTGTTGAATATTCGGAAGTCAAAGTTAGGAAATTTATTTTTAGGAAAGTATTTTAGGAATAAAAAGGAGAGATCAGCTCTAATCTTCTCCTATGATTCTGTGTCCTAATTTTAGGAAAGAATCAATCTAATGATTCAGTTTCCTAATTTTTAGGAGAGAATCAATCTGATTAGTTATTTTCTTCATTAGACATTTTGTATATATATGCAGATGTAGTACCAATTTTAATTCAACAAATAAATTTCAGAAATTCTTCAGATACAATTTACATGTTGATAAATTAACCACTCAAACGGGAAAAAAGAAGTGCGAGCCAGAGTTTAAGTAATTGATTATAAATTCTCAAAGGAAAGACAATGGAGAGCATGTTATGGTCAAAGAAAGCATATCTAGAAGTCCCCTGTAGTTAACATTAAACATACCAGAAATTCTGTGGGCTATGTCGAGCAGCTGAAATCACAACAACAAGCTCAAAATTTGACCCTGGTTCTTCCACATCTTTTCCATTAATACAGTAAACTGAACTGACGCCTTTCGGATAAGCTTCACCGATATATTTGATAACTTCTGCATCCAGAGCGCATCTGTGACAACGAGCATGCGTAAGGAAAAAAATGTAATATTAATAGCATAAATTAGTGCCAGAACTCATGGTTCATTAGGCAGATAAATGACTCTGTTATGAATTATGATGCTGCTATTCATGATTCACTAGTTACTCACTAGGATAACATCCAACCATTGAACCATATTAATATCATTAGAAAAAAGCAATACTACTATAATTTTTTCATTCCCGTTCCCGTCACGTTCCTGTGATGGGAAATTAAAGGCAATCCTATTCCCATCTGCCCACTTTGTATTCTTATTCCCTTTGTAATCTATAAAATATCTTCTTCAGTCAAAAATGCTAGTTCAAAAACATTTGAAGACCAAAATCTAATTATATACACAGACAAGCTTTTGAAACTTTTAAAAAAGTAAAAATAGTGGTTATTTAACATCAAAAACCAAATGGAAAACTATTGTAGAAGAAACTCAGTAGGAAATAAAAAGCTTAAAGAACGTCTAGTCACAAATTGTACCGATACTCCTCTATGTATGCGGAAGGAAGTTCCTCATCACTCGCTGGTCTCATCGATGTACAAACCTATATCAATTTAACATAATATTTTTAAACAGGTGAAAGAAAAGATTGTGCATTCACAACAAAGGAAAAGGATTGAGATGATAAAGTAAACTACAGATATCTATTAATTAAAGGAATAAATATAAAGGTTTATTCAAAATCAAGACAAAGAAATTTCCAATTATTTCAGATGGTTAGTGCTGAAACAAGGTAAGAAAACATGTACATGGGACTACTCATGTTACCAACAAAGACAACACTATGCTATTACCTTCATGTGTCCCATGACAGTTTTATGTTGCTTTCTATAATTATTTCATGATAAAAATTGGTAGTAGAGTAAATAACTTGTTTGCTGGAACTTAAATTCAAACTAATAGCAGAAATGAGGAGTATGCTTAAAGCTCACATCACTCACTAGGGTGAAAACCCCCTTTCCTCTGAAAATGTGTAGACACCAGAGAGAGAGAGAGAGAGAGAGAGAGAGAGAGAGAGAGAGAGAGAGAGATGCAAGAACATTGAAGGTTGAAAGGTTCTATTGAATCGACAATTTGATTGATCACTGACTGATTTCTTTAAGTCTATTGGTTGTTTTATTTAGGTAAGGGGGCAGTCACTCCTAGCAATGATTGCTTCAAAATTAATTGAATTTGATACAAAGAATAATAATATTTCTAAAAATTCAATGAGAGAAAAATAAAAAGGTGGACAAGAAATCCACCTAAAGTAGAAACAAATACAAACAGCAGAGCTAAAACAACAAGAAAAAAATAACTAAGCCAACACAGCCTCCCTATCCCTAGAGAGAACTAACAAGTCACACTTCAAGAAGCTCCCAAACCTTACTCCACAGAGAGGCTAGGAAGACCACTCAATCCATAGTAAACTCGAAGATAATCACTTATTGTTTCTCTATTATTCTTTTCAACCCTAATTGTTTGTGTTCATGCATATAACTTTGAGAGGGATGTACATGCTTGCTGAAGCCTGAATATAAGTGCACTTTTTTGTATTTTTCCTCCATTGATAATGTCCATACGCCATGCCCATAATATGCTTTCAAAGTGCTGTGGTTCAATTGGGGTATATCTTGGTATTGCCTCGCACAGGCTTCTTCATCTTTATCGAATACCCTTCAATCCTCTCTATGACTGACTCAACCTGATTGAAATGGTGAGGGCCGCTAGCTTAGCACTTCATGGATCCTAAAATCCACATTAACATAAGAATCTCTGAATTCTTTTTACAAACATCATTACTTCTCTAACTTCTTTCATTACACCTGTAAATCTTTCAAAACCTGCCAACCTTCTGATCTTTCCCTCATTTTGTTTTAGTATGATTTGAATATTGTCCTTCCACCAATGACCTACAAAATAATCGAAGTACACAGTGCTCTAGTTCGAATTGTATTACATTTATCTTCCAAGTACAATGTTGGTTCTTTTCATTTCTCACATTTAAGCAGTCCTGGTTGCTCCTCTTGAAATTTCACCAGCAGAAATCACCATCTCTTGTTCTTCACTATCCTGTTCTCTTCTCTCTGTTTGACTGCTAATAGGAGCTTCTGTATCTGCAACATATATTGTTTTCTATTTTTCTCCACGCAAAACCTTACCATTATGCATTAAATAATAGGAAAAAACTTAGAAAAGACCGTCTTACGGGTATTTTCTGTAAGACGGATCTCCCAGACCCGACCCACCGTGTGTTGGTGAGCTGAGCTATGAGAGAGTAGGGCTCCATCTTACGAATAACGGTCTCACACGAGACCTACTCTAAATAATATATTCCCTTTGTTAATATTTTTTCTGTACTATATTATCCTTTCAAAAAGTAGCTTCAAAGCAGCAAAATTTCATGATTACATAACACCTTGAAGATTCACATCTATGAACTTATCATACAACCTCGGAATATATTCCGAATGCAAAGAGTATATAAATTAAACAATGATTTAAGTACAAAAGAGGGGTTTACCCAACTTACCTAGGGTAGTTTGAGCTAAAGCCTTTGTTAGATGTTAGACAAATGTTGAGCTAATATTGTCAAACATAAGTTCATTTCCAGTACTCTAGGAATATCATGCACTAGATGCTTAAAGGAGGAAATAACTTACTTGCTTGACATGATCTATTCTGCCAACTTGTGCGGTTCTTGGATCCAGATATTCATTCTTACTGATCTCACTAAAAGATGTAACAAGTACCTGTAGGGGCAATGTGTTTGTGTGTGTGAGAGAGAGACAGAGGTATAGAGCTTTATTGACAGCAATAGATATGCTCTAAAAGACTAGAAATATGCTAGAACACAAGTATTGCAGTTTTCTATTATCCTTCCATGCTCTTTCTCAGGAATCTATAACTACCACTCTTATCTTTTTCTCCAAAGACTATAGACAAACTTATTCACTGATTGTCAACATCCACTATCAGTTATTTTCTGATTTATAATGTACCGCAATTACAGAGCAAATCCAATTCTCATGCAGGCTAGGGAAATATATTTCCATAAGGTGTTCCCATTAACATGATACAGCAAACAAACAACCCCACAAAATTAAAACACTAACATCGAAACATTGAAGCCTGAATTTCAATAGTTGATATATGGATTGCTCAAGTACAATTCTTTACATAATGCCTATAAATATATGTATATGTGTGTATATATATACTCAACTCAACTTAGTCTTTTTCCCAATCACTTCCGCGATTCGATTCGGTCCAAAGCGAAGTCATCGCACACACCACACTTATTCGTATCTTTCTTTATTACAGAAGTTCATATTAATTTCAGTTTTCCCTTTCCCCTTTCCCTATTTCTAGCCTGATTAATATTGATACACTTGCACTTCCTAACAAGTGCACTAATTGGTTTGCGTTGCGTGTGTCCAAACCATCTTAGGTGGTTTTCTCTCATTTTATCCGCTATTGGGGTGACTCTTACTGTATCACGAATTTGTTCATTACGGATTCTATCTTTTCTAGTTCTACCACATATCCATCTTAACATTCACATTTACTCTACTCATCTTGAGATTAATTGCATTAAATGACTCATCTACTTTACCATTAATAGTATTAATTGCATTTTTCAACTAATCAATCAAACCTTAACCATTGATTTTTGATCCAATAGGTAATAATAATAGTAACCAAGTAACCATTGAAACCTTCCTGCAATCAATTCGCACGTGTGCAATTGACAGAGGCTAACTTTTGGCCAAGATTTACCCATCTATTAAAATCCAACGGTCACAATCTAATCACAGAGTCCACATGTGGGAAGGTAATTATACTGTTGCACAACAACCTCTCAAGTCTTCTCGTTCGATCAGAATTGCCTCCATTTTGCGCAATTATCTCCCTAATCCTTGGAGTCTCAACAACACTAAAAATTCATATTAGCTAACAAAAACCCATTTTGATACTGATTTTGTGGGGGTTGAATTCAATTAATATTATGAGCAATCACTCCCTACAATACCTCAAGCATACATAAATCAGGTCCCGTACTGATATCGTGTCATAGGTACGGGTCTGATCGCTAGTATGTATATACACACACACACACACACACACACATATATATATATAGTCAGTAAATTGTGGAGCATGATTTACAGATTCAAAATGCTGAAAACATAGTGCCACTTTCTGTCAAATGTATACACTTACAAGTTACATCCCACATAAGGAAGAGTAATGCATAATCCAAAGTGGTATATATCAAGTATGACCTTTTTTCCGAACTAAATATCTTTTTTGGCTTTTGACAAACAATTGATATAAACTTTCCAAAATACCCTTTTCCAAATACGCAAATAGCCTTGTCAAACTCAGACGGCCGTATAATCCTCCTCTTCACCTTCATATCCTACTCCCGCTCCTTTCTCATTCAAAACCTTTTATGAACCTTGCGTCTTGCTACTTCCATGGAAGCACTGATATGTCCTTCTCTGTCTCTATTTTTATTTACACACACTGCCTCCATTGTTTCTTCTTTCGCACATATACTGCCTCCATTGTTCGTCGACCAACCTAGAGTCGTTCAAACGACCCTAGGGTCGTCGAACAAATCAAACAAACCCAAGGGTTGTTCGAAAGACTCATAAATGACCCTAGGGTCATTCGAACAAACCCTAGGGTCGTTCGACGTCGTTTGAAATACCCTTAGTCGTTTAAAAATAAGGATAAAAAAGATGTCTTAAAAGACGTTTTGGAGTAAGTGAGACTATATAAAAACTTTAGAGGTTTGACTAGGCGATATATGATTAAACCCCTAATCCAAAAATAAACATCCCAGCTTTGACGCCCCAAGTGGTGTATAGCGATATGATTGGTCACAAGGTCAGCCCCATAAGTGGGTGGTTTGGTGCTCACTAATCAAAAAACTTAACATTTCGAGTCAATGTTGGAATGCTCTTTTGGAACGCAACGGTGGTCATTCAAGTCCACATCCTTTTCAATTTGGAATGCAACAATGGTCTCCAATTCACGGCATTTTAGTACAAATTTCAATTCACAATAGTACAAATAACATGTGATGGAATTACAATTATTGCTTCACAAACAAGCTGTTTAAATGCTGTAGCAAAATTGGTCGAAAAATAATAAAGAGAAGCGGGGAAGGTGGAGAATGGAGATTACATCACCGCTGCGATTAGGGAATTGGAGGGAAATCATGTGAGATTTGTTGTAGAGCGGGAATGCCTCGGAAACCGCCATTTGATACACATTCTCGTCCTTCAACACCGATCTTAGGTCTGCCAGTATCGGTGCCGGCAACGACATACATTATATCAGCAATCAATACTAGTAAGTAGTAACATTTTGTGTGGGGGTGTGTGTGTGTGAGAGAGAGAGAGAGAGAGAGAGAGAGGGGGGGGGAGAAGAAAGAGGAGACCTTTGGCGACGTATTGGATTTCGCCGGGAGGGGAATTAAGGAGGAACCACTTGGCAATGTCGATTTTCTGGGAGTCAGTGAGCTCATCTGTTGATGTTTCTGTTTCTGATTCTTCAGTTGCTTCTTGCCAGTCTTGTTGTTCGCCTGCCATTGTTGACGTGGAGAGATCCCCGTCCCAAAATCTATGCCCGCAGATTCTACTCACTGACACATTCCCCCCTTCTCTTTCTCTCTCTTAGTTTTCAGTTCCAAATTTGGAATGATGGTCCAGGGTTAGAGTAGGAGAGAGAAGAAGTGCGGGAGATTATTTGTTGACGATCTGTAAATGGAAAAAGTACTGAAATTAGTCCCCAATAATCAGTTTTTGGGTGGTCAATAGGTAGGTAGGTAGAATTAAATTATTCCTACGGAAGCGGAATTTCTTGCTTCCACACCCCAACCAGTCTACAAAACTCTACATGAGATTTTCACCTAATAAGTCACTAGCTCTCGATAAGTACACGGAAGTGAAATTAATTTGGTATAATTAATTTTATAAAATTAATTAATAGCATTTGATTTGTCAAAATTATATTTAGGATAAGAATGAATTTATGAAATTTTAGAATTAATTACTAATATTTAAAGAATCATAATTTAGACGGAGAAGATGGTATTTAGATTTCTAATAATTGAAATCCTTATAAAATACTCCCTCCGTTTCTAAATTATTGTCTTCCTTTTCTTTTTTGTTCGTCGAAAAATAATTGTCTTGTTTGAAAATTTTCCTTTTTAGGACATTATTTTTACCATTTTACCCTTACTTTTTCCTCTACTTTAATTATGGACCACATACACATGGACATTTAAAAAATTACACATTATACCAATATTAATAATTAAATCAATTATTTTTTCTAAATCTGTATGCCGGATTAAACAAGACAATAATTAAGGGACGGAGAGAGTAACAATTATATCCTTCTATTAGGTCAATAATTTGCTTTATATTTATAATCTCACTTGGTCTTAACTACTTTACAGTGGTTCTTTTTTACTCCTCGTCCTCGTTATTCTTCGGCTCTTCAAAAAAATTTTCTAACTCTTCCCATCTCATTTAATTTGTTAATAAATCAATGAAAACAAGTTATTTTATGGAGTAGTAATAACATTAATCTAATTTCAATCATAAAAGACGTTAACATGTACTTGTCTATTTTGTGATAATGTTGTTAATTATCTTAATTTTATCTTTGCATTCTAAGTTATTTTGTTTCTTACCAAACAATATAATAAAAATTTATACTACATTAGTAATTACATTACTTATTACTTATGTTACCAAACATTTTTTAGGAATCATCTTCCTATCTATTTTTGTGAAATCTCATTACTAGAAATGGATTCCGCGAAATCGTGTCCATTTTCGTATACCAATCGAGGTCCTAGTTCAATTCTTTTGAAGCCGTTGGATTCTTATTCGCATTTGAGAACCTCTTCCCTTCTTTCACTCCGCCCTGAAGAGGAACTAGGACAATTTAGTCACGTTTTCATGTTCCAATTAAACATTTTCCATTTTTAATTATTCTCAAAGGAGAAAATTATTTTCTCTACCAAAAATATAAGAATCCAATCATGATCTTACATAAGAACAAGAGATCTTTCCCTTGAGTCTTATTTTCGGTTTGTGTCGATACAGTTTGTTCAACTATGTAATGTTGGACGAAACTTCATAGTTCATAACATGAAATTTGAAGAATGTTGGACGAGGCTTCATTAATGTGTTGGTGTAATCCAAACATAAAACTTGAGGGACTAAAGCTCATGAGAACGGGAGAAGTACTGAGTTCCAATTTATTCCATCATATCTAGTATTACTCACGCCTTTCCTAATTGAGTATTCATTTTTAGTAGTTTGTTAGGAAAATTATAGAAGTTGACTTATGTTTTTTAGTAGTACATGCTTACGTATATTTTCAATGTTCACACTATAATTTGATAACTATGCATTGAACATGATAGATAACATATGTAAGTTTAGAAACTTTATATAAAAAGAAACACTCATTTTAAAATTTAAAAAAAAAAGACATTTTAGAACGGAGTGTTAAGTGGCAGTAAGGTATCACACTTTTTCTTCAAAAAATATGTTGGGGATTGGCCTTTAAACATCCGAGTGCATTGTCTAGTTACTCTAGTTATTTCATGAACTCGCCCAAAAAAAAAGATGTTGGTGTCGAGTAGGTTATATGTTTGCATTTTGTCAATGCCTAAAGTACTGTACAAGCGGCAACTTATGTAGAGCGCTTATAATAACAATGTTTTTGTGAATTAATAGTGTTAGAAAGGTTTGGCTTGATGCATTTATTCTTATTCTAGCTTTAATGTTGCATTTCTTTCAGCCCTGGCAAGCAATTAAGCTATTAATTGTCCATGTAAAGTTTAGATGGCATTATCGTGGGTGAAGATGGTGAAAATACCATCTAAGGCTCCGTTTGTTTTAGGAAAAATAACTTCCGGAAAATGATTTCCGGAAAATGGTTTCCGGAAAATGAAAATGTTCTATTTTCAGGCGTTTGGAAAATCTTTTGAAAATATGTCGGAAAACATTTTCCGGTGTTTGGCAAACTCATGAAATTTTTACGGAAAACATATGTACAAAGGTGATATTAGGAGAAAATTGGAATGAACAAGTTTTGGAAAATGACTTACGGAAATTGAATCCGTAAGTCATTTTCCGAAAAAGCTTCATTTTCCGTTGACTTGGAAAACATCTTACATTGACTACATTTTCCAAATGTTACCAAACACCGGAAAATAAGGAAAACGTTTTCCGGAAATCATTTTCCGTGAAACAAACGGAGCCTAAATATCATGAATCTGAGCCATGTCTAGAGCAAAATATGTTCCTTATATTAGGACAATGGGAGAAAATTTAATCACGGGGTCAATCCGTGTGATAGCTGAGTTCGCTTCTCAGACTATCCCCATTGAGTTTTGGTTTCTGTGGCCAATACTTTGATGGTGAAGTGAACCACCTTACTAAAAAAACCAAAAAGAAGTGAGGAAATTTGGCCCTCGGTTAAAAAATCTTAAAGAGGGTAAAAGATGAGAGAGATTACAAAAGATAATTTGAGAGCGAGTAAACAGAGCACCCCCATAAGAGGAGAAAAAGTAGGTGCTTATTTTTGCTTGCTTGAGAGATTTACTAGACAGAAAAAGATGATCAAGAAGATAAACTGCCCGTCCCTCCTTTACTATTATCTGTTGGTCAATAAGAGGTAAAATAGGTTTGTCTTGAGCAAATTTTTTTTGAAACACAAACTTTTTTTCCCATAAACACATTTGATATATCAGTTTACAAAGTAACTTTTCTATCTCAATGGTTTTAAATGGACCAATTTTCTCAAAACGCCAGTTTTTAAAAGAGCTGCTGCTTATTCAAACGATGCGTTGCTACACTTCGTGGCCATCGTTTTGGGAAAAAAATCTTTTGATTCACCCAAACATGGCAACAGACAAGGCCTATCAGGTTAGTCGGACAATAAGGTATTTGAATAAAAAACTGCAGCCCTTTAATGCTCTAATTGCTGATTCGCATAAAATAAAACCCCATTATACAACTGGTTTATCCCCATTATAACTCACAGGAGCGGCCTGACATTCTCTCTTCCAATCAATAGTCTCTTACTACTATTTGCTAATCTTCTTCCCAGCAGCCCCTTAACTGTAAAAGCCGGGAAACATAACAGTTTCACAAATCGCTAAGCAGCATTATCGACGAGGAAAATAGTTTTGCCAAGAATGAAAAAATGTTCTTCCTAGAGTAAAAGGGTATCCAAAAACCTGTTAATGCGACAAATTGCAGTCAAAAAACAAAAAAAAAAAATCAGTTCCTACAAACAAATGATCAAGCAGCTGTCAGTTCCCAGTTCCTACAAATCAAGCAATTGCCGTTAATTGATGCTATGCCAATCGAAAGAAACAGGAAATCAGTAATATAAGTATTACAGCCAGCAAACAAGTATTATCTCCGTCGTACCCTTATGCCAAGTCATTTTAGTTGCACTATTTTCCAATACAAACACAAGAAAGCAACAAGTGCAATCATTGTTGTGAGGGAGGCTGTGGTAGGGCCTGTGGTGCTTTTTGCTGATATGCTCCTTGTTCACCACTCGGTGCTGGCGGGGGCATCGCAGAGTGATAAGGAGGTGGAGGGTACTGCTGATACTGTTGAGGTGCATGAGGGGGCGGAGGTGGAGGCTGCATATACCCGTACGGTGGTGGGGGGTAGAATGGCTGGTAAAATTGGCCTTGTCGGGGTGGGGGTGGCATACCTGGATAAGGATAATGGTGCCCTTGTTGCTGTTTCTCTGAACCACCCGACCCTGAAGCCCCAGTAGAACCCCCTTCTTGGGATGGGATTAGTGCACCCATTCTTTGAGGATCCATCGAGGGATAAAATGTCCTGTCCTGCTGAGGTGGCGGTGGAATATTAAAATACTGCATCTGTGGGGGTTGTTCCTGAGCCGTCCCTGGTGGTTGAATAAGTTGATTTTGCTGCTGAGAAATAACTTGTCTGGGTAATAAGCCACTGTGAGCCACTGCCTGCTGCCTAGCTTCGTCTGAGACTTCAGACTCGGGCTTTGGTGCTTGCGGTCTGCCCCACATTAGTTTTAGCCTAAGACCCTTTATGACCAGCTTGTTCGAAAGTTCTTCAGCTGCTTTCTCCGCACCTTCACGGGTAGTGTAGGCTACAAAGGCACAAGCTCGTTGGAGCACCATTTTTACTGACTCGATCTCACCATGGGCATAAAAGTGATCTCTAAGGTCCTGCTCAGTGATTCTTGCATCAAGCCCACCAACATACAAGGTTCTGATGCTCTCGTCCTCGGGGGGTTCCAGAGAGGGCATCTCACCAGCCTTGTTCAGGAGTTTCAGTGCTACTGGGTCATTAACTCTGTAATTATAAAGCAATAATCAGAGAGAAATAGAAATAATGGACTTATAGGTTTTATACAAGAGAGCTGTTCGACAACATAAGGAAGAACAAGATAAGTAAAATAGCCTGACAATAGTAAAGAAGCAAAATTTATTTATATTAAAAGAAGCTGAAAGAAACATTAGTCCTCATCAGCTGGAGTCTTTAGGCCTACAGGTTTAAACTGCAAATGATAAGGTCTTGGGAGCAAAAGTTTCTTAGCAAGTCTTCAGCCTCTAAAGTTCTACATAAGTTCAGCATAACTTGCCACAGCAGTTAAAAGGGGTAGAAAGACAAACATGCAATAAAGCTCCATGCAATATCTCCACCACCTGCAAACCCTGGCCTTATAATATAGTAATTGATAGAGTGCTGTTATTGTTTACCAATAGATGAAAACAAAAGTCAAATGGACTCCCTTCTCCTGAGAAATTGAAGGGCTACAGCGATGAAGCCTTGGTGGATATAGCAAAAAGTTCATCGTTACCTAATATGTCCCAATTACTCCATGAGCACAAGTCGAATAAAAGATAGAAGAACGTAAGGACATCAGCATCATCAGACACTCAATAAGTGGAGCCCCTGGGGGTGGAATTTATGCAAGAACCAAAATCTCTTCCACAGGTCAGCATTCTTTCAGAATTAAATTAAACTGACACCGTACATTGGTACTATTTGTCTCATTTAAGTACTTACCTTTTCCCCACTTAGCCCAGGACTACGTAGCAAGTTCTTTTCCCAGTCCTACTAAAAGGCTGAAGGATAGTTCAATCTGAGCTGCTGCCTCGGCAGCTCACCTCGATCCGAGCCGCCGACAAGGTTTGACTTTATTATAATAGTACATTGGTACTTCTTCAGATACACATTCAAGTACACCAACGCCAGTTGAGACAGTAACTAGTAGATAAACCACTCAAAAGCAAAGTTTATTAACTCTAGATTGCCTCCAAGCCTGTGCTATCTGCATCCATACTGCACTGGTTCAGCACCTAGAAGGATCAACTGCTTCACCATTGTGTACTCAGACAAGCTATATTTCATTTTCATTTTTCCTCCTTTGTGATATTCATTTTTATATAATGAATAGAAGCAAATTGGGTAACTGAAATCATTATGAAATCATTATGCACCAATTATAAGAATTATTATATCCTTTTTTAAGGGAATATGGGATTTGGAAGGACGTTCACATGCTCTATACCTAGTAAAGGCTTTCACATCAAATCTTTTTTCTTGCTTGACACGGGTCCATATGTGTCTATGATCTGACAATTGAGTTGCTTTTAAAAATTTCAAAACAATTGTAACTTCAGACACATCACCTAAACTGAAACTTCACCAAAATCAAGACCTGCAAGAAGAAAGGAAAAAAAAAAACAAATCCAACTAGGAAAAGAAAATAACCCAACTTAGTAGGTGGGCACTCCAATTAGTAGATCATGCCAATTCCCATTTTGGAATAGTTTATCTGTCTTTTTTTAGCTGTTGCATGATTAGTTTTTAAAAAGAGGAGAAAACCAACTCAGTCCAGCCTTTAGCCCAATTACTTGGGTCAGCTACGCAAACCCTTTTCCCCATTGTTTGGTCCAGCACAAGAACATCGATCAAGAAAATCAATGGACACAAATATTTATTTCCAACTCGAGCTATTATGGGTAATGGATTCAATAATTGCTCATTCACTGCTATATACAGTTATGCACATAATTACACATTGCAACATAGATGCATATAAACGGGCACACACATGCACACACGGAAGAGAGAAGAGAGACAAAGATTACATACCCATAGTAACGATCTTTAATATTTTGCTGCGATAACTCCCCAGTGACAGGCATCTCATGCCTATATGGGCATTCAGCACCTCTTGTGCATTCACCACGAATAAAGAAACTGCAAATGTGTGCCCTATTCCTCTTATAATATGGAGTTGTCCTTTGAAGCTTCAAAATGGTATCATTCGGGCGTGCCTTTCCGTATGAAGATTCATAATCCAGACCAGCTCTTGCCTGCATATAGCAATGGATATGTTTTATTTCCCTAATACTATGACTAAGGGTCCTTGCATGCCAAATTATTTAAGGTTTATGAAGCAACAATGAAGGAAGTAGTCAAATAAAAACTAACAGGCTAGCAAATAGCTCGTGAAGGTAGCTGATGCCTAAGGCATGCCACATATCAAGATGCACTAAACTAATAAAAATATATGTTATGTAATTCATTTAAATGCAAAATCTTACCATACCGATAGCATATGCTTTTCTCTACACAAGATTATATAGTGTCCATTAAAAATGTTTAAATAAAGATACATGCAAAATAACCAACATCACTTGAAACAGGCTGGCTTCAAGGTTTAACTTGAGAATTGTAAGCTAACATACCCTGCGATCATGTTCCTCTGCAAAGTATTCCCTATTCACATCACTCTTCGGGATAGCGTCATTTGAGTCGATGCTGAGTGCAGTGTCTCGAACCTGAACTGGCAAACCATAATCGAGATCCAGAAGGCAAACTTGACAAACATTTTTCAGCTTACTGCAAGTTTGACAGATCTCAGTTTTCTTATATCTTGCGTCGCGGCCTGGCCTCCACCTGAAAACTGTGAAAGGCCGGGTGCAAATCTTACACTCCTTATCATAATCAGCTTTTGTCTGTAACAAGTCCGATTGTACTTATTAGATACTACGAAAACTAAGTATACTTTACTTGTAACTAATGCTCAAACTGAAACTGAATGAAATTAAAGTATGCACTAGGTTATACTTTAGAAGTAAGACTAAATTGCTATAAAGCCTTAAACAAAACCCAGCTCCGTATTAAGTGTGTGGTACTGCCTCATTGCAATGTACACAAATACATAAAAGCGTAGAAAGGTCAATCAATCTAGTGGTTTGAGCTTGCTGATGGAAATTAAAGCCACAACGGTCTTCAACATGTTGAGGCTAGTAACATAATAGTCTTTTCATTTTTCAACCTTTTGGGTTAGCGTACATGATGCCCTCCCTAATTTTTAAGGATAATATTCTTTGTTATGAAAGAGCCCACTCCTTCAAGCCATCACGGAATGATACCCGTACAAAAGTACAATTAAAACCAGGTTTCGACCACTGCAAGCTTTTTGTAGGGTGTGGTATAGGCAACCTTGACATAGCCCAGATAGATACACTCATGAAAGTTCTAGATGGAACATAAATTCATATATTTTCTTTTCTATCATTTAACTAACAACCAACACATACTCCCTCCATCCCAAAAACATAGTCCCATTTGACAAAACTTTTTAAGGATGTTGCTTTACATGCTTGTACCTTAAAAAATTTACACTATAATTTTATTTTTTTTTAGAAATGGGACTATTATTTTGGGACAAAACAATAAGGAAAGAGGGACCCTTTTTTTGGGATGGAGGGAGTATATAAAAAGAGTACAAATTTACAGATATGTATCCAAAATGGTCATTATGCAGTATGCCAAAGAAAATTTTAAATGGGAAGAGTGGACCTTGGCCTATAACAAACTTGATCATCACTTACAAGTTATACATCTCTTTGGAAAGTCTTGCATTAATGTGCTATAGTTTACCTGTTACTCATATTTTTTTAGTGGACAACAGGAAAATAGTACTCTCTCCGTCCCGGATAAATATTTCTACTTTCTATTTTGTGATGTCCCAACTAATGTTCCTAAAGACTTTTGATGTACAAATTCTCTACCATTCTTCCCAATATACCCTTAGGGGTCGTTTGGTAGTGGAATAAATAGGGGGATAATACTAAATTATCTATATTCCTCGTTTGATAGCTTTTTTTATCATAGATAAAAATATCTAAATTACCCAGATAACCTCCTTATCCAGGACTAAATAATTTCTCACTCCCCCTGTTATAAAATATTCTCACTTTTTTTTTACCTTCCCTCCTCCCTCCCCCAAGCCTTTTTACCTTCCCTCCCCTCTCTCCCTTACAACCACCCCCCCTCCTCCCCCTTCCCCCACCCCCCAACCCACCCATTTTTTATTTTACCTTCCCTCCCTCTCTCACTAACCCTCCCACCTCCTACCTCCCTCCTCCCCCACTCTCGCAACCTCACCTCACATTTCCACACGTCTTATTTTCTCTTTTAATAGCCTACTTATTATATTGATATTTTTTTTTTTTTCTTAATTTTTATATTACTATAGTATGTATAAATTAATACATGCGTATACATATTCTAATTTTTATTTAAATAAACTAATATAGAAGTATCTTTTTCTAGGTTGAGATTAAAAAGAACTTTAAAATTTATAAATTTGTAATTTTATTATTTTTATGTACTTTATAATAATTATAAATAACTAGATTTATCTAATTTATAAAAATATTGATGTTGCATTAAACAATGGAATTAACTATACTATTCATAAAAATGTAGACAATAGTAGATTGGAGAAAAAAACTCGAGTGAGATAAGGGTGTTTTTGGAAAAATAGCGTAATACTTAAATTAATTTGGGTTACCAAACATCAAATTAGATAACTAGCGGAATAAATTAATCTTATCCGTGATCTACCAAACATAAGATAACTCTATAACCGAAATAAAATAATCTCGGTTAAAATAATACTCCCTTCGTCCCTAAATTATTGTCTTCCTTTCCTTTTTTGTTCGTCCCAGAATAATTGTCTTGTTTGAAAACTTTCCTTTTTAGAACATCACTTTTACCATTTTACCCTTACTTTTTCCCTACTTTAATTATGGACCACATACACATGGGCATTAAAGAAAATTACACATTATACCAATATTAATACTCAAGTCAATTGTCTTTTCTTAATTCGTGTGCCGGGTCAAACAAGACAATAATTAAGGGACGGTGGGAGTATATGTTATAGTATTAATTAGTGTTATCCTGATTTTTCTACCAAGACCCCTTAAAGCTTTTATTAAATATCAACATAGCACATTTTAGAGAAACCTACTTATTTAAAATAATGGAACTCAATCAATGCTATGAGTATTATCGTCTGAACACATTTTACAACCCATCATTAATTACGTTTCTTAATTTCGTAATTTGTCAATGAGGAACATTTATTCGGGACGGAGGGTGTAACAAAAAGACAAAATTATGCGAATACTAAGAGTTATACTTTTGAAATATGCTACTCAACATTTCCAATTTCAATAAAATAAGGTTGATTTTCTCAATACCATGCAAAGAGCGAAAATGAGCCATATAGCACTTTATTTTTCCTTTCACAGGTACTAAATTTCAGCATTAGTAGTTACTACTTAGTAAAGGTAACATATACTGATTGCAGCACACAATACGTGAACTCGAGAAAAGTTCTGTACTAAAAGAAAAACACAAAATTGAATACTTTCTGTCAAATTATATAATTTTGTTCAATTTTCGCCAGTAAGCAATAACAATTTAGAATTACAAAAATAGTTTTGTAGATGAGGTTCCATGATCATCTACAAACACATTCAACTTAACTCAACTCAACTCAGTTGTCCTCAAATCACTAAAAGAATCCTTCTTGGCCATTTTGTTTGATCCAGCGCAAGATTATACATTGAACCAGACTCACTCTTATCCTTAATTATTCCTGTCTCAATCATTCCTGTCTGTGTTCGGTTTGGTCTTCTCCTCCCACTTCAAGCAACGTCTTATCACACTTCTTAAATGGTGCATGTATATGTTGTATATAGAGAAACCATTTCAAGCAATGTTCTCTGATATCATTTCCTATTAGGGTTACTTTTACTACCACTTAAATGAGTTCATTTTAATCTTTAAAATTTTCAGTTTTACCACATATCCACCTAACATTCTCATTTGGAAAGACTCATTTTATTAACATGTTTGTTTGCTAGTTGTTGAACATTCAGTACTTTAAACATTTTGAACCATTAAAGTGGATCTAATGGCTCTCTTATAGAGTTAACCTAACGGGCATATGCCAATCACCAGCAGCGAATCCATAATTGACCCCCCCCCCCGGAAAAAGAAATTTGCCCCTAAGGTTTTAAAAATACCCATTTATCTCCCTACTCTTGAATAAAATTTGAAGTATTTAAAATGTTTTGTGTGCCTAGAATTTCCTCTTGTTCCATATCAAATTCAATTATAAGGGCACATGTTAATTGAAAAACTTTTGGAAATATTTACAACAAATGAGGTTTAGGAGAAAAATTTTGTAGTCAATTCATGCCATTGAACACTGTTATGTAAAAAGATCTTTAATTTCTTTTCAGCACATCACACCTTTAAATATTATTACTATAATTGCTTTTTTAAAAATTCAAATTTCGCCCCTGCTAGAGAACTTGGAGTGATCACATAAAACTCCAAAAGCACCTCTGCACTTCATCCAACTTGATTTTATCACTCCTGCCTCTCCGTCCTGATTAATTATTAACCCCAAATACTATAAATGATTCCCTTGTGGCATGGACCATCTAACCTAACTCCATTACTTGATGTAAGACAAAGTCCGGAGGCTAGTCCTACGAAGAGGTGGAAAAGAAGCAAATGGAAGCGTTATAATTTGTAAAACTCTAGACATCTCTTTCGGTTTTGGTATATAGGCACTTAATAATGCTCTTTGTTCAAACTTGCATAGCTTGTCAACACTCCTACATATCTTAGGCACTTCCACACCTCAAAAGTCCTTTAGGCTTTTAGCTTATAGAACCTTCATATCCCTTACGTGCAACACATAACATTTAACTAGGGTTCCACTCCAAGCAAACCCTGACTACGAATAATGTGGGCATACATGTGTGGATAAATAGTACAATGAACTACTTTAAACGTACCAAGTCCAAACCCAAACTTAGCAACCGAGCTACATTAAAATACCGGATCCAAAATTGGAATAGAACGAGATAGAGAGAGAAGCATACATTTTTTTACAAGAAGAAACATATCTCCTAAAAGATTACCATTCTGATGTACGGATTGTCCCCGAGGCAAGACTGGCATATTATCGGAAAATCAGAGCGTTCCCAACCATCAGCTTCCACATCTCTTAGCAATCTATGTGCCATGATTATAAATTCTGCAGCAGACAATGTCCATAAAACAAAAATTAGAACACTTTTAAATCAATGACAGCAATAAGTCCAGTCATTGAATCCCTAGGAACAAAATAATATTTTCACCTACGGAAATCCACATAATATCATCGAATATGTTTTATTTAATAAAAAAGTGATTCCTATTTTCCTGCATTCCAACATATCCTTTACTTTCAGAGTTCATTTTTTTATAATTGTTGAACTGCTACTGTATGACTACGCTACCAACACAATTAAAATTCATGGTTCAAAGTTTAGGCCGAATATGGCGACTCGATTGGAAGGAAAAGACAATCAAATGATGCTCGAAGTGACTGACTCGGCAAGAACCGGCGACAACTAGGCCAAATCGACGAGTTTCAGAAACTCGGACGTATCACTGAGTAGACACAGCGAGCCCGACGAAAAGAGCGAGAATCGAACTGGGAGAAGATGAGTTACCTGTTGGAGTCCTTCCCCTCTGTTAGCCCTAAAATCGTAGATCTGTAAGTATTCCGGCGTTTTAATATCGTCACCTCCGGCACGGTAACCTCTCTCTCTCTCTCCTACCGGTTGTTTCTGGCTTTTGCCGTCGCTCACTCCTCTCTCACGCGCGTTTTCCTTTCCTTTTGCTTCCGCCACCCCCCCGCCTCCGCCTCACCCGATTACTTGTGTACGACGAAATTAGGCAAAAATGTGAAGGGCACTGCTATTCCCACCCAAAAAATTGGTAAGTATACCCTATTTATTATTATTATAAAATTATCATAATTTTAAAAGATTATATTACTCTTAAAATAATTTCATTATCAAGTACACCCTTTCCTGATTTTGAGAACTCTAAAATATGTGCAGCACTCCTTGCGGCACCCTCTGGCCGCACGCCCTAAGGTACGTGCGGCGGACCAGTGCCGCACATTCCTTAGGGCATGCGGTCAGGGCATACCGCACACTCCCTTCGCAGTTTTCTCCAAAATTCAAAAAATTTAATCAAAATGCGTGTTTCAAGCCTAAGTAGTGGCTTGACTTTGTGCAATTTTTAGGAAGCTAAGTAGAAGTAGATGAAGCTTCAAAGCAAATGGAGAGAAATGGAGAGGATAGAGAGTAGATGATGGAGAGAGAAATGGAGAGTATTTTAATTTTAGGAGGGAGCTGGGTTGGGTAGATAGTGTTTTAATTTGGGTGGGTGAGAATTGGGGGGGGTGAACTTAGTAAGGGTTTATTGTTCAAGGGTAAAATACGAAAATAAGTGGGGGTATACTTAGTAATATAAGTGGTATAATATTTGAAGAGTGATAACTAAGTAAATGAATATATTTAGCAATTTTGGGGGTGGAAATAGCAAGTCCCAAATGTGAAATACCCCAAGTCACCAAATTTGACTTTGCTCCCCTTTAGAAAAAGGTCCTACAAGAACACCCACCCACATTAAAATTTGTCCCCTTTTCGACTTTCCTTCAAATGACTATGAGAACAACTAACGGAATTTTGCATGTGCCTTCATACAAAAGCTACAAGGTTAAATAACTAACTTAACCACCAAATATTATCATTTAGTGACCAATCTCCACTACCATAGTTTCGACCTTACTAGATCCTTTTCCATCCTATTATTTTTGTCTTGATATATACATAACTGGATTCAATTTGGGTTAGATATGGTTTTATGAGGTTATTGGAGTTGTTGAAGGATTTGTTTAGATCATCTTAATGGCAACAATGGTGACAGGCCGGTGAACTAAGACTAGTTCGAGCGCGTTAGCGAAAAGATGTCACCCTCATGCTATTTTCTATGTGTCAGTTTTCATTTTGTAATTTTGTCATGTCTCTCTAGCTTCAAATGAGCAATAGTGTCCCACTCGTGGCATAACTAGTCCCTTTTATACTATAAATGTTTAAAAACGTGCTTTTCGAGATAAGGAGATGGGTCGAGATGGAGGAGAGGTAGTTGGAGAAAGAATTTCGATGGGAGCTGGCTTTGTGGTGGGCACGATCAAGAGTTGTGACTTTCATTTTGATAAATCCAGTTTTAAATATAATACTAATCTGAAACTAAACCTTAAACTATAAACACATTTGCTACAAAACGCAATTAGGTAATAGAGGAAGAAATTAAGAGAGTCCTTCCCCTCCATTGCAACAAATGTTATGGGGCTCAATCACAAATTATATGTAAAGGCAACTCCTCTATACCAAATCGAGAGAGAGAGAGAGAGAGATTTTTCAATTATATATTGTAAATTTTGGTGAGGAATTGAGAAACGGATGACAGAGATCCATATCTAAATTTGGAAATTGGTGGTGTTCTTATCAAAGACAAAAGACCCATAGACTATCAAAGATTGTATCTCCAATAAGAAAGATCGGGAAAGAAAAGTGTGGATCCCTAGTTAAAAGAGGGTAATTTAAAAGAAAATATGAAAATAACCAATGATATAAGTGACACTCATAAAAACATCATATGTTAACTTCCATTAGTATTTATAACACTCATATTGACAAAGATTTTATGTAGAACAAATTTTGACATGAGGTCTTTATGTGAGACAAATTTTGATCAAGGTGAGGCATGGAATTTGTTGAATACTCGGGGGTATTTCATATTCCGCCCATGAAATTATATCTGAATGGGTAAATTATTTAATTTTTAAAATGTGGATGGCTGTCAAATCTCTATTTATCAGGATACACAAAGGGTTAGAGTGCAACACTAATACTTCCCAATAAGTCATCCATCCTAATATTACTTTCCCCAAAGCACTCTTAACTACAGATTTATGATAGAATCAGGTGCATTAGCATATATGATTCCACCCTAATCTATATTTATCTGGAACAGGGGTAGTTGACCCCTTCAATTTGAAGATTTACAATTTAGTGCTTCTAATTTAAAGACAGAAGAGTAATTTTTTGAAATTTAAATTGTTTGATCCTCTTTTTTTTTTTTTTCATCCAAAATTGTATTATTCAAGAAAATTGCATAGGAAAAAATTTAATATGGTACATTTGTACTCACGTAAATAATATTTTAGTTTATTTTGCGTCAAAAAATATCAATCTAGATACAAATTTATCTAGAGATGACAATTCAAATTTTGACCAACTTCCAAAATATATGTGTGCACGTGCATGTGCATGCGCTTGCCGAGCATTTGAGCCTTTTAAACTTTATCATGTAACTTTTCAGATGTTTATTAATTTCATTTATTTACTATTTATTTATTGTAATGGTACATAAATATTTTTGTTCGTTAGGTTAGCCTAGCGAATAAAAGATAATTTCTCTAGAACATCATATTACACATAAGGTTAAATTGTTTTCAAGATGTGTTATGAGTAAAAAAAGAATCTTTCCATTTATATTTATTTTCTCGTTATAGTTGCTTCATTAAATTCTTGTAAGAATTAGTTTCAGCTTTTCAAAATTAACAAAATATTTTATGAATATGCAAGAACAGAGGTGTTAGGGAGAGAAAAAAGTAGTTTGCCTAAACTTAGAAGAGTAGTAAAATGATTATATATATATATATATATATATATATATTAAATACAATGTGTAAAAACCAATCTGAAAGAAAGTACAAATTGATTATTTTGTCATTTAACCTTCATATAAGCCAATATTGAAGTTTGGTTCAACCCAACTCTCTCGCCTAGCATTCTTATTTCAAGTCCCAAATACCAACAAGAAGGTTTCTAAATGCTTGTAGCCTTGTTACCAATTGGTCTGTAGCTAAGTGTTATTAAAGGTTGTTTCTCAAGACTTACAGGGGATAAGTTTGATTCTTATATCATAACCTTGAGCTCAAAAAAAAAAAAAAACTAGGTTGGTCGACACCCTTCTCAAATTTTCACCTTTTTGTATTTAAAAAAAAAGGGGGGAAAATTTTGTTTAATATTTCATCCCTTCCTCTCAAAAGGATTCTACTTTTATAGATGTTGCACTTATTCAAAAAACTTAACTTATAAATATGATGAGTTTTTAAAATTTTTCTTACTACACTAGACATGAATTTGCAAATTATGTCACCCTTTGTAAGGGTATATATATCCAAATACTCCATCCGTCTTAAGGAAATAGTCTCATGTACAAATATGAATGACAACGGGTCGGTTCAGGGGCGGTTATAAGTAATACCATCCCAAATCTCCAATTCAATTTTAAGCCACATAACCGCTCCATTTCCCACTAAAAAATTAACCCCCCATATCCATTCTTTATGAAGTCGTTTGGTAACCGGATAAATAGACAAATAACTATATATCCCTTTTCAATGTTTGGTAGCATTTTATTGTGTTAAATAAAAATATCCGAATACTTCGGATAACCTCTTATCCAGGATTAAATAATAACTCCCCCACCCCCCGGTTATTATTTAGTCAGGGATAAGAAGAAACCAAATTGTATTTTCATTCGCACGCTACCCATATATGAATGCTTTAGTGATCAAGCCCTTTCTCCCCCCCCCCCCCCCAAATTTGGACAACATTTCTCATTCAACTTGCCTGTGAGTGCCTACTTTGATGAAAGTGGCTTCTCTTCTTCGATTCGTGCTTCGTACTGTGAGTGTCTTCTTTTCCTTATCTCTGTCAGAGTATGTACCAGAAACTCGCTCGACTAAAACTCTCTCCCTCTCTCTTTACTTCTCTAACTATTGGCGAGAATAGAAGTTCGTTCCATGTGTAAACAGAGAGAATCTGTTAGGACTCTGGATGCATCTAACCAAGATATGAGAATGTGTATGTACAGAAAGATTAGAAGTCAGGAACATTGAACATTTAGGAACATAGACAGTTTTAGACAAGAAGTTTGAAAGTTAGAGATTTATCCACTTTGTATCAGGTATATATTTGATTGTCTCTGAATGTAAAAAGAAAGGGAAAATAAAGATAAACTCTCTCCAAAGTATTTGTTCATGGTATCAGAGCTTTTTACGATCCAAAATCTAACCAAATCCTAAAATGGCCAAAGATAATACTGATGCTGGGAAAGCTGTAGGCGCCTCGGGCAAGGATGCAGCAGTAGTTTCTCCATACTACCTTCATCCGTCTGACAACCCTGGCATGATTATTTCCCACATTCAGTTGAAGGGATCAAACTACGAAGAATGGGCACGTGCCATGCGACATGCGCTCAGGGCCAAGCGAAAACTTGGTTTTGTTAACGGGACAGTGATTCAACCAAGTGAGGATTCACTGGAAATTGATGACTGGGGAATAGTGAATTCCATGGTTGTAGCATGGATTTTTAATACGATAGAGCCAACCTTGCGCTCTACTATAACCTATGCAGACACGGTGAAAGAACTGTGGGACGATCTACAAGAGAGATTTTCTGTAGGAAATGGCCCTAGAATACAACAATCGAAATCGACATCGCCAATTGCAAACAAATGGACAAACCGTAGTGACATACTATGGAAAATTGAAAATGATGTGGGATGAATTGGCAATGTATGACCCCATCCTAGTATGTAAGTGCAGGGGATGCACGTGTGGGATCACAGTCGATTTGGTGAAGAAGCAGGAAGTCGAACGACTTCATCAGTTTTTGATGGGCTGGATGATGCTATTTTCGAAACAAGAAGGTCAAGTGTTCGAATATGGAACCTTTACCAAGCTTGATGAAGGCATACTCCATGGTTGTACGAGAAGAACGTCTCAAGGACATAGCCAAATCAAAGGACAAGTGGGAGGCTATGGCTTTTTCGGCTAAACTTGGGCAAGATATAAAGAAAATGCTCTGTCACAACACGTGATAAAACGCAACATGCACTCATTGCAAGCGGATGGGCATGAAGCAAAGGAGTGTTTCAAGCGATTGGTTATCCGGATGGTGGGGAGAAAAGAATCATCTTTGGGGCAAGAAAGTTGGTCAAGGTAAAGGGGCTCGACTATAGTTGTACGAGATCGTGTAGATTCACGGACTCGCACTCCCCGGGTTAATCCGCCGAGGTACGCAAGGAGGATTGGCGAGGCGATCAACAATGTCAATTTGTTGGGGCCGAGCAACGAACAATTGGCAAACCTCGGGAATCTCTTGAATGTCGAGCAAACGAAAAACTTGTTTGGTAAGACTTATAATTGGTTGCTTGATACGGGCCTCGCACCATATGACAGAAATATTCATCTTCGAGCAAAGTAAGCGATATCTCACCTTGCTCGGTAGGAATGCCAAATGGAGAAAGCACTCCTGCAGTGAAAAAGGGTTGCTTATGCTTGGGTGGAAATGTTTATCTTGATGATGTTCTATTTGTCCCTAAAATGCATTGCACGCTCATTTCTATTTCTCAACTTGTAAAACAATTGAATTGCCTTTTTACTTTTACTAATAAGTTATGTGTGATACAGGACCAAATAACGAGGACTTTGATTGGTGTGGGTGAGCAAATGGCGGGGTTTATTATTTTCAAGCAGTGTGCACTGAACAAGTAAATAGAGTTGGTGTAAGTGATGCTCGGGATTTGTGGCACAAGAGGTTGGGCCATCCTTCGTATCAGATTTTGAATTTAGTTCCTTCCATAAGTAGTTCCAGTAGTAGCGGCAATAAACGCTTGTGATGCTTGCTTTAGAGCAAAGCAAACTAGAGATGTTTTTCCAAAAAGTAATAATAAAGCAGACGATTGTTTTGATTTAATTCATGTTGATCTTTGGGAAGTTATCGTACTCGTTCTTCTGTGGTGCTACTTATTTTCTAACAATTGTTGATGATCATTCTCGAGCTGTGTGGGTTTACTTGCTCCTTGATAAGACTGAGGTACCTCTAATTATTAAAAACTTTTGTGCTATGGCAACTAGACAGTTTGGTAAACAAGTGAAGATTATTCGAAGCGATAATGGGACTGAGCTTCGACCCTTGAAGTCGTACTTTCTTGAAAATGGTATTTTGCTGGAAACATCTTGTATAGGTACACCTCAACAAAATGGGCGAGTGGAACGGAAACATCGACACATTTTAAATGTTGCTCGGGCACTTCGTTTCCAAGCTCATCTTCCCATCACATTTTGGGGAGAATGTGTTTTGGCTGCATGTCATCTTATTAATCGGACCCCCACTCCGTTGCTCAAAGGTAAATGTCCATATGAAATTCTTTTTCATAAACCTCCTGTTCTTGGTTTGCTGAGGGTTATTGGATGTTTATGCTACGCACATCATCAGCGAAGAGATAAAGACAAATTTGGTGATCGAAGTAGAAAATGTGTATTCGTTGGATACTCTTTTGGTCAAAAAGGTTGGCGTGTATATGATCTGGACTCTAAAACATTTTTTGTCTCCAGAGATGTAGTGTTTTTTGAGGATGTTTTCCCATTTCAGCTTAATGAATCAGTTCAGCCCCCACCTAGTATTACGGTCGACAAGGACACTTCCTATGGAATCAATGACGACGCCCTTGGTTTGGATAACTCAGATGATCACCCAGCTAACACAAATGAGCACCCGGTTATGATCGAGCATTATTCAGACTCCAGGGGGAGTGGTAGTACCAGAGAAAATAATGAAATAAATGACATTGAGCCAGAATTAAATTCTGATGCACCAAATGTGGAGCATGTAGAACCTGAGTATGGAAGAGGTCAACGTGAACATCGTCTTCCTGCCCGATTTCAGGACTATCTTATGCACACTGTTCGATGCACTTCTGACCCCCCTGCACGCTCTACTCGTATCACATCGTCCTCAGGTACTCGATATCCCATAACTAATTATGTAACATGTAATCGTTTTACTACCAAACATCGCGCTTTCTTGGCTGCAGTTACCACAAGAACCGAACCCTTCATACTCCGTTAAAGATTTAAGATGGCGCGATGCCATGCGACAAGAAATTGATGCTCTTGAAAAAAATGGGACCTGGACTGTGGACACATTGCCATCAGGGAAACGCGCTATTGGTTGCAAGTGGGTATACAAGATCAAGTATAACTCTGACGGTACTGTCGAAAGGTATAAGGCTCGATTAGTTGTTCTTGGCAACAGACAAGTAGAAGGACTTGATTACAACGAAACTTTTGCTCCCGTAGCCAAGATGGTTACTGTACGCACATTTCTTTCTATTGCTGCTGCTCAAAATTGGGAACTTTATCAGATGGACGTGCATAATGCTTTTCTTCACGGCGATCTGCATGAGGAGGTATATATGAAACTGCCCCCGGGTTTTAGTGCTTCCCAAGGGAAAGTATGCAAGCTTCGAAAGTCTCTATACGGATTGCGACAAGCTCCCAGGTGTTGGTTCTCCAAACTTGTGACTGCTTTGAAACAATATGGTTTCCTTCAGTCCAGTTCAGATTATTCTCTTTTTACTTACAAGCGGGGGGACACTATTTTATGTGTTCTTGTATATGTTGATGACTTGATCATTGGTGGTAATGATACGACCACCATAAACTCATTCAAAAAATACCTTGGAGACTGTTTTCATATGAAGGATCTCGGTATTTTGAAGTATTTCTTGGGTATTGAAGTTGCTCGTGTCAAAGAGGGTTTAGTAATTTGCCAACGCAAATATGCATTGGATATAATTTCTGAATTCGGGTTACTCGGTTCTAAGCCCTCTGCGTTTCCTCTTGAACAGAACCATAAACTGGCCTTGTCGGATAGCTCTTTGTTACACGATCCAGAAAAGTATAGACGATTGATTGGGCGCCTAATTTATCTGACCATTACCCGTCCTGAATTGAGCTATTCGGTTCATGTCTTAGCTCAGTTCATGCAAGCTCCACGCCTCGATCATTGGACTGCGGCGTTACGTGTGGTTCGTTATCTAAAGGGACATCCTGGCCAAGGTATTTTACTCTGCTTTGACTGTGATCTTCAACTCTCAGCCTTTTGCGATTCAGACTGGGCTAGCTGCCCTCTTACTCGTCGTTCGTTAACCGGCTATCTGGTTTTTCTTGGTAATTCTCCAATTTCTTGGAAAACGAAGAAGCAACAAACTGTTTCTCGTTCTTCCGCTGAAGCCGAGTATAGAGCTCTTGCTGCTGCCACTTGCGAGCTCAAATGGTTAAAAGGACTACTTAACTCCTTTGGCATTTCACATGCCAAACCGATGCGTATTTATTGCGATAGTAAATCGGCTATGCATCTTGCGGCCAACCCTGTGTTTCATGAACGCACCAAACACATTGAAATTGACTGTCACTTTGTTCGTAACGAGGTTCGATCTAAGAACATTGCCACATCGTACATTCATACTACTCAACAGTTAGCTGACATCTTGACTAAAAGCCTTGGTCAAAAACGATTTTGTGATTTCCTTTCCAAGTTGGGCGTTCGGGATCTTCACGCTCCACCTTGAGGGGGAGTATTGGCGAGAATAGAAGTTCGTTCCATGTGTAAACAGAGAGAATCTGTTAGGACTCTGGATGCATCTAACCAAGATATGAGAATGTGTATGTACAGAAAGATTAGAAGTCAGGAACATTGAACATTTAGGAACATAGACAGTTTTAGACAAGAAGTTTGAAAGTTAGAGATTTATCCACTTTGTATCAGGTATATATTTGATTGTCTCTGAATGTAAAAAGAAAGGGAAAATAAAGATAAACTCTCTCCAAAGTATTTGTTCACTAACCGATTGTGTTGTACAGTTGTTCAAGATGGAAGATGTGAGCATGGGATTGCGGGTCTAAAATGTTCAACAGTACGATATATTATACTCATAGCTTGAAGTTCTCTCAATTTGGGTGGATTGAAGATTATTACACAGTGCATTACCAATCGCCGAGGCAAATGATATGCATTTGGGTAAACTGCAACATCAAGGTAAAGCCCATTGCATGTCATGAGATGACCCTAATTAAGAACACGACAAAAGTCACTTTTGCCAGACATTACAATTTTGATAGACAAAGAACAGAAAGAAAGTTCTTACGACATAGCTTGTACATATTAGTTTGACTCAAATTAGAATGGGTAGGGTTATTATAAATTTTTATTCGATTCTCCTTTGATTTAACTGAAAAAGAAACTTTTAAAAAAGAAAAAATAATTGGGAAATATCCACGAGTAATTGGTCAAGCTAAAATTCAATTTAATGATTAGAAAACACACTGAAAAAGAAACTTTTATTCAGTGGTTATGCACGCCACAAATTCACCAAATATTAAAAAAAATTCATTAAGTGATGAAGAGGAATGGGTGACTGGGTGGTGGTTGAGAATGATGTTAGAGTTTTAGTGTTTCTAACATATAAATATACCTAGGTGGCTAGGTTATATGGTAAATAATTGTATGAATAATAAATTATATTACTCCTTTCGTTCCAGGCAAATAGTCTACTATTTTATTTTTGGATGTTTCACATAAAGAGTCCACTTTAAAAAATTATGCCTACAATCTTCATAATTTTATAATTTTACCATTCACATGTGGTATAAATATATTAACTATGTTCGTGCATTTTTTTAATTATGACCAATTTGGATGATACTTATATATCCCTTAATTATTAAATTTTTCAACGACTTTTCAAACGTGAACTTTTTGGGGAGAACAGAGGGAGTACTAAATAAGCGGGTTTAAGTAATAGTACAGAAAATGAAGCGAATACTGCTACCACCGAAACTAAACTATTCCCCAGTTTCATTTTAGTTATTCCTCGTTATCCGCCCCATATCCAGTTAAATCAGTTAGTAATCGTTAACTTCGATTCATCAGTTTGGGTATCCACGTTTGATTTTGAAATAGCCATCCCTGCATGCAAATACTCCTTCCATCCTAAATAAATACACTCTTTTTCATTTTTAATTCGTCTAAAAAAATGGTCTCATTTTTAAAATTTATACACTAATTTTAGTGCGATTTAAATAAAGTACAAGCAAACAAACTACTATCTTAAAAAATTGACTTGTCAATGTGACTATTTTTTTTTGGAGACATACAGAAAAAGTACATATTATCATTAAATTATTTCACTCTCTTTGAACAGAATAGAAAGAGTATTATTCCACCTTTCCTACTTTCAGGAAAACCACCAGAGAATCGAAACCGAAGACTCAAACTGAAAATTCGGAAGGATCAAAAGGCACGAGTGAGCTTGTAGCCTTGCATTCCTCATGGTGTTCAGCAACATAACACCTATTCATCTCATGCCAAAGGAGGTCTAACTAGCATAGAGCTCGGCCAAAGAATATGATACAACCTTAAAGTTTGTGCAGCCTCAATCTAGATGTTTTTGCAGCATTGCAACAGCCTATGGAAACACCACATATAGGCGTATTCGACTTACCAGAAAATATCCGTACACCGACAGAAAACTATAGCCAAGTTCCAAGCAATTTTAATTATCATAGTTCGAAAAATAACAAAATACCACCACAAAGTCATAATCTCAACCGAAGAACTCCCAGTCTATCACTAATTGACCGTAATGTTATTTAAACAATGTAAACTATCTTTGTTAGAAAACTAACAAAATATCTCAAAGGCCTTCATTCCTCTAACTGAAGACTCCTTGTTTATCACTAATTGATTGCAATGTTGTTTCTGTATTACATTAAGCAGATCCGAAAAGAACTTCCATGACATTTTTACCACAAGTCCAGTAGAAGCTACCTAGTGCGATTCAAGTCTCACTTCTTTACAGAACTAAACCTAATTCTTAACTTGTCTCATGCCAAAACAGAGTTAGCAGGAAATCCATGATTATGATACATTTGCTTCCAAAAATTATTCCAGGCCTTCAAAGGCCCCTCTCCATGGACATGCTTGATATTTTCCTTCATCCTAGGATTTGTAAATAACCCTCTAGCTGCAAATCCCATTAGCTCTGTTGGGTCCACATAACCACGGATCCTTGACACCATACCACATTCATAAGAAGAACCCATCTTAACATACCAATTAGGAGACTCATCCTCTTGTTTAGAGGTAATATCCAGCTTCTCTTCAGCCTGTAAACCCTGTCTTCGTGGTAAGGGATCACAATCAGTTCCAAGGTAGCTTTCCATGCCTAGTGATTCCCAGTCAACTTGCTGCAAAATTCCAGCTGCTCGATCTGTGCAATTCCAGGGATAGTTTTGTGACTGGAGTGATTGTTCAACGGCTAATCTGTCAACGCATGCCTTCAATTTCTTTAAGCGATCACCTATCCTTGCAGATACTGCATCATATAACTTTCCCCTTGATACGTCTTGGTTTTCTTCCAAATTTCGTATGTCATTAAACTCAATGGGATCCCCAATGAGTACTGTCACCTGCATATATCATGCAAAGGGCGTTAAAGCAGTATTGCAGCCAAATGACACATGTTCCAGTAATCAATGCAAGCTAGAATATGCCTTATATTCTCATCACTTGGCCCAGGAGACTAGAAGAGTGCTTAATAAATGCTCAGAAACCAATCCCGCACGGTGAATTGTGCAAAACCTCCACGCAACGGTAACTAGGAATTCAAGAACTATCCTCAAAAGTTCAAACAAAATTAAAATTTGCAACATTATAGACCAGTTCAAATCTACCCTCCCTCCCACAAAAGAATGCCACACTTTAGTTCTTTTTCCTTTTTGTCCTTAAATTTGAGCTGAACGTGATTCATACTAGTTTTAATTGAGATGGATAAAGTTGACTTTCTTAAAATCTGCAGTTTACCAAAAGTGACTACCTCTTAGGGATGGAGGTAGTAACAATAATGAGATAGGCTTGACATCTGTTTTGCTTACTAGTGGCTGTCGCTTAGTAAAGCGGTGAAGAGCGCAGACAGCCAAGTGCCAAAATATTCATTCTGAATGAGTGGGACCATGCTCGATAATAAATAGTTTTAAATTTTCATCGCTGCTAGTCAACTTCCTTGAGTGGCCATGGCTATAAGCCTATAACAATTCAGACATGCCTAAAAGGTAGTAGGAACTAGGCGTGTAAAGGTTCCAAACATAGATGCTTGTAAATTATCAACAACAAAGGTATGGATTGGGGCATTAAGGTTATCTTACTTCTTAAGGCCCAAGTAACGAGTTCAAATAGTTTATAACAAGCATAAGAATTACACAAACACCTAGCAGGTCGCCAGATCTAAGCACCTTTGCAGGTGAATGGCTTTTGCATCTCTATTCATGTTTATAGCATCAGACTAACTAGAAATCTTCTCGGCACCTTAGAAAAGAAGTAGAACTAGAACACGTACCGTCTTGCCAACCCTAGGAAACTTCGCTCCAATTGGCATGACTTCTTGCATCCCAGTATGCACAAATGGAACAACCATTGGGGCATTGTCTGTGTCCAGGACCAACCTATATATGTTTGAACGTATATAAGCAAGTCTATTCTGTTACCCAAACCTAATTTATTGATGGCTAAGAAAAATTCATCAAAAAAGTATTGCATGACTATCCTTTTAAAAAAAATAACAACAATCAAAACAAACAAAGTAGTTAGCGTATCTCATTCAAAACAAAATACCAGATCCATATGATGCTCACCGCTCCGCTCAACATTATGCTCTCATAAGCATAGTTATAAATGTCGTATCGATTTGGCTGTTGGAATGGTAAGTACCAGTACCACTGCGCATTGGCATACCATTTCAGGTTTTACCGCACTCATCAAATTTTTTTTTTTTAAAATTTATAATTTCCTGGTACGTACCGGTACCGTTTCTCACCGGTATGACCGGTACAGGCCTTAATTTTAAGCGAAATGGTAAATAGCCTGTTTTGCGCCGGTTTTTGGCCGAAACAGTGCGTACCGGTCGAAACGCACGGATATGGAACGAAATTCATAACTATGCTCATTGAGTGATCACATGTAAATTCGTAGACGCTTTATTCACAGCTTTGACATAAAAAGGAAAAGGAAGATCTCATTTGTCAGAAACCAATAAACGGGCATTCTCACAACACCAACACCAGACTCCTACCAATTGGAAAATATTCTAGGGAAAGCCCAACAGGAAAAACGATGTCCCTAAGTAAGTTTTTTTCTCATCATTACATATTTCCGTGTAAGTTTTTAAGTTTTTTTCTCATCATTACATATTTCCGTGTAAGTTTTTTTCTCATCATTACATATTTCCGTGCACAGTGCTCTGACCAACCAAGTCCTATCTATTGCTGTGAAAATCTTTGTGATTTACTCTCCAAGCTAACAGTTTTCAAGGCCCTCTAAGGTTCTCAAAAGTGCTAGAGTGCACTAGTGTCCCCCTATGCAAGAAAAGAGCCAGTTGACTTTGTGTCATTCAGTCATCTCTTCTTTTCGTTGGTCCTCCTTACTAATCATATTCCTTTTCCCATGTCTCCTGCAATGGGCTGCATTTCAAGCTTTTATATAGCTTGAGTTTTCTTTTAGGCTTTTGGTTGACTATTTAACATAAATGTGTATCACCTTGTTTTAAAAGCATGTACGATGTGATAACACAATGAACAATATATATGTTACTCGGTACAATGTTGTAAATGTAATGGGATACTCTGCATGGTCACTTCTCCTAATGCTCCCCAAATTCCAAGCCTTTTTCTTCATAGGATATACAGAAACAAGCAGGAACAAGTAGGTGCCCGTATCGAATGAGTGTGAATTAGAGGATATAAAATATTTGATACACAAGGGCATTCTAATTCAAGGTAACATCTTAGGAAGAGGAGCAAATAGGCTAAAATTGGCAGAAAATCATCATTTTCCAGTGGTTTTTACAATGAGCCAAGAGTCCTAACCTCCCAATGCCTCTCTTTGAAGACCCAATAGTTTTCCCCCCATCTCGGGAGCGACTACCTTCAGGGAAAATGTGGACCCACCCACCACGGTTCAATTTTAAAATAGCAACGTCCATACCCTGCACCATATAATACAATGATGTAAGCACATAGCTTTAACAGAGCTGCTATGGAACCTCTGCATCTATAAGTTCCTATATATATATATATATATATATATATATATATATATATATATGTGTGTGTATGTATAGATGTATATAAATATATAGGCAAAATCCAAATGAAAATTCTCCAGATCAAACAAGGATTCTTCAATTGATATCACATTAGATGAAAATCTACAGCATGTAAGAATACAGCTGATCAAAGCACAATCAAAGAGGCAATATTAGTAGATCCTATAACCAGGAAAACTGTAAAAGAGATAATTCCTTAAATGTCTATGTGTTGAAATATACAAAAGGTCACTTGGTTGGGTAGTCTTAAAGTGGATATGGATCTCATGATTGCAAAGCTAAAACAATTGGCATGTCATTGTGCCCTCATGTTGGTTCTGTTATTTTTTTCTTCACAAAGTAACAATTTGTATTAAGTGAAAATTCGAAAGCGGCAAGCAATCAGTTGGGTTTGTTATTGTTAAGAACATGGGGGTTGCTTGAAGTTAATTAGAGGAGGGGTTGATGTTTGGTTAGCGGAGCGCTCTCCACAAGGTTCTTTAGCATGCAGGAAAAGCCTGCGCTTCATAGCAGAGCAATGCGATGGTGGCAGAAGCTTAGCTGTCAAGGAGGCAATCCAGTTGGCTTTTGAGTTTTGAGGGGCAATAATCCTTTTATTTTGTAAGACAGTGGCTATCCAGACAATGTTCCCATCAATTCATCAGGAGATGAAAGTTATCAATTTGAATTTCCAGCAGCTGGTAGGTTCTGTTGGTGACAGCTCATTTAGGTTTGTATGAGAAGATCAAACAGAGTTGCTCATCGTTCAGTTAAGCATCCTTGGTCCAGTGCAGTAAACACCATTTCGAATGTTGTCCTCCCAAATGGATGATATCACCTCCGAGGAGGGATGCTAGTTTTCGCTAAGTCTGTTGTCACTTGGGAGAAGTAATGATATCTCTCTTTTCCATATGAAAATCTATTGTATGCGCATGTTTGTGGGTGAGAAAGACAGAAATGCTGCAGCAATTGAAAGTTTGCAGTCATATTTTGCAGCAAGTTCAACCATGTCATCTTAGTCTATGATTGATATTGGAGTACTATAGAAACTACAATTTTCCCCTAGAAGGAATACATTGTGGCTCAAACTACTCAAAATTAAACATTGTGACAAGTTTCATTTGGAAAAGAAGGTACCAGGCTGTCAAATGCTCAGCATAAAAATCTGGAAAAAAGGAGCTACATGCACAAACATTTACTCCATCCACCGCCCCCCCCCCCAAAAAAAAAAAAAGGGGTTCTACTTTGAGTTTTTTTGGTCAACTTGATTAAACTTTGATCAAAGATTCATAAAAATTTACTTGAAAGAAAGGAAATTCCAAAAGTTGCTAATGATAGTAGTCTTAATATTGTATAAAGATTGAGATTATATTACCTAAAACATAGTAAGCATATGTTATATAATGATTTCATATTGTCCTAGGTTGATTTTCGAATAAAAAAAGTGGACAATTTCTTTCGGACTGAGGGAGAATAAGCAAAACCTCAAGAAGCTTTTCGAGATGATAGGCTGAGCATATGTGAGCGCGAGTGTCTATATATATATATATATACACACACATACATACATTCCCAAAAGAAAGCCCCTCACTTCTATTAAAGCAATCTACAATTGTAGTTCCACTGCCATCTCAATTTGGTAAACGTAGCAAAAAGGAAAATCAGATAAATCCACATCATAGAAAGCTAAAAAATGAGGATGAAATGTAGGTATTACTTATATTTAGAGTGAAAGTTTGACTAAAGAGATCTCATACTTATAATTGCAAAAACCAGAAAATGAACACTCGCTAAAGTACCTTCTGATAAATTCCTTCACCCCGAGAAAGTGGCAGAACCTTGACATATTTAAAGAATGCAGATGTCACTGGATTAGAGAAACATCGATCAGTTGCACACATTGTCCACCTCAAGTTATTAGCATCCAACATAACACTTGGTGGAAGGAGTGAAGCAATAACTAATGGGTCATCCACAGAAGCAACATGATTGCTCACCTACAATTGGTGTAAAAGTAAAGTAACAGTATCAAAAGAAAGAACTATCAACACATAGTACAGAGGAAGAAAACCGTGGCAAAAAATGTGAGAGAAAATAAGTTGAGATGCAAAGCATCAGCATACCGTAATTAGAGGCTTGTTCTTCGGTCTATTTAACAATGCCTGGTGTAATTTTTCTGCTCCATATATCTGTAATACAAGTTGAATTAGTTCTGCATGTTGCATAATATCTGATTGCATGAGTATTTAAACCCAAAGTACATAAAAACTACCTGGACACGGTTCAGGCCATGCATAAAGACATGGCAAACATTTCCAATAACAGGAACAGCCACAGCTTGAATCATACGGGTAAGAACTGAATCCTCTTCGGCATCAATGTCCTCATTAACTGCAGTCATAAGAGAAAAATTCAAAACTCAATTGGTGCTTATGTCTTAAATCAAGCCATTTTGTGAAATTAGTTGCTCAAGAAATGGTTGTTGTATAAGCAATTTTATAAAATCAGTCATAAAAGAAGGCAAATACTCCGTCCCATGCAAAGAGTCCACTATTCTATTTTGAGATGTTCCACTTAAAGAGTCCACTTTCAAAAATTATGCTTTTAATCTACATAACCTTTCAACTTTACCCTCCATATATAATATAAACATCATGTGTGCACTCAAGCACTTTTGTCCTTATAACTAACTCCAAATATACTAATATATTCCTAAATTATTAGACTTTTCAAATGTGGACTCTTTGCTCGGAACTAAGGGAGTATATGCTACACAAATATTGATCTCAAGCTACATAATTTGTAGTATAGATGGAAGGCCAAACTGATAAAGAGAAAGCTGTCTCCAGTTCAAAAATACATAAACATCCAAGAAATTAACCACACTTTTCCACCCCCTATCACTAGGGATAACAGGGTTTAGGTAGTTGTGCTAATCTATATTCCAGTAACTACAAGCCCACGAAACCACATTCATAAACACAAAGAAAGCATGTAATTATATAGCTTACCAGAAAATAAATATAGATCTAGCTCCTCTTGATATGCACACAAATAGAAAGCATTGAAGTGTTGTAACGTACAACCAATGACATGCAAGTTAGGTACAAACCATCAGGCAAAAACCATAGTACTCTCTCCATCCCAAAATGAGTGTCCGTTTTAATTTTTTTGCAATAAGGAAGTTGTCTTTTAGGCCATCTTAGTGGTACATATATATGAATGCCCTTAGTGTTGCAAGCGCAAATTAGGATATGATCAATAGTAAACGAGCATTTGATCATTTTATAGAAAAATGACACTCATTTTGGGACAACAAAGTTTCAAAAAGGGATATTCATTTTGGGATGGAGGGAGTTACTATTATATTTGGTGAACACTTTATTTTCATTATTTTATTAAACTCAACATGCTTCATTTTGATTAGCTTTGGGTTGATTTAGCATTTTTAATGTGGTAAAGTCATTTTTTTTTGTATGGTGCCCACAACCTGTTTGTGGAATTGTCTAAATGAAAACCTAACGGACTTACATCCGAGTGAAGAGTTCCAATATATCCATAGATGAAAACGGCACAAATAATATCAGGTGCAAGTTTGGTACACAAAACAATGTAGAAGCATGGAACAAATAGCCTTAGGCTATGTTTGGCTACTCAATGTCATGCTTTGGAATTGGAATTGGAATTGGATGAACGATTTGAGCTCCACAGAATTCAAATTATTGTTCAATTCCAATTCCAAGTTATGGCATTGGGATTCCCAAATAGACCCTTATTATCAACGAAATTACAAATCAACAGACCAATTTATACACCTTCAAAAACTGAATGCTAAAAGATCCTAATTGCACCAATTTCAATTAAGCTTTTACAACAATATACGAGTACCTGTCTTCCGGTAGAAAGTTGAAGAAGAAGGCAAGGAGTCTCTGCGAAAATTGTGAAAGCGCTGAAGCCAGCGTTGCATCGTGGAGGACAAGTAGCCATCAGAGAATTTAGAACGGCGACGGTGCCGGTCGACGGCGACTCTAAAACGGTCTCTAAGACGGTGCTGGATAAACCGAGCACTGTCTTTCCACAAATCTCCTCTACCTTTTTCAATCCCCATTGTCTCGATCGAAGAGCTCCAAAAAGCAGTTAAAAGTGTTGGACTTCGCTTTGAGATTTTAGTTATTCAATTCAAGGAGTGAGAAATTCAATTACGAAATGAAATTGATCCATAGTTTGTGCAGGGTAACTGGGGCAGCAAAAGCGCGAGTGTAGTGGGAGAGGGGGCCGGCGTATTCGTAAGCACAATTGTTAAAGTGCGCTGGGGTGTTCATTGCGCACGTCTTTCCTAATTGGATAAAGTTCACCAAATATCTTAGTAGGCCCGTGACGCGTGGAAATATCTTGTTGGGCAAGCATGGGCTGCAGCTGTGCTGACGCGTGCGGCGTGCCTTAGCCTTCACATTCATTGGCAGCATTTTTTTTTTTTTTTTATATCTTAAATCTACCATAAATTTTCAAACACCTCAACGAGATTCGATTTTGGGATCAACACCAAGGGAAGCGAGACTCAGTAGAGCAATTACTCAATCTCATTTATTGGCAGCATTTAACAACACAAAATCCCTCTCCGCCCAAACATACGGGAAAATTCCAAGGTTCTGTTGGATTATTATTAAGGAAATGCTACTCTAACCGAATTTATTCATTAAAAGCATTTAGGGTATGCTTTAAAATATTGAACGCTAGTTAAAATATATAATATTTAAAGCGTGATATAAATAAAATTTGTAGATAAATTTTGCATATTATTTTATCTCAAAATAATTATCGTTTTAGCAAAAAAAAAAAGTCCCAAAATAATTGTTTTTATAGAATTTCAAGATACATTTTCTCATAATTTACTAAAAGTGCTCTTATTTATTACTCTCATTAAAGAAGGTTATTAAGAGGAAAGAAAAAAAATACTCATGCAACTTTCTACGATAAATGAACTTAAATAATGGTAGATCAGTCTTTATGTAAGCTTCCTTAATCTGTATGTAGATTGTTAAAACGACAATTATTTTGGGATGAAAGTAGTATGTATTATGTAGCACTAGAAATGCACCCATGCGATGCACGGACTGTATTGATAGAATTTAAATTATATTGATGATTTTATAGATAAAAATTTAAGGAATTTATTATAGTGCATAGATTATGAGTTCGATATAATAAAATGAAACAAATAATTAAAAGTTAAAGATTAAGAAACATTAATACTCCCTCCGTTCCACCCAAAAAGTTCACATTTGAAAAGTCTACTTATTAAGAGATATATTAATGTCATTGAAGTTGGTCATAATTACAAAAATACTTAAACACAACCAAAATAATTACAACACAAATGGAGGGTAAAGATGAAAGATTATGAAAATTGTAAGCATAATTTTTTGAAAGTGGACTCTTTAAGTGAAACATCCCAAAATAATATAGTGGACTCTTTGACTGGAACGGAGGGAGTAATCGAGAATGACATATATAAAAAAAATTATTATCAATTTTGGAATACTTCTTTAAATACAACATTTGTAGTTGAGGATTTACAATCAGTACTGCCATCACTATCACATATTAAAACTCGAAGACCTTTATGATTGACAACTCTAGAGAAAGCAACATATGTTTCCTAAGTATTAACCCGTGCGATACTCGGGATGTAATGAAAAACATTAATTCTTAAAAATGTAAATATTTGGTTAAGAAACAGAATTGAACCATATTTAGTTAAGTGTAAGTGATGATAATTTGAAAAAATCCACTGCTTAGTACTCTATGGTTATGACAAAATCTCACACTATAATTTCTAAAAATCAAATATACTACACTTTCTCTATCTATCTCTCTCTCCTTCTTAAACACATTATAAAATAATACTACAGCCCTTCATTTTTCAAAGTTTTGCTAGACGAAACTGTCAACCTGATAAATTCTTTCTATGCGTGTCTATGTGTTTCTGCCATATGGGATTCTATTGTCGAGAGTAATTCGACTCTTAATCACCATCTTCGTGAACATTAAGTGATTTGTTGTTCCAAGTTGATAATACTATATTAATTTTTATTTTATGATTAAAAATAATAAATACAGAAAAGGGAAAAGGTACATCCGGGCCACCGAACTTTTCACAAAATTGCAGTCCGGCCACTGAAACTTTAAAACTATACTTTGGGCCAATGTACTTAAGTTCTGATGCATCCGTGCCCAAAAATTGAAGTTGTGGTGGTCGAATTGCAACTTTGTGGTGGTCGAATTGTAACTTTATGGATAGTTGGGTGGCCTAAATATGAGTTTTCTGGGCACGGATGCATCATAACTTGAGTACAATGGCCCAAAGTGTAGTTTTAAAGTTTCGGTGTCAGAACTGCAATTTTGCGAAAAGTTCGGTGACCAAAATATACCTGTAGGTTGTTTTTCCCCTCCCAAATCTATTTAGCTGTGACGCCCCGACCCGGATTTCAATACAAAATCCCGAGGTCGACGCGCCAAAACAACAAGCACACAACGTTAACAATAATAAAAGTACGTGGCATAACGACCCGTACTTACCACAAAACATTATAATATAAAACTTGGATAAAAATAAAGGTCAATCATCGGCGACATTACAGTCGAAACCCAACTAATAAAACACAAATATAAGTTTGAAGAAAAACTTTAATAACATTAACCACCTCGGCCACAACATGCCGGAACCAACTGTACATAAACCACAAGCTACGACATGCTTGGGAAAATAACTGGGATAAATACGAAACAGAAATATACGAGCTCGACATACACGTGTCGGCCACCCAAAAGAATAATAAGTACAATCAGAGTATTGACACTACCCAATGACTTTACTTGACCAATCGTCCTCACCAAAAGAATTATCTATCACTATTAACAAAAGAGCTCCAAGGCTAACAAAAACAAAAGACCACCTGCGAGCTAAGCGATAGTACTATTCGGCCTCACCGCGAACTTCCCGCCTGGCTCGGATCTAAGGAAAACAATTAAACAACAAACGGGGTGAGTCGAAACTCAATAAGTTACTAAATGCAACTATATGTCATGGCATAATGCTCAACGATAACTTTAACATTGCAATACATTTATATATCACAACCAACATGTAACATCATCTAGATATACACACATAACACATCTCAATGAGCACCTTGATGTTCACATAAGTGCTTATAAACAACCACGTTATAAAAGGATATTATTTCTCTTTCTTCGTCTTTGCGTTGCTCCTGCAATACACAAAATAACCATGTGCCCTCGATACCCGTGTGTGTGGTATCGACGTCCCCGATAAACCTATTGAGTTCAAACTTAGCAAACCAAAGCCATGCGTATTGCTACAACAATGGGGCTACTTCTTAACTGTGGCCAACAGAAGAGGGGTGTGTGAAACTCCGGTACGGCGACTTATGGCGATCACAAACGTTAATTTGTGAAGACCATAGGTCGTCCTACCTTACTCAACCAACGACGCCAGCTGGACTTACACAATGCACAAATAGATGTTCTTATTCATCTAATGCAAATAACCATCAAGTTCAAAAGTAGTGAACTTGACAAATGACAAGTAGATTATTCTATTCTACCACCCATCATCATTTAACAAATATGTAAGCATTCGTTTCAACACATTAGAGCTATACACAAGTCTCTATTTTAACAGTATTAAAACTACAGAGGACTAGAATCTCGATCAATCGAACTCTAAACCTCGTAGTAATCTAATATGTTGTTCGGGGAGTCGTAATCTTCCCTAAAATCGACTTCTCGGAGTCATTACTAAAGTTCACCAAATTAGGGTTTCAATGCTAAATGCAAGACCACCCCTTATCAAGTCTCAAGTTCTCTATTTGTTTAAATCCTAATATTTATGTTCAAACTCTAGCTCATAAACATCATTCAACATATACTCATAGCACAAGTACAATGTATTCATCTCAACCTAGAGATTTATACATGGAAACAACATATAAAGCAAGGCATATACAAGAATATTGATGATCTAACACACATTGAAGCTTAAAGCATACAAAGGGGGGTTTAGTAACTTACTTAGAATCGATTATCAAGACAATGGAAGTGAAATCAAAGCCACCCAAGTTGCTCCCTAGCTCAACACCAACACAATGACGGTCTCGGATCGTCGATCGGATGGTTGGATCTCCGGGAACCCAAACACACACACTAATCTCATTATAATCTCATTATATCTCCCACACACACACACACTCAAGCTTCAATGGTGGAAATGGAGGGAAGAGTGGAGAGAAATGAAGTCTCTCCACCCATTTAAGTGACAAATTTTTAGATTGGGGGAGGGGTAGTGACGTGGCTCAAGGAGAGCCACACATGTGGTGTGATTTAAGGGTACAAAGGTAATTCCAAAATTTTGATTTTTAAATCAGCTCGACTTGCACGGCCGCGTCAAGGAAGTCGCACAGCCGTGCCACTCTCGCACGGCCGTGCCAAACTTTCTGGAAAAGTCTGACCTTCTTGCACGGCCGTGCCAAAGAAAGGCACACGGCCGTGCCAAACATTCTGTCCAGCAACCTTCTATTTTTACTCTATTTCATTGGTTTGAACACTTGGACACTCCTAAGTGTGATCACACAACATTTATAACACATCTAATAGGCATCATGAGCCATAACAATCAATTTATCAATGCATAATAAATATAACAATTCCTATAAACATGAAATTAAAATATAAATAAAAGCATAATTTAACTAGCATACTAATAAAACAAGCTTAACACATAAGTCTCACATAAAAGTAAGTAAATCATGCATAAGAGGATTCGGGTATTACATTAGCAGTGGCTTACTACTTAGCGCGAAATTGTGGTGGAATGCCTACCACCTACCCTCTATGATATGAGCAATCTCAATGAAATACAGAGGAAAGATGACTTCTATAATGAAGGATCTAGACTTAGATGGGACCAAGCATAGACAATTCTATACGAAGAAGATCGGTCAACTTACACAAATACCTTAACGAGAAGGGATTCGTGCTGTAAACTCTGCTCGTTATCAGAATGGTTATACCATTGGCAAATTGGGGACCATCTTTCAAAAATGAACCCGGACGCATTTCTTGCATGGCCGAAGCCATAGATCTTAATGGTATGCCTATCTCTTTCTTACTAGGACAACAAAAATGCATTCTTCGAGATCCCCACGGAGAGCTATGAAAATGAAGACTACAATCATAGAGATTGGATACATGCTTCAATATTGGACCAGTCTTTGAATAGTTCAAAATGATGCGGTGGCCAAGGACCACTTAAAGAAAGGATGCCTCTCATCAATTTAGTCCATTATGGTTTTCTTTACCATATCGCAGCTCTTCCTGCAAATTTCTTTCTGAATAGTTAGAAAGAATTCTTGATGGTAGACCTAAGAGGAGAAGTTCTTTTGGCCGAAATGTAGACATAGCTGCCAAAAGACTTCCTAATAACTCTGAAAATCACAGTAATTAAGATATCTTTTGGTTTATTATATCCATCTTTCTGTTGATATGTGACAGTAATTCTTAGAATCTTTATCTGCAATAATCATATCAGAAACTTAGTAGAATGGAAACATTTTTGAATATCAAACATGATTCTTACAAATTCACTAAGTTATGTTTCTCCAAAGGGTTCCTATATACACAAAATACATCACTATGCACACAAATAATGAACATTAATTGAATCCTCCCCCACCATATAAGCATACAAATGAATCCATACATCTAAAGTAAAACAAATAAAGCCCCGAGGAAGAGGTAACTTTACAAATGCACCATCAATAAAACTGTCAAATAAAGGAGAGAGATGAAACGAGATAGTGATTCTTACCAAAGGAATTCCCTAGCAGCCCTAGAATTTTTCCTCTGCAATTCGGAAAAAAAATATTTGTTAAAATTAGGGCACAATTGTGCAAGCAATGTTAAGGCTTAATAAGGGAAGGAGAGAGATAGAAAGCGAGAGAGTGAGAGAGCAAGAGAGAGATACTTACCGAAGAAGTTCTTGAGCAGTCGTAGCAGCAATCACGTTAAGAGAGAGAGGCGGAGTCTGTAGCAGGAAAGATTGATGTAAGCGAGTGTTAAGGCAGTTAAAGCAAGGAAGCTAAGATTAAGTTCGATTGTCTTAAGCCGGAGGGGGAATTGAGAATAGCCAGAGGCAAAATACGAAGGGAAAGAAAAAACATCTGACTTCAATCTAAACACCAGAAAGGAGTAGTGAAAATCGCAATAGGGAAAAAAAAGAGTGGAGGGAAACAATCGCGGGAACTAAAATTTATGGGATTGAAATTTTAGGGATATAGATGGCATTATGAAAATTTAGATTGGGGAGTTTAGTTAACAACATGACAACATTTAGGACGGGATACGCTAAAACAGTCCTAAAAAACTATTACTTGGGAGGGGAAGTGGAAAAGAGTGCCAAATACCAAGTATTGGGCAAGGCAAAAACTTCCTTCCCAAAAACTAGTATTTGGGACGGTTTTTTAGCCCTTCCAAATAAAAAGGGTCACAAATAGTGGATTTTCTTGTAGTGAGTAAATTGGCAAACGTTTTAAAGTTGTGGAATCAACTTTGACATAATACTATCAATACCAAGGGGCTGCTGATCTTTGCCACAATACTTGAGTGGTGCACTCCACCTCAATATTACACAAATAAAATTAAATGTTATTCTTCTTCTTTATGAGAATCATAAAAGGTTCAGTGACCTGTACAAATGAAGCAAATAGAGTTGTAGCAAAAATAGAATAAGAAAAAACAAAGCCAATGGAAATAAGCTTAAACTCAATCATGTGGGCTGTTTCATTAATCTTTCCTTGACTGTCTTGCTCTGCCGAATGAGCTATTGCTTGTCAATGTTTTCTGGGTTACTCTCTCTAGTACTGGAAACAACACTCCATGTAAGTATTCTTGTGCTGCTTTTCAAATTGATTTGTGTTGGTAAAGGATAAAAGGTATAGTGTGTTTACAACAGGGTAAAACATTCCAAACTGCAAATTGTTGTTTTGTATGCATTCACCAGTTTAAGGGGGAACAAAAATCAAGAACCTTTCCTCTAAGCTTGTTTGCAATCATTATACACATATCATGCATTTATAGAATCTCCAAATGCCAATGTACAGTAAAATTGTATTTGAAACAAATTTTAAATCAAAACCAACCAAAATTACAATCTAATGCAGTGGCATCAATTAAAATCCTGGTTATGGAAGTAGCTCCACGAAATTGTGTTTTACAGAAATTTTTAAAAAGCTAATCAAAATTAAAATCGATCAAAGAAAAGGGCAAAGATAATAAGACAAAACATAAAATAAAATATAAAAAAGAGCTGAATAAAATGATTGAAACCTGAAGATGTTCAACGAACTCAACTTCAAGTGGATTTGATTTACAATCCGTCAACAATCCTATTAGAGATGAAAGGTGAGATAGGTTTGGATTGCTGGAGAAGGCTTTAAAATTGACGGATTTCAAGGTTGATCCGCCGCCGCCGACGAAGTCAAGACCAGGGTTTCGGAGGCTGCATTATTGCTATGTGAAGAAGCCGATGAAGATGACGATGAGGCAACGACAGCAATGGAGGAGAGAGAAGAGGTCACCGCTGGTGAATGTGAAGGTTGAGAGAGTTTTAAAATTTGAACCAAAATATGAAGAGACTATCTTCCTTTCATTTTCTATGCAACAAACTTGAATTTTCAAGGTAAGATAATAATGCAATTAATTTAAAGCAAAACCATGTTCAGAGGTAGAGCAAAACCATGTGTGTGCCTTATTGCCAAAGCTGGGGCATTTAATGCAGTACACATCAGTCAACTCGGTTTTCACCTAAAAAAAGTCATAAGCTAAACAGTAAAGTAAAAAAAAAATTTGGCGGAATCATTTTCTATTTTCTATGCAACAGACTTATTATTTCAAGGTGGGCATATTTATTAATCAATACTAGTTTTCAAGGTAGAATCAATTTCAAGGCAGACCCAGTTTTTCATCAAAACCTTCTTTTTTTTTTTTTTTTTTTGAGAATACCGCATAAACAGGATAGTTTCCATATTTGGAAAGACCATTTTGGCGGGATTTTTCCAAATATGGAGACTATTCTGCTTATATATATATATATATATATATATATATATATATTACTCTTATTATTACTAGAAAAATGGGAGTGTCATGTATGTTCTATATAAAAAATTAAAAAATAAAGAGTGTCGCATTTGACCCGAATGACTAATGGTTTTGTTATAAATATTAGGATAGTCCGATAGGGTGCGTTTTCCAAGGATACTCATGTGAGAGGGAGGTCTATTAATTAAAGTGAGAATCAAATCAAGAGTAAAATAATAAAAATAACGTAAAATTTTTGGAAAGTGAATGTTTTTTTGAAATGTTTTTTTAGAAACGAGATGAATTAATATTAATATCATTATGATATCAATTTGAGAATTACTTAAAGTTTGTTACATAGAATGGAGAACAAACACCTAAATGTAAGAACATGTGATAAGATGCAATGAAACAAACAATTGGCAAAGTGGTTAAAACATAATTATCAAACCACAATCTAAGCAGGCTAATGCAGTGAAAGAGATCATATCTCTGTTCCATTTAAAAGTCTATAAATTCTTAGGACCTGATCACGCCAAAATAGATATGGTGACCACGTCGGATCCATGTATATGACTAGCTCACGGTTAGGATGTCTCGGCTCTCTAAAGGCTCTTCTGGTTGGGACTATGCAGGGACTTGATTCTTGGGCCTACAACTGTATAACAAAGACCAGAACCGTTAAGGGTGTCGGGGGTTTGACCCGACCACTACCCTCCAGTGTGGGAATCAGTTTAGGTGTATTAAAGAGGAGGAAAGAAGTTGGAAGACTGCCCTCTTTAATTCTCAGGAAGAGTCATCAATGTGGGTTATAGGCAAGGGAGTAAATACAAACTTGACTGAACTTCTCTCCTTTAGAGTAAATGTTACCTTGGTCATAAATGAAAGTAGTACCTGGTATTTATAGCCAAAGGTGGTGTGCATAGTGGTATAAGTTTAGCCACGTGCTTACTGGGAGGTGAATGCATGTTAAGGGGGGGCCATGTCGTTGTCAGGGGTAAGTTGACAAATAGAGGCTTCATTCCTGGGGAAATGGGAAGCTAATAAATACTGACAAAGCTTCACGCTAAAGGAATGTCTTCTTCCAGTGAGAATGTCTTGATTTTGCTAGGTTAGGTACTGACAGACAGTAAGCATTTAATGTTCTGAAGTCAACTTATGCCGAGGTCGCGTGCTGCTTGCCCCAGAGTCGACCTCGTCGGTGGCGAGGTTGATAATAGTCGATTTCGAGGAGGGTTTTAGGTTAGTATTCTGTGATCATTAAAGATGACTGGCATGCATGAGCTGAGCATGAGCTTAGCCGTTTATACTACTCCATCAACCTTCTTGCTCTCTTTCTCTTATGATGAATGAGAGATTCTCACGCAATTCATTTGGTCGTCGCTGGGTTATCTGAGGTCTGGCAGGACCGACGACCTCGGCCCTGAGACCCTAACCTTTATTGCCAACGAGGGTCTTAGGACCCACCTGAGGTGGACGTGGAGGACACGTATTATGAATGTTTGGGAGGATCCCGTCAGGACCCAATTATAACCTAGACATGGGGTTGCTATATAGATAGATACCATTCGGCTTGCAAAATTTTGTGCTTCTGCTGCTTAACAATTCAATGAAACTTTAAAATGGGTGTTCAGGTTGATTAGTCTCGTTGTACTAAAATACTCCCTCCGTTCCGTCCAAAGAATCTACGTTTGAAAAATCTAATTATTAAACAATATATTAGTGTCATTGGATTTGGTCATAATTACAAAAATAATTAAGCATAACCAAAATAATTACAACACATGGAGGGTAAAGATGAAAGATTATTAAAATTGTAAGCAAGTGGATTCGTGAAATATCCAAAAATAGTATAGTGGACTCTTTGCCTAAAACGGAAGGAGTATTATTTTGGTTAACTGGTACACAAATGATTACATATTAATCAGGTACAAAATAGGTAATTAATTAATTAATTAATCCATAAAGAAACTGAAAAAAGAACATTTGAAATCAGATGAAATACTACTGTATTTGAGAAATATTCTTTACCCGGCCAATATGAATTTTTCAAAAACTAACTTGACATATTCAGTCAATTATGATAATAATCAATTTTCGACAAACCTGAGTTACAAGCTAGTAATAGATCTTGACTCCATTAATGTTTGTGATCTCTGGTTGAACTTTGAGCGTTCAAGATATAAATTTGAGGTGGGAATCAAAACCAAAATCAAAATTCATATTGATTGATCTGTCAGGTGGAGATTCTATTACAGTGGAGTATATCTTTCCCCAATTTTACTTTTTCTGCATGTGCTACTTGATTCGCCTCTTAATGAATCAGTGTCTGCATCTCTCATCAAAGTGGACAGCAAATTAGAGTAATTCACTCTGCTTGAATATCATTTCCCCACATATTTCATGTTTGTTGATCGATTAGATGATTTACTTCGTCTCTTGATTTTTTGACATCCTCTTTTTGTAGTCATGAAAACTGTTGGGGTTTTGAGTGAGAAACTACTCCTTCCGTTTCAGGCAAAGAGTTTACTTTTGAATTTTATGGGTCAATTTAATCAAATTTTGGCTGATAATTTACATAGATTTATTTGTTTTTACAAAGTTATGAAAGTTGTAATACATAGTATTCTTAATATAGTTTTTAACTAATGAAATTTTATTTCTAACAACATAAGCAAAAAGTATGTAAAATTTTGATATGATTTAGTCACATGTTAACTTTTAAAAATGAAAAGTAGACTCTTTACCTGGAACGGAGGGAGTATAATCAAGGCCATACCATGAATATTTTTCAAGCTGAAGGTTTCTATTTTAGGAGCCTTCAGGGCATCAATCACTATTCTCTATTGCTTGATCGCTTTTGTAGTTTGATTTACAAGGCATTTCAAAGCTTAGTATGACATCGTTTTCTGTTAATTTTATCTAGGAGACTAAACTGTCAAATAACAAGAAAATATTCAATAGTCCCGATGAACACCATGCGTCGCTATATATATATATATATATATATATATATATATATATATATATATATATATATAGTGCCAAAGTGACTTAAAAATGAGAGGTTCACTTTTGGGTCCACTTTTGCACTACTTTGGCATTATATCGAGCCGCTATTGGCCGTATTGCACATACGCATGTCACATAGACTAAGTTTGTTAGATGTGGGATCAAGTTGGATGACATAACGGCTATTGCTGTCAAGAGACCGTACTTTTTGAAATATGTTTTGCTTTAGTACTTAAGCTTGATATTGGCATGCATTGAGCACAAATGGTGTATTTGAACTGGAAAATTTACGATTTAAGAGGAACAAAATGAAAATAGCATTAAACTAATTGTACACCAAGTTTAGATCAGACTCAGAATAAAAGACCTAATTAATTAGTAATCGATTGGTGTGAAACTTTCAGCCTAGCTAGTTAGCAGTGAAAGTCTTTAATTCGATCCAAACATGTGCTCGTCGCATTCTGAACAACTTCTACTTGTTAATGCACTTCGATCCTCTTGGTCTTCATTTGGTTCAACTAGTTGCGTAGCTTTTTGTGTATACTCGTATATATATTAATTAATTATGTGAATAAAACTCTCGTGCATAGGCATCCGTCAGTAAATCGAGTAACTTATCTGTTGTACAACTACCTCATGTCTGTCTGTGTTACATTATGTGTCCTGAACTCTAATTAATGGAGACTTTCAAAGCTAGAATCCTATTTCCACAGCCAACAAGGCTCATGAATCTCTTGACCCTTAATGCTGTTATTTCGCATATTTCTTACAGTTATAGATAGACATTTAAGCAGAATACTGAAGGAATTTTGCGCTGCATACATATTAAGTGGGCTATCCCCATTTACGGTTAGCTTATTGCATACTGATTGTTGCTTTTCTTCGATCATCAGTTTCATGCGTCTTTGTTGCAGGTGAAAGGTCAGCAAATTAAGCAGAAGGATACAGACAATAAGGGAAGTCGGTCTCAAACATTAATCAACCAAAGAATTCTACATGATCTGTCAGTAGAGAGTGGAAGCAGCTGCAACAAGAGATCACCTACCAAACTTTAAGGACAAAAGGAATCAAGTCCAAAACTTCATCCGCTAAACCAGATTCCAGTATATTAGTAAGAAAGTGATTCAAACACAAGTATGGTGCCAATTACTCAGGTCCATGAAAAGTTGAATCTAGTACATAATTAATTTATATGAATGATGTCTACAAATCTGACAATTTGCTCAGAAAAACCAGAAATCTGCAATAAGGGACCTGCTTCTTTATGGAATTGATCATGCCAAAAAATAAGCATACCGGGGGTATCGAATCTGTGCTCGGACCATGGATTGTTGAAGAAGCTTTCCGGTAGGATATCTGGCTATGTATTGTCTGCAAAAGTGAACAACCGTGAGAGGGCGGGGAAACTCTCCGGCGTGATGATCAGTATCTCAGAAAAAGTATAAGTGTGTAAGGAGAGAGAGAAGAGAGTCCCTTAGGTCATCGAGAGGACCCCTATTTATAGGGATTTGTTACTACCTGAGTGGGTTGGGCTTATCCTTTATATATGGGCTTGGCCCATATATCTTTAAGGGTACTCTTTTGGGAGTATACTTTTGGGGGTATATATTTATGCTCATCAGAAGCCCTTCACTCCTTGCTCTTCGAGATTTATCTCGAGAGTGAGGAGTAGTTTTTGCTCGTGATTCTCTTTTGTTGTACCGAGAGTTTGCATTTTTCGTCTTGAACTTGAAGACGTGTCTTGGGTATTTGATTTTGGCAGGGAATACTTGTATAAATACTCGGCTTGACCGAAACTTGGTTTTCTCGCACTCGTCAAGACTTGATTAGCTCGGTATGGTGAGACTTTTTACTCGGCGAGGCGTGACTTTTTGCTCGGCGTGGCGAGACTTTTTACTCGTCGAGGTGAGACTTTTAATTTGCTTGGCGAGGCGAGACTTTTTGCTTGGCGAGGTGAGACTTTTTGCTCGACGTGGCGAGACTTTTTATTTTACGATCTTCTTCATCGTGGTGAAGAGAAGGTCGTAACTTGATCTCGGCGTGGTGAGGTGCCTTTTATTTTACGATCTTCTTCATCGTGGTGAAGAGCATGTCGTAACTTGACCTCGGCGTGGCGAGGTGCCTTTTATTTTACGATCTTCTTCATCGTGTTGAAGAGCAGGTCGTAACTTGACCTCGGCGTGGCGAGGTGCCTTTTATTTTTACGTTCTTCTTCATCGTGGTGAAGAGCAGGTCGTAACTTGACATCGGCGTGGCGAGGTGCCTTTTATTTTTACGATCTTCTTCATCGTGGTGAAGAGCATGTCGTAACTTGATCTCGGCGTGGCGAGGTGCCTTTTATTTTTACGATCTTCTTCATCTTGGTGAAGAGTAGGTCGTAACTTGACCTCGGCGTGGCGAGGTGCCCTTTGCTCGACGTGGCATTTTGTTTGCTTGCCTCGAGTGGGATAACATGAAGCTCAGACGCAAGAATAATATGAAGCTCAGGCCGAGTGTAATATGAAGCGCAGGCAAGCGCGAAATGTGCTCGGGCGCGAGCATAATAAGGGGTCTACCCAGCTGCAAGTAACACTCGAGCGGTGAGTACCAAATCTACTCATTCACGAGAAACACTCGAGCGGTGAGGATAAGCGCAGGAAGGTGCGGGGTACTACTCAACCGCGAGTAACACTCGAGTGGTGAGGACCAAATCTGCTCATCCGCGAGTAACACTCAAGCGGTGAGGATAAGCGCAGGAAGGCGCGGGGTACTACTCAACCGCGAGTAACACTCGAGCGGTGAGGACCAAATCTGCTCAGCCACGAGTAACACTCGAGTGGTGAGGATAAGCGCAGAAAGGCGCGGGGTACTACTCAACCACGAGTAACACTCGAGCGGTGAGGATAAGCGCAGGAAGGCGCGGGGTACTACTCAACCGCGAGTAACACTCGAGCGGTGAGGACCAAATCTGCTCAGCCGCGAGTAACACTCCAGCGGTAAGGATAAGCACAGGAAGACGCGGGGTACTACTCAACTGCGAGTAACACTTGAGCGGTGAGGACCAAATCTACTCAGCCACGAGTAACACTCGAACGGTGAGGATAAGCGCAGGAAGGCGCGGGGTACTACTCAACCACGAGTAACACTCGAGTAGTGAGGACCAAATTTGCTCAGCCGCGAGTAACACTCGAGCGGTGAGGATAAGTGCAGGAAGGCGCGGGGTACTACTCAACCGCGAGTAACACTCGAGCGGTGAGGACCAAATCTGCTCAGTCGCAAGTAACACTGGAGCGGTGAGGATAAGCGCAGGAAGGCGCGGGGTACCTCGAGCGGTGAAAACCAAATCTGCTCAGTCGCGAGTAACACTGGAGCGGTGAGGATAAGCGCAGGAAGACGCGGGGTACTACTCAATCGCGAGTAACACTCGAGCGGTGAGGACCAAATCTGCTCAGTCGCAAGTAACACTTGAGCGGTGAGGATAAAAACCGCGAGTAACACTCGAACGGTGAGGACCAAATCTGCTCAACCGCGAGTAACACTCGAGCGGTGAGGATAAGCGCAGGAAGGTGCATAATGTGCTCGGGAACGAGCATAATATGAAGCTCGGCAGTAGCATGATATGAAGCTCAGACTGGGCGTGACTGAGGTGCTCAGGAAGGAGCATAGCGATCCCAGGCGCGAGCGTAATGGGATGCTCAAGTGAAATCATGAAGCCATTCTCGGGGAGGAGTGCATAATATGAATCAAGTGCACGGGTATGGAAAGTAATGTGCATCGGCCCTGTGCCTGCCGATCCTCAAGATAATGGACTCTATTGTCGGCCCTGGACTCGTGGATAGTGGCCCTGTGCCAATATGTAGCAGTAGTAGTAGTAGTCCCCCACTTCTTAAGCGAGAATGAGTAGTTTTGAGGTCGAGAAGTAATATATATAACCTTTGCTTCGATGGTAGCCCCCAGTGACAGGCTTTTTGATCGAGCTTGTTAGTCTTGCATACTTCAGATTCTCAGAGTAATAAATATGTTGATAGGTGTTTGGACCTCTTTGAAATGTGACCTCGACGTGGTGAGGTTCCTTTTGTGGAAGACACTTCAGGCCTTTCAGAAGTAACCTTGACTTGTAGCGAGGTTCGGTTAGTTGAGGAGCACAACATGTTATTACTCGTGGCCTTCGAGGCTCCATTAACTCGTATTTTGCATCTGAAATTTTCAAAGGCTTCATTGCAGATCAAAAGTTTCCTTTTATTGAAATGCATATTATGTATTTTTTCTTCGCATAGATAAAGTGATCATGCTTACAATTCATGTAAATGACAATGAATAACTGTAGCTAATGCATAGGCAAATGTATTTTTTCCTTGCATAGATAAAGTGATCATGCTCACAATTCATGTAAATGACAATGAATAACTGTAGCTAATGCATAGGCAAAAGATCTTGTTATTTCATATAAGTTGAGATCACGTAAGCATTTACGCATTATGCGAGGATAGACATGATGGCGACACGTCGCGCTATTAAAAGATATGGTAAACTCACAAAAATGTGCAAATTCATGAAATTGAAGCATAGAGTAACGTGTGCACGTTCTGCTAATATATTACTATAGAGCTAGCCATGTTATGTCGAGGTCGAGCTCTCGACAGTCAAGATAAAAATTGTATGTTGAGTTCGCGTACTTGACACGAGTGTGCATACAATATGTATTTATCATATTATGATTGCATTTACAAATGATTTTCATAAAATGATGTTGGCTTTCAACCATCAATTTATTTTATTACGTATTATATAGCTAGTCATGATGCGATATACTAGTTGTGATGCATAAGCGAAAATAGCATGTTATCTCGCGCATTTTTAGGATAAAGTGTGCCGGTGGCACGTCATATTATCACCAGATATATGCTAAATTCATGATTTGTTGAATTTATTGAATTAAAACATAAAATAATGTGTGCATCTCATGCTAATGTATTTTCACAGGACTAAGCGTTGTAATCCAAGTTAATGACAGAATGTAAATCATTTACGAGTTTTATACGATCGAAATTAGAGTCGCATGATGAGTTCATTTGAAGCATAGCGATGAATAGAGTTTAACTCGTTTTTATTCGCAAAGTGAGTGCGTGATATTGCAACTATTTGATATAATTGAGCATACAAATAAGTGGGCACACAGCACTTTTAACTTGACTAGCATGTCAAAATTTTCATGGGTAAACCCGTGTCACATGGAATCAAATGCGTAAAAGAATATATTTTATAACGAGCAGATAAAAGTAACGAGGTACTATCATTTAAGCTCGAGATTTCAATATTAATCATGCATTTTTGTTCCTTTTTATGCATAGCATGTAAATTATTAGTGATTTGCACTAATTTTATGCAATTAATAAGCATATGAGTTGCATATTTATCCATAATTTAAGATTTGATGGCTTATTTTGTATTTCATATGTTTGTTATATCTAAAACATGGTAATGAAAGCAAAATATATAGAGATTGAGGGCAAAAAAAAAATGGAAGGAGTTCACCTTAAAACATTGTAGAGGGGCCCATTAGTAACTTTCTAGAAAGAGGAGGCCCAGATAATAATTTTTTAGAAGTTAAAGGACCAGAGAGCAGACTTCCAAGAGCTGAGGGGCCTGATAGCCATTTTTAGAAGTTCAGGAGCCATTCTGCAATTTCCAAAAGTTCAGGTGCCTTTTTGTAATTTATAAAAGTTTAGGGGCTTTTTATAATGTCTTGAAGTTTAAGGACCTTTTAGGAATTTTTAGAAGTTTAGGGACCTTTTTGTAATTTATAAAGTTTAGGGACCTTTTTGTAATTTATAAAAGTTTAGGGGCCTTTTTATAATATCTAGAAGTTCAGGGACCTGCCAGCAATTTCCAGACTCTTATTGGACACGTGGCGCGCGTGAGACGCGTCAGATCCACTTCCCTGGCGTGTGGATGAGCGGTGGTTAACCAGCAGCTTTAGGAGGCGCGTGTCTGCTTCGATGGCCCCGATTTTTTCGCGGTCATCTTCGTCTCTTTAATTCGCATCCAATGGTGCTATTTTTTTGTTCCGACGCCGGAATGTTGCGCTTCTGCCTCACCGATGTTCTGCCGGCGTTTTTAGCGAAGTACCGCCGCCAGCGGTCTTTGGGTGGCGCGTGTGGGAGCGTGGCGCTTCCGTTGGCCATGATTTTTGTGCCGTTGTGTTTGTTTGGGGAGACGAATCTGATGGTGGTGTTCGTTTTCAGCCCTGAGCTCTTCTTCTTTGACCCAGCTCGTACACCGTTGATGAGCTGTTGTTTTTCTGAAGCAACTAACTTTGGCCTTTTTCTTGTAGCCGGTGCGCTGCCTTCTTTCTCTCCTTCCCTCTCCTCCAAGCTGTTGTTTTGATATACAAATTTTTATTGTTGGAATCCTCCATGGCGTGCGTTCTTGTTTCGCTTCCCGGCAACGGAACCAACTGATCATGTCAAAAAATAAGCATACCGAGGGTATCGAATCTGTGCTCGGACCGTGAGAGGTCGGAGATTTTCTCCGCCAAAACTCTCCGACGTGATAATTAGTATCTCAGAGAAAGTATAAATGTGTAAGGAGAGAGAGAAGAGAGTCCCTTAGGTTATCGAGAGGACCCCTATTTATAGGGATTTGTTACTACCTGAGTGGGTTGGGCTTATCCTTTATATATGGGCTTGACCCATATATCTTTGAGGGTACTCTTTTGGGAGTATATTTTTGGGTGTATATATTTATGCTCATCAAGAATAATTTTACATGCTAAAATATATTGTTCAGCTGCAAAGCAGTTTCGTGGTGAATGAGAAGGCAGCCAAGTCGTTTGCCTAAATAGTTGCGAGAATGCCCTCAGTTTATATAGGCTCTAAGGATAAAGGCAGGAATATATTTTCTTAAGAAGATGTGTGACATGAATAGTAAATTTTTAGCACTTGGTAGTCAGGATTAAGGCCGGATAGGATTAATAAGCCGAATAGTTGGATGTTTGGTACGCAATAGGCGGTTGGGACTAATAACACGAGCTATCCAGATAAAGTCCTTATCCCCTCGCTAATAATACTAAGGTTGAAGATGGTATTATTAGCTCCCTCACTAAAAAACCATATGACTAATATTTTTAAATTTAAAATTACCTTCAATTTATAAGTAAGGATTAATAGCGAGGGCGCTAATAGCACCAGAATTAATAATACTCCTTATCTTTGTACAACTACCAAACAAGCCCTTAATTTTTTTTGAACATGAAAACTTTTAACAAGTGATTTAGCTAGATATTGCCCAGTTCTGAATATTCGAGATAGAGAGATGACTTAATTAGAACAGCAAACAACACAAGTTCCTTAATTACCATATATGTGTCTAAATATATCGCACCAAAATAAATATATATATATATATGTGTGTGTGTGTGTGTGTGTGTAAATGGAGTTCAAGGAAATCTAACTGACCTGTAACTGGAGACAACAAACTCTTGCAAGTTTGATCATGTCAAACTGCAAATAAGATTGCAGCCTGAGCTATTTGAACTTAAATCTCACAATTTGGTGGAAACCAAAAGCAGAAACATTCGCTTAGGAATTTGAACTAATTGTGCCACAATTGAGCTTTTCTGTCCAACCGCTACATAAAACCAGACAACATATAATGAAACAGTAAAGCTCCATTGAAGTAAGACTTGGTAACCATGCATGAATCAAATTCATAACACCAGGTTCAGGAAATGCAAGAACAACGGATGCAATTACTTAAAACATGCAACATATATTTTCTTTAATAAAGAAAATCTAACTTTTTCTTTAATTAACAAAATGGGATCAAGCTGCACATAGTTTTTCACAAAGCTAGTTTCATATCCTGAATATTTTACAAGTTCTAATCAGTAAATGAAGAGTATATATCTTGTCCAGTAACTCGATCAAATTAAAATGTAGCTTAGCAGCCCTATCTAAATATATGTCCAGTGCTCAAACATGAAGGGCGCCAGCGAAAATCTGGTGAGGGAGGTAACAAAATTGCTTAGGTCTTGGCGGCAGTGAGGTTGAAAAGAGTGATCGGCCGGAGAACCACCGATCAGTAGCACCACCCAGAGGGTTCATTGACACCTTCTTAGCCCTGAGTACAATACCATGTGTCATAAAGTTGTCAACGATGAAAGGATGTTTGAGAAGCATATCAGCGGTCCATCGTTCTCGTGGATCCCTAATCAGACACCTTAGCAAGAATTCCTTTGCTTTTTCGGAAATATTTTCAGGTACTTCTGGCAAGTCTTCCTCACATGCAATCTGCTCCAAAAGATCCTTCAGATTTTGATAGTTCCAGTAGCCGGATTTTCCGGTGAGCATCTCCAATAGAGTAACACCCAATGCCCAAATATCCATAGGAGCCTCGTGCTGACCATGCAATACAGATTCAGGTGAGTTGTAAACCGGAGTCCCTCGTAGATGATACAACGTCCCGTTGATGCGACTAGGCCCAGTTGGTGATCCTGCTTTCTTAGCTAATCCAAAATCTGCAATCTTGAGATGAACGAGGGATGTAGACGGAAAAACAAGGATGTTGGCGGGTTTAAGATCGCAGTGTACATATCCTCGTCTATGAATGTGACGGAGACCCCTGAGTATCATATAAGCATAACAACTGACATTGAATTCCGACAATCTACCTCCGGCATTCTTGATAAGGTCTTCAAGGGTACCTCCAGGAGCATATTCAAGGAGTAGATTGTAAATTTGATTGTTATTTTCTTCCAAGCTAATATCCTCTCCAAAGCAGCGAACAATTTCTGGGCAGCCACGCAATTCATGCAAGAATTTTCCTTCCCGAACAAGTGAATTAGAAGAAGAACCGATATTGGCACTTTTAACAGCGATCTGAATCACCGGGTCGGAAGAGTTGAAATCATCATCATCAATTGGGGAGGCGAGGGAGACAGTACCGAAAGATCCCTTACCAATTACAGAACGCTTAACCCACTTCATCACTCCGATTGATCAAACTAATTAATTAGACGATTGATTGATCAATATATGATTAGCAGAGAAAGAAAAAGAAGAAGAAGAAGAGCAATTAACACCTCTGAGATGAATCAATTATTTCGATCGTATATGAAAGTATATATAATGCCGACTTTGTCTTAGGGTTAATTTGGGGTTACTATAAGAAGGCTGCTTGGGAATTAAGTTTTAAAATGAACGGTCCTGATCAACTCAATCTAATCTTGTGGTTAATTTGTAGATTTTCCATTTAATTTTCGGAAATACTCGATGAGAATTTAGATTTTGTCCTTAATTTGTACATAGATTCCTTCCTTGATTTTCCTTTTTCCTTTTCCTTTTCCTTTTCCTTGTCCACTTCGGAAATACCTAACTGCTAGAGGGATAAAGCTACGTGCTGTGCAGTTGGTTTAGCTACAATTAATGTCACAAAGTCGTGAATTTAAATCTTATATCTCGTCCGTGATACATTGTTAAAATTTAATGAGATTGAGAGCTCGTTTGGTGTAACGTTTTTAAAAATCAGTATTTTTAAAATGTAGCGTTTTTAAAACGCAGATTATTTAAAGCGTGACATTTTTTTTTATAAATGCATTTGGGATATTATGTTAAAATGCAGCTTTTTATTCCCTATTGTGTTTTAAAATCTGCGTTTTGGGAAAAAACTAGGAATTCCAGCATTTTAAAACACAGTTGCGTTTTCAAAACGCTGCTTTTTCTACCGCAGCATTGAAATTGCTAAGTTAAAGAATAAGCTGCATTTTTACCCTGTGTTTTGGTCAAAACGCACAAATAAGTTACGTTTTAACTTTGCGTTTTGGCCAAAACGCATGAACAAACGGGCTCTGAGAATGTAATAGAGGGTGAGATTCAAGATTTCATGTTTTGTCAGAACCACAACAACAATGAAAATGGAAAAATCAAATGAAAACTTACTACATTCTTGCAATATATTATTTCATTCGTTTCAAAATAAGTGTCGTTTTAGAGTTGTGTACACATATTAAGAAATTTTGTAGGCTGACAAATATACCCTTATTAAATATCCTTAATTTTTGTGTTAGGAGTACATATAGTTGGAAAGATAAATTAGAAAAATATAACTACTTAGATAAGATAAAGTATTTAATAAAGAGATGATTAATTGTTGAGATTTGAGAGAAGAGATGGGTAAATTAAGCAAAACATGCATTACAAACTTAAAACGATACTTATTCTAAAATAATTATTTTTTAGATAAAACGACACTAATTTTGGAACGGAGGGAGTAACCCGATGCCTAATAAAAGTCATTGCTTTCCTAATAAAAGTCATTGCTTTCCATGTAGTCAAATTTGACCAAAATAATAATAAGGGATAGTTTATTTTCACTACAAATTTTACTTATTTACTATACTAATTAATGGTTAAATAAATTAGTTATTGTCCATGACATAATTGTCCTTTAAATACTTACCTTGTTTGATGATAAAGTACTTACCTAAAGTCGATTTTTTTTTTTATTTTCCGGTATAACTTAAAATTACAATGTTTAATTTGCTTTTCATATCTCCTCAAATAAATTATGCCAATTTGTTAACACTATAAAATTAAACCTAACAATCCTTTTTCATTTAATTTCTTCAAATAGATTTATTTTAAAGAAAATTGAATTTAATGTAAAAAAAAAAAAAACTTAAAGTTGCCGTACAACTATCATCTTATTGTTATAGATTTTAAAGTAATGGCTAAACATACATTATTCATTAAATGATTTTCCATTCAAATTATTTCCTTGAAATTCATAATTTATATTCCGTAATTTAATAATATATAACTCATGTCACTCTTTTAATTAGTCAATTTTGTCATTGATATTTTTTTTCTTATTTGTAAGAGAAAGAAATTAAACCTATGCATGATTTTTCTTTTAAATGTTTCATTTATATTTTCTAAATTTTTTTTTTTGCATATAACTATCTATTTTCTTGTGCATGATTGAATGTAATATTATCTGCAAAGACAAAAAAAAAAAAAAAAGGATAAAAATTAGGAAGAGAACAATATTTAAAAATAAAGTGGGTTTGAAGGGCAATTATATATATTGTGTGTCCTAACATTTATTAACTTAATTAAATTTTAATAAATGTAATGAATATGCAAATATTGTAGTGAAAATTGACTCTCTCTAATAATATCTATTTTTAGAAATATTTTAAAACAATTGTCTACGATACCCTTATAAATTACTACTAGATAGAAAAAGAAGATGTGACACCACTAAGAAATACTTTGGAGTATTAAAGAAAAATGAGATAAAGTTAATTTTTCAAAAACACATTAAAAGTCAATAGAGGATAATTTATTGTGGAATAGCGGGAGTAACATCTATCTTAACTATAAATATATTCAATAAACTCCCTAAATAACTGTCATGTTTGTTTTAACTTTTGACATCAAATTAATTAATGATTTAAAATGGTACAAACATAAGTTAGTTAGCGTTATGATCCAAATTACATATATACAACTGAACTGGAAAGGTAAGACATGCATTAAGAAAGAATTAGATAGATAGATATTAGAAATTAAGGTGTTGAATATTAAAGGGATAAACTTCAGAATTGAGATTGGAAGTGTAAGCCTTGGTTGCTAACACCCTATTCACAGCTTCCGTTGGATGCAACCCATCGAAATAAACATGAACCTCTCTATTCCCACATGTTGATCCTCCTCTCTTGCATGATATTCCATTCCCTCCATCCTTTATTGACCTTACTTCACAGCAAGGATTCCTTGTATCACTAAAACCTGTAATTAATTTTCATTTGTGTTCACCAAAAATATATATATATATATATGTTTGATCATAAGAAATTGGATGCCGTTTGTGAAAACTTAAACATGTTTCGATAGCTACCTCTGAAGTTTGAAAATTTTAAAGTTATGATTTAGAGTTTAAGGTTTAGAGTAATTAATTTTGTTTTGTTTTGTTTTTAAGTAAATCTCCTTTAGAAAATATCAAAACTCCGTTAAATTTTCACTAATTAACGACATCTAATGTTTTACTTAATTGAAAGTAAATAAAGGAAAGCGAAAGTATATTGTATAATAATCTAAAAAAATAATAATAATAAAAAAAAAAGAGAGAGTAAGCAACCCATATCGTAGTAAAAACTCGGATCCTTTTTCTGTTCTTCAACCTAGCTAGCTAATTCTTAAATAATTTGAGTGCACTTTTGTCGAAACATTTTAAGTACTAAACAAGTACGTACATTGGATATAGTTTTGGAGAAATATTTAGTGATCTTATTAGGTTACGTCATCAGCTTAATTGTTTTGTCATCAGCTGACATATATAGTCAGTCGTTCAGTTCTCCTTCATTACGATGAGGAGAAAGTTTTTTTTGGGCTCAAATACATACTCTATTGAATCACTGACTTTGTGCATCATCAGTATACTCAAGGTCTGTTGATTTTCACTTAATTGAAGGATGGGTATTGCTTCTGAACCACTACGAGTCCTCTTTCCTTTTCTTTTTTTTCCACCTCAAAATAATTATTTTGTTTAAAAAATTCTTATTTTAGGACATTATTTTTATCATTTTATCATTATTTTTTTTTCTTACTTTAATTATAGGTCATATAAGACATTAAAGAAAATTACACATTATATCAATATTAATAATCAAGTCAATTATTTTTTCTTAATCTATGTGCCAAGTCAGACAAGATAATAATTAAAGGACGGAGGGAGTATTATACTCCATCCGTTCCTAATAGGTTATCGTCCTATTTGATAGTATATTAATCAAATATGACGTTTTTTAAATGCAAATTTGACATATATTTTTTATTTTTTTCAAAATAATAAAACATGTGATTCGTAGTATTTTTAAAATACTATGAATTACGTGTTTTAAGATTTTGAAAAAAATATACGTCAAACTTGTATTTGAAAAAGGTCATATTTGACCAAAAAAAAATTTAAACAGAACGATAATTTAAGAACGAAAATAGTACTAAGAAACTTGGGTTGAATTAATTATTGAATTACCTTTGGAAGTAGGGTTTCTAATAATGTCCCTGATAATCTTGTAGGAGTTGACATAAATGAGGGTAGAACCAGGCATTTGTTGCTTGATGCGATCGACCAATGTCCTTAAGTCAACATTGAAGAGATGAGCCGCCCGGTTTAGAATTGGGTTGCAACCAGTTTGTAATGGCTGCCTTGCCCTCACGTTTGGGCTGCACCCTAGGGGATATAATCCCATCACCACAAACCTCCGTGCCCCTCTACTGTATAATCTCTGCATGGTAAGTGCACAAATTAGACTACGATGATCCAAGAAAACAAATTAACTAGATTTTAATTTTGTTACTTAAGGTTCAGATTTTAATTTTCTGTAAATATAAAGTTAACTAGAGTATATTAATAAATTTTTAAGTGGCGGCCGACTTATAGACGCTAAAGTTTTAAGGTGTATATAATCAGTTCTAATCCATATCATTTTAGCACCCAAAAAAAATACATTAATTTAGTAACATAGGCCCCACTATGGTAGTCCGCGACTAAACATGTTAAACGGCTGACCCTATCAGTTTCAGGCTTATTCTAGCGGGCTATGACCCTAATTGGCCGCAAGCTAGACGGTTCAATTTTTTTATTTTTTTCGGATCACTTTTATTGCGAACCAAACCCTAATTCTAATGGGTTTCGGGCTAAACGGGTCACTATCGGACCACAACTAAAAAAATAAAAAAAGTGATGGATGTTAATTTTTCTTTGTAAATATCCAGAAAAATGAAGAGTGATTGTTATTTACAACCCATAATTTAAATAGGTTATTATGTTTTTCATAAGAAATATAAATTAAATATTTTTTACATGACTTTATTTAAATTTCAACATATTTTACCTCAAAATAAATATTTCCCTCCAAAAGTTTCTTTTATATTTTAATATTTATTCACAAGAACAAAAAAAAACATGTAGTGCAAATGATAAGTGTGTTTGACTTTGGATTAGAAGGTTGTGGTTTAATTCTCATAATGGTTGTTTTATGTATGTGCTAACTTTATATGGTCTAGTTAATATTATACGGACTGACGGGCCAACCCTGAAATCTAGCGGGCTAACCCTAACGGGCCGCGGGTTAAACGGTTCGGGCCAAAAAAACCCTAATTTTAAACTGGCAAAAAAAGTGAGTCCTAACCCTTATTTTAAAAAATTTAAATGGGTCAACCCTACGAGCCGTGACCCTTTTAATATCTCTATCCGTGACATTATTGGGAAGCAAAGAGAGACATCGTTTAATGCAATTAATTTTAATTTATTTTATCCTTTTGGTCCTTAAAGATGAAATTTAAATCTTCTATCCCATGTTTTGTTACATTTCTTATTTCATTGAATTTTAGCCTTACATGTATCCTTATAAAAATTATAAAAAGAAAATCAGTTAAAATAATAAGTATATATATGAGATTAGAAGTTAGTGGGACAACAAGTGTGATAGGAAATAAAATACAAGATTTAAAGTCCTAAAGATGATGGTTAGAAGTTGAGACTCGAAACAGATAAACTAGACAATTAAATCAACTATATAAATACTGTAAAAAATAGAGTCATGTTAATTTAGGGGAAAATAATTAATTTAGTATCATTTCCTAAAAGAGATAGATAGAGGCCGCTGATGAAGCCAAAAAAGAAAACTAAATCATCAAATTGCAATGGAAAACAAACGCTAAAGTCCTGTTTGAGTTTGACTCATGACTATTTTGTAGTTTGTATTTTTCATTTAATTATAGTTTTTCAATTAATTAGATGAAAAAAATGAGAGAGAGAGAGAGAGAGAGAGAGAGAGAGAGAGAGAACCAAATGGGAGAAAAAGAACTACGACTACGATGACAAACTGCAGGGCCTAAATATTTTCTTGGGGCCGGCAGTGGAGTCGTACTGACGTACGTACCTTGAGTTGGGAAGTGAGGGTTGCAGAGAGATTAGAGGTGAAAGCTTTAAGGGTAATATTGGTGTCAACTTTTGTGAGGAAGTAATTCAATGTGTAATCGTTGCCTCCACTTCCCACCACGAATATGCTGTCCCCCAACACTTTTTCCGACATGTTTCCCAGCTCTCTCTTCAGTTCCGGCAACGTCACTTCTTCAAAGTTGTTTATTTGTTTGTTCAAACTCATCACATTCCCCTGAAAATGATTTATTTATTAATAGAGAGTACTCAATAATTAATGCTTTTTATTTACTCCTACGTAATATTAATTGTAGACCCTAATAATTATATCCTTCAAAAGTCAAAGTCAAAGTCAAATATGACAACTGTAATTATCTAAGCAGAATTACAAGAAGAAGCCAGCCAGTCAAAGTCAAATTCAATCTCAGCTGTCATTAAATCAAACTGACCCAAACAAACTACTATTAGTAGTTCTAAGTAAAAATTGACCAGATATCTGCTAGACCCCTTTAATTTCCTTGTTTTTCGTTTACAAAATCTGAGACTAATTTGATTATGAAAGTAGATCGAGTGACCATAATTTTAATTTTTATTTATTTTTTTGGTTTGTTCCCAAAAAATAGTACTCTCGTTTTTTAAGACGGGAGGGAGGGAAGATAGTCGTCGGGGACGAAAGGGATCTAAATTAAGAAGAAATTAGTTAATTACTTACAACAAGAGAGCCGGTGTCATCTAGTATGCCAGAGCCACCGGAAGCATAGTTGACGCCACGAATGATCCTCGACCCCTTAGTAGAAGGATCATTGAAGACGGGAAGATAGTCGGGAAGCCGAATTTGGTCACCGAGAAGGTCAATCACATTCTTGCCATTAGTAAATCTTCCAGAAGAGCCAAGTGGGAAATCTATACCATAGGGTGAATAATCAGCCTTGGCTAATGTATCCTTAATGAAGTTGTTGTTTCCATTGTCTACAAGAGAACTTCCAAAGACAAACATTCCTTTGATATTATTATTGTTCCTTCCTCCAACTGCCTTGCCTGCTTGAAAACAAGCAAGCACGGAGAAGATCAAGCATAGAGAGACGACATTTGGAAGTGCCTTTCTTGCCATTATGATCATGTACAGTACAAATTAAGGAAGTAGAGAGAGAGAGAGAGAGAGAGAGTCAAAGTGAGAGAGCTGGTAATCTTTTCTTTATATAGGGAAAATTTGGAAGTGGAACCTCCCGGATCCCTTCCACCTCCAAATCCCTGTTATGATTGTGTCAAAATATAAATGACGATCGTTCAACGGTCAAAAGTTTTTGCTAACAATAGTAAAAAGAACTAATTTGGTAGGAGTATTGTTAAAATGGTCTCAAATGGGCAGTTTAAAAAAAAAGATAATTAAGTAAATTTTCTTATTAATGTTAAGGGCATTAAAGTAATTTTGTAATTTACCGACCAAGTTACCGCTAAATCTAAATTCAAATCCCTGTTATGATTGTGTCAAAACATGTTATGCAGCTTATAACATATTTTACGACTACAATAGTGGTTTCAAAACATGTTATAAAAGTACAAAGAGAAGGAAAAGGGGTACAATATTTTATTTGCAATTACGAACTCAACTACGTACTAGAATGTCTCTAATGATCAGACTTAAACACCCAACTTCTTTATTAGAAGAAGTGAGTAGTACCACTTGAGATAGAGATCGTTGGTACAATATAGTATGGGTTTCAAAAGATCTATCAAGAGATAAAGGCACGTACAAAAAAAAAAACTTGAAAAATACGCTTTAATTAGGTCACCCAATTAAGTTGTAATAAAACATAAACATGTGTTTGGGATTGTTTCCTGTTATATACACACACTTGTTAAGGGTGTTGCATTATGGGCTGAAAACTGAGTATAAATCAAGAGATTGACACTAAAACATTCTGGACTGGAAGCGATGCTAATATGGTTAGATCACTCAAGTTTAACGAAACATAAACCCACCCGCCCCGTGTTTGTTTGCATTTGTAGAATTTATTTTAAGGCGATTTCAAACTGAGTTCAACTTTAGAAGTACAACTCTTTTTATTTATTTATTTTTTTGAAACGGAGGAGGCTAGGGACTAGGGAGTATGATTTGGTATTCAATAATATATAGTAGGTGTTCATATATCAACCCTTGACCTTGATTATCAAAAGACTCTTTTGTTGGTCAAAAGAACATACAAGTCAGACTCTTCATGAATCTGATTTTATGCTAGTAGTTGCAATTGTAATTGACCAATATAAATAAATTTTTTGTATTATGACGTCCCAAAATATTTAAAAAAAAATTGTCGTCAGTAAAATTTTTTTGTCCTAAAATAAGTGTCGTTATATGATTTCACGAAACATTAACCTATATTCTATCAAAACTACCCTCACTTACTACTTTCGTTAAAGAAGGTTGTTAAAAGGAAAGAAAAATATATACTTTATCTATAATAAATGAAATTAAATAAAAATAGATTAGTCTTTATATAAGTTTTCTTAATTTGTGTATAAATTGTTAAAACGATACTCCCTCTGTTTCAAAATAAGTGTGGTTTTAGCTTAAAAAATTTGTTTCAAAATAAGTGTAGTTTTAGTTTTGTAATGCATATTTTGCTTAATTTATCCGTCTCTTCTCCAAAGTCTCAACAATTAATCATCTCTTCATTAAATATTTTATTTTCTCCCAATCATCAAACTTCTAATAGCACAAAAATTAAAAAATTTAATAGAAATATATTACCTCTATCTCAAAATAATTATCGTTTTAGCAATTTGTACATAGATTAAGTAAACTTATATAAAGACTGATTTATTATTATTTAAGTTCATTTATTATAGACAAGTCGAATGAGTATTTTTTTCTTTCCTCTCAACGACCCTCTTTAATGAGGATAGTAAATGAGGACAGTTTCGGTAGAATATAGATAAATGTTTCTTGAAATCTTATAACGATAATTATTTTGATACAAAAAACTTTGCTAAAATAATAATTATTTTGGGATGAAAATAGTACTCTTTACGTCCCTAAATTATTGTTTTTCTTTCCTTTTTTGTTCGTCTCAAAATAATTATCTTATTTGAAATTTTTTTTTTAATACAACACTTTTATTACTTTATTCTTACTTTTTTTTCCTACTTTAATTATGAGCTCATGTGTATAAACATTAAAAACAACTATTCACTATATTAATATTAATAATTAAATTAATTATTTTTTTAATCCGTATGTCAAGCTAAACAAAATAATAATTTGAAGACGAGGTAGTATTTGTTGACCTACAAAATTACTTAAAATATGCACTAACTCCAGCCGACAAAAAAATGGGTAAAAGAGTAAAAGGCATTGAAAAAGCAGCTAAGGCTGCTGTGCTGTGCTGGATGAAGGAAGTAGAGTTGGTTGGCCGTTCAATTTCTTAGTAGTAATTAATGAGATGAGACGAGACGTTTTGAGTGTTGACAAAAGTCAACAGTTTTGCTACAGTACAGATAAAAATCAAATACTGTAGTAGTACGTACTATTAAAGACTCAGATGTCAAAGGATACTGCAAAAACTTGGAGCGGGAGATAATGTAACTTGTCTTCTTTGTTCAGGTTCTGCTACCGAATCAATGAATGTTAGTTATATAATGGTCAAATATAGATAGATATCCATTAGTATATTTTTTGTTTCTTAAAATCTTTGGTCACTTAAGTCCAAAATACATTGATTATATAATTTCTCATTATACTCTTCACTAAATTGAGTATTTACAATGTAAAATATTGCAGTTAATTAACAAAATTAATAAAGAGTACATGCAAATTTAAATATTAAACAATTGTCATTAAGACATCTAAATATGTTAATTTTTTCTAGAAAATAACAAATTCCCTCCGTTCCAAGCAAAGAGTTCATTATATTATTTTTGGATGTTTTGCTTAAAGAATCTATTTTCAAAAAATTATTCTTACAATTTTAATAATCTTTCATCTTTACCATCCACTTGCATTATAATCATCTTAGTTGTGCTTAAGTAATTTTATCTTAGTTGTGCTTAAATATTTTTGTATTATGACTAAATTCAATGATAATATATCTCTTAATAATTAGACTTTTCAAACATAGACTCTTTTGGTAGAACGGAGGGAATATATGAGATCGAAAAAGTAGTACTCCCTTCCTCACAAAAAAAAAAAAAAAATCATATTTGACAAATCAAACTTTTTAAAATTGCAACGTTACACATGTACATTTAAAAGATTACACTGTAATTTTATCTTTTTTCGTTTAAGAAATGGGATTATTTTTTTCAGACAAATCAAGCAGATAAAAGAAACTATAATTTTTTTTTTTTTGGGAAAAAGGAGAGTATATTTTATCTTGAGATGTACTTTAATGCATTAAAACTTGTGCATTAGTGATAAAGAAACTTATTACACCCGCAATCCCACCCAAAGAGTATTTTTGAAATGTTCAATAATTATAAAATATATATAAATACTATTAGTATTGAATATGGTTACAAAAATATTTTAAGTATAGACAATATGTTTATATCACATTTAAAGGTAAAGTTGAAAATTTATAGACATAATTTTTGAAAACGAACTCTTAAAGTAAAATGTTAAAGTGAGTTCTTTGCACGAATATATCTAAGCTTTTAAAATCAGATTTTATTAGTAACTTGTATCCTAAGGGCATATGTTAAGAAAATTAATTAAGGTAGTTAGTGGTGAAAGTAGTCATTAACTAACATAGTTGGTCGTAGAAATTTGTAAAAGTAAACATTAATTAAGGTAGTTAATTATGAAAGTATACACTAATCATCCAAATTAATGCTCTTTAACATAGGTAGTATATAAATTGCATTGAAGTTAGTCGTAATTAAAAAAATATTTTAGCATAGGTAACATGTTTATATCACATGTAAGAGAGAAAGTTAAAAATTTATAAACATTATAAGCACAATTTTTAAAATAGTAAGTCTCCTGTGAGACATTCTAACGTACACTAATTCGTAAAACATAGCCTCACTTTCTTACAATTTAGCCCACCAACACGTGTTGGGTCAGATCGAGAAGACCCGTCTTACCGAAAATACTCCTAAATCATAAATTTTTGTCATTTCAAAAACAGACTAATTAAGAGCCCGTTTGGTACAGCGTTTATAAAACGCAGTGTTTTAAAAACGGAGGTCTTTCCTTATAAATACGTTTGGGATATCACTTCAATACGCAGTTTTTTTTTTTCCTAAGAGCGTTGTAAAACCTGCGTTTTGAAAAAAGCTGGGAATTCCAGCGTTTTAAAATGCAGCTGTTTTGAAAACGCTGCGTTTTCTGCCGCAGTATTGAAACACATTTTTTACAAATAAGCTGTGTTTTATCCCTGTATTTTGGCCAAAATGCTCTACCAAACGGGCTATAAGTGAAAATTTTAAAAAAAAAATACAGAAGTAAATTCGTTAGCTAACTAGTATATCCATATAGCATGCGTCACATCTGCCCCCAGTTTAGACTCTTTTTATCACAATGAATTCCTTGCCAAATGGAGTACAACTTCTAACAACTTGACATTGGAATTTGAAGTTTTATTAATGTTTGTCAATTGAACAGTTCCTAAAAGTAAATTCCTAAAATTTGAGAATTTGAGATACATTAGTAAAGAGAAAAAGCTCTAAAACTTTACCCCCACCCTGGATGCAATATTATTGGGACTAATATATGGGATTGAAGAATTCCAACAACAACGGAGGTGCTAAATACAACAACCCAAAAGTGATAAATACAACACCCCCTAGAATAATATTATTTTGTTCATCATTCAATTATTAAAAAAAAAAGACCTCCAAGGGGTGGCGGTCCTATGGAGGAAGACCCCTCGGGGTGGCGGTCCTATGGAAGAAGACCCCCTTGGGGTGGCGGTGCGATTGAGGAATTCCGTTAAAAATTAACGATTCGTTAATTTTTTAACGAAAATGTTAACTTTAGAGTATTAAAGTGTAAAAAAAGAAAAATTAACAAAATAATGGATGGAAAAAAAAACCCCAAGGTGTGGCGGCCCTATGGAGGAATTCTGTTAAAATTTTAACAATTTCATTAAATTTTTAACGAAAATGTTAACTTAAGATATTAAAGTGTAAAAAAAAAAAAAAACTGACGAATTATGAATGGACATGGAAGACCGCTTAGTCTGGATAGTTGTTTGGAATAAGACTGCCTAGAGGTAGCAATCTTGTCAAAAAAAAAAAAATCATTTATAACATGGACAAAATAGTAAATTTTCCCGGGGGTGTTGTATTAGCACAACTCTTCTAATAATGGTTAAAAAAAAAAAAGGCTTAAATACAAATTTGATCACTCTACTTTCATCCAAAATTCATTAAGCTTGCTGTACTTATTTTTTTCACATTTTGATCACTCTATTTGATCAGAAAAATCAATAAACTCACTCAATCAATGAACTTATTGATCATAAAAGTTCAAGTAGAGTGATTAAATTGTAAATAAAAGAAGTAAAATGAACTTATTGAACTTTTGAAAAAAATAGAGTGACAAAATTGGTATTTAAGGAAAAAAAAAAAAGGCGAAATGCACACGATCAAGTCAGGTGTCCGTCGATTACAAGTTATTTATCATCAATTTTCCAAGAAAAAGTCAATTATCGTAACAAAATTAGGACAACAATCGCTAACACGACACAATTTTAAACAAGAATTACAGAGAAAAATGATACGATTAGAGCTGACACGACACAAAACATGATCTAAAAGCACAATATTATAAGTTTAGTTAAAATAATATTTATTGTTATATTTATAATTAAATAAGATAAATAACATAAAAACACGATAGTTCAGCACGAACACAACACGATAACAGGAATAGCCACCCCTAAACAAAATAAATAACAAGGAGAAAAAAGTAATGTGCTGAAACAATTTCATCAACCGGAAGAATACAACAGAAAATTAAATTTAAGGTTGCACACGTCATTACCACCAATCTTATCAAGCTTCCTCCCACGAGCGGAATGCTTATTTCAAGCACCATTCGAGACACTCCGACCTGTGAAAGAAAATACTAAACTAGCCTTCTCGATGGTGAAAGAGTCTTCTATTTCGACAATTATCCATGGAGAAATTGTCAGTCTCAGACAATCTTGTCACTGTCAGCCCTGAAATGTTCAATATCATACATCAGCATCTTCTCAGCACTAACAACAAATCAACAATCACATTTTGGAATGAAAACAAAAGTGGATTAGTAACAATGCATGCAATATGAGAGCACGCGAGCATAATACTAGCAAAAACAGAATAATATGGCTGGACCATCCATCATCAAGAGGACATCATTTCAAATAAAGTTACATAAAGAGAATTGGATATACCTTCGATTGGTCAGTTGTTAGCAAATGAAAATCTGATAGTCAGGTGAGCGACCTCCTATATTCAAGTAGTTGACATCAACTACAGCATCCCCAAAGTCCTCTGGAGAAGCAAGAAAGTTGCATTATTTACAATCATTATGTTGATCGAGTGTCTACAAAATGACCAAAAGAAACTATAGCTACTAAAAATTCTCTAAAGGCCGATAAAAGTTCAGAACCTTCATATAAGGTCCTCACTAAGTCTACATATTCTGGTATTAGATCTCTATATATAATTCCTCCTGGATGTGCATCCAGGACCACAAGCACTCCTGTCAACAACATAAAAGAAGATGTTAGAGTCCTTCCATTTCAAATGTAAATATCTTCAACTTAGCCTCTTTACGACTTCTATATATTTCGAAATCAAGAAATGAAACTGGAGCATCCATTTCCATACAACCGCAAGAAGAGAATGCCAATCCTTAATTGCTATCATAGGTGAAAGGAGCAAAGGGTTGACATTTCTTCTGATCAGTGACATTAAGATTAGTTAATGGCAAAGGCCAAGGCTCCAGACTTCCTAGTAGTACTGCTGTCAAACTAAAGACGAGAGAAGGAAAAATATCAAGAAAAATGTAGTCAATCCTCACCTCTCATCCCAGACCGAAAAGGAATAATTTTGCTGATGTATATTTCCTTTTTGTTATTCCCTCCGTTCCACTCAAAGTAAGTACATTTGAAAAGTTCTATGAGATACATAATTAACAAATGAATATGGGGTCCAACTCAAAACCAAGTGCTTGTGAGTGACCTGCTTCCACAATTTTATATTACTCCCTCCAGTCCAGGCAAAGAGTCCACTTTCCTTTTTTAAAAGTCAACATGTGACTAAATTAAATAAATATTTTACATGCTTTACCTATGTTTTAGAAAATAAAATTTCATTAATTAAAAACCACATATAACAACTTTCGTAATTTTGTAAAACATTATTTATGTTTTAGGAAATAAAATTTCATTAATTAAAAGTCAAAAGTGGACTCAAAAAAGTCAAAAGTGGACTCTTTACCGGAACGGAGGGAGTATGATGCAAGGCTTTGTATATACCTGAGGTAGATTTAATGTGTTGCAGGGCTTGAGGCTTACACGTGGAATTTTTATGTGCGCAAAGTGAGTATGTAGGCTGTTGGACTTGGCACATCTGAAAGAGCCTACTCTAGTATCATATTGAATCTGGGGTCCATATCCAAAACCAATTGACTTGGAAGTAGTGTTGCCCCCAGGATCTTTATCTTATGATGCAAGGCTTTGTAGATACCCGATGTGGGATTTATATTTCGACAACAACCTTTATTAGCTCTATCCAAGTTGTTTATTTCATGGATAAGGGGGAGAGATAGAGCATGATGGGAATAGAAGCTTTTCAAAAAGAAACGTCTCTGTGGAACATCTAAATAGGAGAAGCCTTTGAGTGGAACAGTGGGAATATGTAAGTAGTGTAGTGCAAATTTTATACTCCGCAGCATTGGGAAATTTCTTTATAACTTACCAAACAAAGCATGTTTGTTACTAGTGCATTTCACTAAAAGAATCTTTTCACTTTTGTTCAAGGTGCCTACTACTATAGTAAGCATGAGATTCACTTCAATAGATCACTGTACTATTCAGTAAGGACTAGTGGGGTTGGTATTAAGCAGAGTTGACTCAGGTACAATTTAAATAGTACAACTGGGGAACATGTGAAATTTTATTTGTAGTGTTAGTCTAAGAATCTTTCCACCGTCGAAAGATGCAAAGAAGTCATGCCATATAACAGATTATGAAATTTAATTGAGAGAAAAGGTAAAGCAACACTGTAGGGTTTTCTATGTGTTGTACACAAAGTACTTCAAAGCAACAGCAGTGCTAAGAAGTCCTTAAACGGTTCTAATTCCTATGTCTAACATCTTAAGAATGCATTTATAGTAGCATTCAGTGGTTAATTATCAGCAAAAAAGAAATCCAATAACACAACAATCTTTCTGATATAAAGCTGTGAAACATAAACCCCTTCCAGACCACTTCAGTCAATGTTACAGCTCTTAATCAATTTCCACCCGATTCACTTTCCAAATGAGAGAGCCAATGTATATACATTTGTAAGCATTTAAAATATAATTTTAGCATCAAGGAATTGCAAATATAGGAGTCAATTTAGCATGATGATTACAGAAGCATCCACCAACAATCATAAATATAACTGATAGCCACTTTTTTTTCTTTCTTCTTTTAACACACAGTAATATTTTCAATCAGTATGGGCGAGAAGATGTACCAGGGGCCAACCAGGCTTTAGAGGAATTACTAGGCAAAGGAGCCAACCACAGAATATTCCGCAAATTCATCGAGTCATCGTAAGTCACATTAGACCCTGAAGGGAAAGTATAAGAAATGATGCTAACATCCAATGGCACGGTAAAATAGCTGAATTTTGCAACTTCTTTATTTACTTTGGGTTATGAATTGGAATAGGATTTATTTGCCAAAACATTGCATGGAGAATGGTGTATGATAAACACTGGCAAAACCACTATAGGGCCAAAAGAGGTGCATGCCACTCCTCTCCCCCCAAGGCTTTCTGCAATGTGCAATTTGCCCCCTTTGTAAAATGAGTTTGGCTTTGTATGTTTGTCATGGCCCTCATAGAATTCTACGTATTAGCGAAATAGGATTAATTTGCAATCTTTCCTAGATTATTCTAGGCAGTGCAAGTTTTAGAGTTCATATCAAGTCTTTTGGACACTCTAATGTGAATCATTTGAATACTTTGTATTAATCATTTCACAAATATCATAAACGTTAATCATAAAATTTTATTTGGGTTAGTTTTGAAAATTGGTCCTCAATTTCATTGTTTTAGTTTAATTAATTACTGAAACTTCTTAGGACAAGTAAAACTCATCATTGTAGTGTAATAATCTATACATTAAATCACACATTGAAACACTTATACCTTAAATTTAGCTTTTTAAATTTCTTGAACCACTAAGTTGTTCCTTTTTTGGCAGGAAATATTGAAGTTAGTCGTATACCAATTAGACAAATAGCCATAGCAACTTTTATAGTTGAACGATAACTATATATATATATGTATATATATATATATATATATATATATATATATAAAGATATTTTTTTAATTTCAATTTACAATGCCTAATTTTTATAGAAATGGAATCTCATAGAGCACCAGAGGCAACCATTTCTAACACATATAATTTAAAGTTGACGTTTGTATAGTTAACTTGGTTGAAGTCTGTGATGGAGTTCAGTATCTTCATATTCCTATGAAGACTTAATGAGATCAGCTGATGGACCAAAAAGCAACTGATGAGGAGTTAATCACTTCATGCTGACCCATCCTAAGAGATGTAAAAGTGGCAATCTTAAAATATGTAAAAAATGGAACAAGAAGAACAATTGCTAACTATGCCAAGCATACCTACTTGGCAAAAGCCCATATTGTATGGAAACACTTCTTTCTCATATGCCGGATATTCTTTAGCATGGAATCTGCCAAGTTTTATAAACGTTATAATCAAAGCAATGAATGCTAAAGTTGGACGTACTCTGCTATTATGGTAAAAAATACAATCAAAACGAGAAGTATATGCTCAAGCCTAATAGAACAGTTTCAAAGAGCAGAAAGACCGTGGATATTAGGTCCATGCTTTTTGAGTTGTGTTGATCAAAACGAAATGTATAATAGGACAGACAACAAAAGGTCCATGTATCAAGGGAATACCATGAACAAGATATCATTGTGTCCACATACTTATGCAGATGATCAGAAAAGGTAAACAATTATAGAAGATAATAGATCCATATCTTATCCCACGTTTCATAGAGTGGAAAAGTGGGAAGGTGGAAAATGAGTGAATGATTTCCTTTGCTTGGTAGGATAAGAAAATGAAGAGGGGAAAGAGGATGGATGAATTTTCCATCCGAAGGCACCATTTTTCATCCTCCCTAAAAATGAGAGGAAAAGGGTTTCCCAACTCATAAATCATAAAAAAGGAAAATGCAAAACTTTCACTTTTCCATGCTTTCATTTTCCATCTTCACCCTCCCCCCACCCTCCCTCCGAAGTAGCATCAAGATTTTCCATTCTGTGATAATGTCAAATACTTACGCTGATGGTAATGTTGTAATGTCCAAGATTTGTGCTGATAATGATGTGAACATGACTCCACAAACTTATAACGAAGAGGAAGATGTTAGATAACATAGTTTGATCAAACTCTGAACTAAGCTTAAGTACAAAGTATTCAAACTCTGAACTCAACTTAAGGAGATTTATATAATCAAAGAACCACTTGTTTTGGTTGAATTGGGGAAACATCATAATAGAGAAAAAAATTGTTGTTCTATTAAACCTATACATGAGCATAAACTAATAGTAACTTACAAAATACCAAGTCTTCCGTCCGTGGCAATGAAAAGGTGACCATGAAAAAAGTCATAGCGATTGAACGATACAGACAACCCAACATTAGGACCGCGAGCACCAATCATTTCAAATAAAAATTTCATGTACAAATTTAACTCCTACAAGAAGAAAAACATCAAAATCAATCCAGAGGTCTTACGAACTAATAACATATACATGAGCAGATACTCTCCCTCTTTGCTTTTTTACAATGTCCAATTTAAAGAGTCCAAATTTCAAACATCAAGATTAAATCTTCCATGATATTCTAACTTTACCCTCATATCTTGTTAGAATAATCCATGTTAAGGGTAAGAATGTATACCTTAAAAATTTGACTTTTCAGAGCAGAACTCTACACAAGGGACACACAGAGTATACTTTAGATAATGCTAACCTCATTCATGAAGCGTCTCCCATGCGGGGTTCTTGTAAGCTGACAACGATCTTCATTTGATCCTTCAATATCGGGTACCTATGGAACTTCTAAAAGTTAGCTTTACTAGAACACATTGAGAAGGTCATGCAGGTATCTATAATCCCGTCCACTACTAAAACTAAGCTTTGAGTAACCACATCAATAATGCGCATGGTCGTGTGTGCATAATCTAGTGTAGTTTTTTGATTAGCATAACCCGAAACCCGAGTTCTGAACCCATGCGTTACTGTACCACCGATCAGTGAGGCTACGACCTGAGTAATTCTAACTTGGACATTTGGCATTGCAAGCAAAGGAACTTGCCCATAGGTATCCGAGCAACGAGCAGGGCGAGCCCGACGAAAGGACCTCAAACACGTGGCAAGCAAGTATAGGTTGAAGCTTAGAGATCACAGAATTAGTTGTTAACAGCCACACTACCTGCAAACAATATCCACTACTCTCCAACCAACTCACCTGACATGAACAGAGGTTGCCACCCGATTCATCCTAGGTGGGGCAACCAAAGGCCACGTGGCAAGTTTGCAGTGGTCATTCTCCCAACCTTGGCGAGCACTCTTCCTCAACTATCCACTACAAATACTCCAATCATTTCAAAGGATGAGTAAAAGTCAATACGACACATATTGTAGTCTGTTAATTCCTTACAGCAATTACTAACTTAAGTATGATAGAATTATTGTGAGGTCAGTCCCTGCCACCCTCACTTCGTCTTTGTTATTGCAGTCTAAGCCAGAGATCCACCAAGTTAAGGTCATACTCAACCTAAGCAAGAGTGATCTGGTGGCAAATCATTTTTGCACTATCATATCTCTTGTCTTCATCATACTATTATGGTTTCTTAATTATTTCATTTGATGTTTAATATACGTACATCTTTTTCATATATATATATATATACATTCAATCCTGCAGTTCACATCTCCTATCGATTAAAGCCATCTGTTGGTTCCCTATTTGCATCAAGGAGAAAAGGATTAGAAGGATATTCTCTCCCATTCAATTCCTTAGTACATTGCTTGCTATTTGCCAATTAATTGCAGAAAACATAACAGATGAGAACAATGTATGTAGTTCCATTCCCATTTCCATTTGCTAATTGCAAACTAAGTTCCAAGTTTCATCATTGCAAACTCAATCATTTAAAAAGCTTGAGGACTCAAAAGAAAACTCACAGGGATCACGGTGGGATCAAGGGCGCGTTGAATCGACCCCGGGTCGCCACCCGAATCAACGGCAAGACGAGCGAGCTCCATCATCGGCGCAGGGGGCCACCAAACGAGTTGATCATCTTCTCTCTTACTACGATTACCACCACGAGAAAATCTCGAACTCAGCGTCCGCCTCCACGTGGCCAACTGGGGGACGAGTATACTGAGACCTGGTTTATTAGTAGGGGTGAAAGGGACGAGGAATTTGAAGCAGGATTTGAGCTGTCGGGCTACTTGGGGGTTGATTGATGAGGCCTGTTGTGGGGTACCGAGGAGAGAGAGTAAGTCGGATGCGGAAGCTTTGGGAGTAGAAGAGTTGGATTGAGGGTTCGAGAGGGTTGATTGAGGTTTGAGGAAGGAGCGAGGGTAGGAGGAGACGGGGTGAGAAGTTGTGAGAGAGAGGGAGAGAATGAGGGCGAATTTGATGGAGAGAGAAGACGACGAATGGATGCCCATTCTCAGTTCTTCCCACTCTACCAATGCCCTTCCCTCGCTCAGTACTCTCCCCGGTTGGAAGCACCGGCGGATATGTCCTCCGGAAAATAGGAGTCCGGCATCTGTCCACAGAAAGTGTCCTATTTTTATTGAGGGATGCTAAACAATGCACCAAAGACCAAAACAATTCACCGTTAAAAGTCGTAATTATTATAATACCCATTTATCTTATTTTAGAAAAAAAAAAAAAAGGAAAATTAGTCCACTGACTAAATTGTTTGGGGGATAATTATAAAAATGACCAACATACTATCAGTTAGTAACCGATTTTACCCCGTACTTTCAATATCCTAAAATTGATCAATGTACTACCAATTTGAGTCCAATGTGGTCCCTTCCGTTAACTTTCCATTCAAATTTCTAACGGGACTGCTAACGTGATTAACGGAGCTAATTTATAAAGGGTATTTTTGTCATTTCCTTTTAAATCTCACCACCCCACCCACATACTCTATCTCTTGCCGAAGATTTCATCTCTCTCTCTCTCTCTCTCTCTCTCTCTCTCTCTCTTATTCATTCATTTGTAATTAGCTAATTTTCTTCATTATTTTGACCATGGTAATAGGGGTTTTGTTCAAAATGAAGGTGGTCTAAGAGATATTTGGTCTCCGCTAAAAGACTGTTATCCCCAAACCCCCTTCTCGTCGGCGTCTCCTCCACCTGCCTCTGTTCCCACCCTTTCCCCATTACCACCACCACCACCCACTACTCCCCCTCCACCCCTCTTTTCAATTTCAATTCTACCACCGCCATCATCTTCTCCTCCTCCAACAACCATGGTGCCACCACCGTCGCCACCCGCGTCACCAGAACAGGTCCAACAACAACTCAACAACATAATTGGCGCACTAATCGGTGCCAACGACTATGCTGGTTGGGTCAATATCCTCTCCAATAGAAACCCACCATTTCTCAGCCACTCATTGTGCCGGAATAGTATTGTAAGCCGATGATGTTGACGATGATGAAGCCGACCATGTAGGTATCGAAGGGTTGAGTGAGGTTAGCGACGGAAGAATCATCGGGTTCGTTGTTGAAGGCTTTTGGAGGTTTCCTTTGCACGCCCCTTGCTCCTGCCCTACAGTCGCCGTATTTATACCTGCCTTCTCCCTCCTTGCGTCATTAGAGCTGAGAGAAAAATCTAGGGTTAGATTTTGGGTCTTCAGCCGTCTCTCTCTCTACCGTTAGCCTTGAGTCTTTTCTCTCTTGTTTTTGCAAGTGTGTGAGTGTGTGTGAGAGAGTATACACTTGGGTAGGTTCTGGAAGGTTCTACCTTCGGTGAGCTTGCTGGTGGCATTTTGGTATTGTTGAGGGTTTCAGGATTTTCAGTAAAGGTGAGAGAGGCAGTGAGGGTGTTGTCCAGTTGTCGTCTTCTTTGTGGCCACCGGAGTTTGGGGTTTGGTCTGGTTGGGTGGTTCTCTTGGTACTATGCTTTCTGGGTTTAGTAGTGCTAGGGACTCGTTTGGTGGACTGATAGTGAGAAGGGTGACCGAGCCGGAGAGTTCTTTACTGACTCTGTTTTGCAAATTATGGCCAAGGCGTGAGCTGGATCAGATCTAGTGTATTTTTCATATAGAGAGAGAGGAGTATGTGAGTGGGGTGGTGAGATTTGAAAGGAAATGACAAAAATACCCTTCATAAATTAGCTCCGTTAATCACGTTAGCATTCCCGTTAGAAATTTGGATGGAAAGTTAACGGGAGGGACCACATTGGACTCAAATTGGTAGTACATTGGTCAATTTTAGGATATTGGGAGTACGGGGTGAAATCGGTTACTAACTGATAGTACGTTGGTCATTTTTATGATTATTCCGAACTGTTTGGTAATTGATTTGACGAACGAACTTTTAATATACCAAATTTAACCAATATACTCACTAATTGAGTCCAATATGATCTCTTTCGTTAACTTTTCATCTAATTTTTTAACTGGTCTGCTAATGTAATTAACGGAGCTAATTTATGAGAGTTATTTTTGTCCTTTCTTTCTAATTCTTCGGCAAGAGTGAGAGAGAGAGTGTATGTGGGTGGGAGGGTGAGATTGGAAGGAAAGGACAAAAATACCCATCATAAATTAGCTCTGTTAACCACATTAGCAGTCCTGTTAGAAAATTAGATGAAAAGTTAACGGGAGGGACTACATTGGTTAAATTTTGTATATTGGAAATTTGTTAGTCAAATCGGTTACCAAATGATAGTACGTTGATCATTTGACTAATTTTTCCAAAAAAAAAAAACTAATCTAACTTCTTAACTCTAACAGCCCTCTCTCACTCTACAATTTCTCTCTCTCTAAACTTATCTTTCTCTCTAATCCTTCTTTGTCTCCCAAACCTCCAATTTGAAGATTTCATCAACCACTTTGATCCAAAAGGTATGTTTTTCAAGTTATACTTTCGAAATTTTTGAGTTTTGACAAGATTATTGTTTGAATTGCGCAAAAAAAAAAAAAAAAAAAAGGAAAAAACGGGCTGTTGGGGCTATATTAAATACAGCCGTGCCGACAATATTTAGTATAGCCGTGCCGGTGATATTTAATATAGCTGTGCTGGTGGTTTTAAATATAGTCGGTCCCGTGGGTTTTTTTTATTTTATATATTTATAAGTGGTTAATTAAAATGATGTTCCTTTGTTTTATACTAGACTATGTTATTGATTGTTAACTTTTAAAATGTTAGGTTTTGTTAGATTAAACTTTTGTTTTGCGTAAATTATATATATATGCTACGTTAAATTTATTTGGTTTTTTATTAAGTTTATAATTAATTAATTGAAAACCTTTTTATTGTGAATTTTAGATGTCAGGAGTTGGTGGCAGTGGAGGTGATGATTCAGGAAAAAAAGTTTATAGTGGGAGGCTGAAGGATCGAGTCGTAGCTGCATTCGCCCGAGTAAGAGTCCGTAAGAAGTATAAGCAGTTTAGTATACCTCAGCAGCTTGTAGTCAGCGCTACTCGCGAGCAAACTCCACATATAGTTCCTCCAGTCAGCGTTACTCGTGAGCAGACTCCACCGATAGTTCCTCCAGTTAGCGTTACTCGTGAGCATACTTTACATGATTTTTCTATTGATCGGGGATCTTTTCATATCAGTGGTCCTTCGATAATGGCTGACGATGATTTTGAAGCAGAACGGTAATTACAGCATATGGGACATATGTTTTAGTCGGGTCCATCAGCTATTAGTCAGATGGCTGGTTCAAACATGAGGCTTAAGCAGGGGAAGGGTGCGATGACTACTGCGCAGTTTCAGGAGTTATATCATAAGTATCAAAGCCAGATGGGTAGGAGTGACGATCATGATTATTTTCATGATCATGATTATGATGATGATGGTGACGATGATTATGATGATGATGTTGATGATTATGATGATGATGATGATGATGATGATGATGATGTTGATGATGACGACGACGATGAGGATGTTGCTACTGGTTGAGGACATCGGGGACATCGAACACGAAGGAACCGAGGAGGTCCGGTTCGTGATGGTGGACGGGGACGAGGAGGACTTGATATTGATGATAATCTCGTCATCAACGAGGATGTTGCTACTGGCCAAGGACATCGGGGACGTCGAGCACGAGGGAACTGAGGAGGTCCAGCTCGTGGTGGTGGACGGGGACAAGGAGGACTTGAAATTGATGATGATTAGTGGAGGTTGTTGGATGCACATCTAGGGGGCCGCCACCACGACTCTGCTTACTGGTTTTCTTGGTGCGCAATATGGAATGGCAAGGTAAAATAAATTCGTTTCATGCATAATTTTGAATAGTTTTTGTAATATTTTGTTTAGAGATTAGTAATGACAAATATTAAAAAAATTCAACAGGATAGGCAAGTGTTAACTTGTCATAACGTTGCTGATCGCCTCACTAAATGGGTGATATTGTGCCATGAGACGTTAGACCTTATTAACGGGACTGGGTTAGGACATTTGAGGAAGTGCATGTTTCAGCACCTAAATATGCCACTGATTTCTGCGTTTATCGAGTGGTGGCTCCCGGAAACGAATAGTTTCCATTCACCATTTAGTGAGATGTCTTTCACCTTACACGATGTTCATTACATACTACAGATTCCTGTTACAAGGAATGCTTTCATCTCCGACACCTCAGTCTTGGGCATTAAGGGTCAGCTATCAGCCCTCTTAGGAATGTCTATGTCTGACATCAGCCAACCAACAGTTGAAGTCAAGCATCATTAAATTTAACCTGTTGCAGGAACGTTTAACTCCCGAAGTAGTTCGTCCAAGACATAAGGCGATGGATTATATCATATGGCTGCTGGGAGCGACATTATTTTTGGACAAGACTCAAAGCCGATCAACTATCCACTATTTGCCATTCTTGGCGAGTTAGAAGACGTTCCAGGTTATGCGTGGGGTGTAGCTGCCCTAGCATATTTATACTGTCAATTCGGTATTACATCTAGGGCTGATATCGCCCAAATGGCAGGGTGTTTGGCTTTGATGCAGGTGCGTATAATTAATTATTAAATTTTTATTATGTCACTTAACTTTTTTTACACAATCAATGACAATTTATTTTTTTAAGACTTGGATCTACGAGTATATTCCTGCATTTAGACCGAACAGGAGACAAGGATGGACCCTGAACCTGCCGTGCACATTTAGATGGACCCCGACTGCGACACCTAGGTCGTCACAGACAACTCTGCTAGAGTATAGGCGTATGCTTGATTGCTTAACTGATGATATGGTAAGTATTTTATTTATAATTATGTCATTGAATTATCAATTTTTTATGTTATGTCATTCATTTTATATTAACGGTGTTTAATTATTTTATACGCCAGGTTACATGCCGTTTGACAAAAATCCGAGCACGGAAGTCCCAATTACTCTTTTCTCGGGCATAATTTATTCTAAGGATATTACCGAGCTGTACATGTCTAATCACTGCCTGCGACAATTTGAGTATACGCAAGTCATTCCGTCTCAAGCATACATCCCAAGTGTGGTATATAGAGGTCGGAAGGCTCATAGGTACAAATGCAAGCACAATCTTATGAGGAGGGCATGGTAGGAATGACGACTTGTTCTGCTCAACTTGAGTGCCATTGGGTCTTCTGTAGCCAGTTACCCGGTTGAGATGGTAGACGGTTACTTGGCTTGATTTAAGGAGCATTCGCATCCTCGACTGAAGCCATTGGGTATGAGTGACGATGCTGGGGAAGTTGATCCCGAAGAGATACCCGAAGCATCTTTTTTTTTTTTTTTTTTTAGAGAAACAGGGACTACCCGAAGCATCTACGATGAGTATTAATCATTTTAATTACAATTCGTCATTTTTTGTTTAAATCATTTTTTTTATCAATATAATTTTTTTAAAGTCATTTTTTATCAATCGTTTTACTATATATTATTTTGACATAAATAATTGCAGCGACTACTGTGGGTAGCTAACCAATTACAACTACTAGATCCCGAAAGGCAGGAGGAAACGGACGAGACTGTATTTTGGGAGACACTTGACAACTTGTGTATTAAAGTGAGAGATTTATATAGATGAACATGTTGTCGACTTTAACTTTGGGACGAATATATGTATTATGTTCTTATGTTGTCAAATACTCTTTTGGATTCAAGCTTTATGTATGATGTTTTTTATTTTGATGTATTAATTTGAACTTGTCAAATTTAATTTATGTATGATATTTTTCGTTTATATATTCTATAAGTGTTGGGTATTAATATTTGCATTTCAAATTGTAAATTGTAACATTACAAAAGATATGAAAGTGCTAAATGTTATTGTAACATTACACAAGATGGAAAAGTGCTAAATGTCATTGTAACATTACACAAGATAGGAAAGTGCTAACATGATAAATGTAACACCCGCTTCATTTGCATCATTATATTGCTCATATCATCCTTACGTCATGCACATATCATCGTGAATTATACCATTTATATCACTTGTATATGATGCATTTAAGACATAATATGTTCATGCTACATTCACGTGTTTCGTGCACTTCGAATTGTTGTTTAATTCTTGTGTTTGATCGTACTTAGAATGTATTTAACGTCTCGCCTTGTTATCGGTCATCTCGGGAACCTTTCTTGAGTGTTTTGACCTTCCCTTAGACTTAGAATCACCTTAGGTTGATTTGGGAGTGCTTTGGAAACACTTTGGAAGACTTTTGTGAACTTTGACTTAAGCTGGGCACCATGCGGCCGCATGGTGCGAGCTCAAAATCTAGCATAGAGTTTCTGGATTCTATGCGGCCACACAAGGTGCCCGCATAGAAGCCATGCGGCCGCACAAGGCGTCCACATAGAAGCTATGCGGCGCATAGCGACCAGATTTCTCACCCGAGAAAATCATATCTTGTTTTAACTTAAAATTTTGATTGGTTCTTGTTGAGCCACGTCACCAGCCGAGAGGTCAGCCTTGTTTGGCCACTAAAACACCATGAGAAGGCCTTGGCTACCCTCACTTCTCCACCATTTCAACCAAGAACACAAGGAAAGAATAGAGAGAGAATAGAGAGGTTTTAGAGAGAGAAGTTGAGATATCTTGAGATTTTAGAGGAATCTCGACGATCCGAGCACACCGTTGCGAAGGTCTTGACTAGAGGAAGCTTTTCCACCGATTGGATTTCGTTTTTCTTTGGTTATTTTCGTCAAGAGGTAAGCTACTACCCCCCCTCTTCTTCTTATTTTGTGTCCCATATGACATCCTAGACTTCAAATGTGTAAAGTTACCATGCTAGATTTGTGAATATGTGATTCTTGCCATGAAATGTAGTTATGGACTTGTGAAAAATGTTATAGCTTGGATTATAATGTTGGGAACTCGAATTCGGGCATTAATGTGCTAGGTTTAAAGTGCAAGACCACTTTCGTAACTCGACATCACTAGTAACCTAAAATGACTCTAACAGAGTCGGTTAGGGTTTGATAATAAATGTGACCACGTGTGTGTTTTGTGAGCTCTTTGGATACTCGAGAGACTCATTGTGTGATTGGTTACGCGATACACGTTTAATGGTATTGTGTTAAACTTGGTATTGGTGTGTATGGCTATGTGTAGTAGAACCATTTGACATACATTAACATGTTGTTGTTGTGGTCGTTATACTCCCTACTTTGGAGTATAACACGTTTTATTTAAATGTTAAGTAAACATCTACTTAAACATTTGGTTGATTGGTTTAATGTGTCGAGTAAACATCTACTTGAGCATTTGTTAAGTCTATGGCATATTTGTTGGAGGTGTATTGACGCTCGATTATTGCGTGAGCCGGGGCTACGTAATAACCGAAGGCCAATACACTGGGCCTCGCCCTACCGTTGGCCACGGTAGGGGTTATAGGGCTAAGTGTTGTACGGAATAAACGCGACCTTGGTAAGCTATAGCGTGATTGTTTCTCGGGTCGTAGGGACCGAATCTTCACGTCGACGTGAATACGGGAAACGGTTCACCATAATTCTTGGTTATTGGTTCGATGATCGGGTACGACATCAACGGTTTCTACATTGGTATTATTGGTTGGTTGGTTGGAAGTTGTATGTCGGAGGTGTACCTCGACGGTATCCTTTTATATGTGTTTACATATTGCTCCTACATGAGATGCATGCTATGTGATGCGTGATTATGAGATACTTGCCTTCTATGATGCTTTGAGAATGATCTCGTTGTGACGATTTTGTTATATATATGATCCTTATTACTGCTCACATCTCGCATGTCATATTGTTGCATTAGTAGCTTATTGAGTTTTATAACTCACCCCGTCAATTGTTTATTTGTTTTCCTTAGATCCTGAACCCCCGAGGAACCCCCAGTGATTTTGCGTTGTTTTGGTGTACTCGACAGCTATTCTTTTGGGTAGTGCTCCTTGAGCCTTTATATTTTATTTTGGTGAGGTCGATGGCATACATGTTATTTAAACAATGTAAAGTTGGGTAGATGTCCCGCACTTGATGTTTTATTCATATTCTTTTGTAGATGCCGACATGGTTGTTAGGCCTTGTAAATATTGTTAACTTTTTTTATTCCGCGCACTCTGTCAATATTATATGTTTATCCCGAGCTCTATAGCTCGTGGGTTTGTTGGCTAGCTACTGTATTTTTCCCCGATTTATATGTTGCCGTGAAGTGATGTTTTGTTTTTAAAATAATCATACACTTGCATTACAGAGTTTTTGCACGAAAAGGAATTTTTGAATTATGCATTTTGTGTTCCGTCTCACGAACCGGACGAGGATCCACGTAGGACCTCGGGTCGGGGCGTGACAATAAACATTTTGATTAAGTCTTTTTAAACTAGTCCTGATCAAATGACATTCTTCGTTCCCTCCAAAAATGTTGTCAGTGTGCAATGTTGGGATCGCAAATGAGTTCCCAACTGGTTATAATCTTTGGTATGGGAGTGAAGTCGGACATATATAATGCTATGAAGTGGTTTCCAAAAACCCAACCGAAGTCTATCTGTTCAGATGGCGGTGCACCTCCTTTGAGGCAAGACTATAGTGACAAGTATGTTATATAAGACTGAAGTGACCAACATGTGACGATCTTTTGTCCCCTCCACATGCTTAAACCATGTCTGGTATCTCAAATCCTTCAGCAAATTAAAAAAGTACTGCATTTTCTTATGTTGCCCATTTTATTCCTTCGTATTTTCTGTTGGCCATTTTGTACCTGCGAGAAATTAAATAAAATTTACATTAAAATTAATTTTAAAAAATGTTAATAATTAATTAAACAAAAAACTATTTTTCACTAAGCCATTGATTTTATGTACATATCTTAAATTGCTACAGTTTTCAGGATTTTCTTTCTTTATCGTGTTTAGGATATGTTTCCCCTTGATGTTTGCACTACTTAATTCATCGATCATACCAAATTCCTTCTCAATAAACTCCGTCTCAGATATATGCCATTGGTGATAATCCGATAATGGATGATTGTGTTTACGCTTTTCATTTTTAATGATCACATTCCACCCACCAATGATATTTTCTACAGCTATTAATTCAAACGGACATCCAATTTTTTTTGAGCTTCTTAGTTTTCGGTCCTCTTCGTCCAACTCTCCGTTATATTTGTAAATCCCACCCCTCTCACATCTAAACCACAACCTTTTACATTCGTCTGCTTTTATTTTCTGCCCTGAATTCTTGAAATACATATGATTTTCTTTTCCTTTTGCTCTAATCCAAGGTTCCACTTCTTTTCGATTAGCAAATACTTGATCAGTCGCAAAAAGATTAGAGACATTAGGGAACTATTCGGTGTCATCATAAATGATGTGAACATCCTGTAAACAATAATGTAACATAAAAAAAATCACACGTATATTTGAATTAAAGTGTGTAGTATCATTTGTATTTTGAATACAAGTAATATAATATAAAAAATACAAAAAAAAAAAGGGAATAGTGTAGGGCCAGAACAATTTTAGTTTAAAAAAACAGGACTGATGTTGGGAGAAAGCCGGACCGGCCCTATTGGAAATAGCCGGATCGGCTATATAGCAAAAGGCCGGGCCAGCAGTTTGCTATATAGCCGGGCTGGCTCTCTCCCAGCATAAAAAAACCCTATTTTTTCCACTTTAAATTAAATTAACATATATTTTAAATGAAATAAATGAAGAAATATGAAGGAAAAAAAACATACCGTGAAATAGTCAGCAGTAAAATTATCATTGTTGTTAGAATTCATATCATCGTATACAGGGATCTAGTGAGGAAACTTTTAGAGAGAGAAAGTGAGAGAGTTAAAAATAAAGGGAGAGCGTTAAAAAGGGAGTTATATTTCTCTTGTCTGTGTAAGTGAACAATACATACTACGTTAAATTTATCCGAACTGTACAAATATCTTTATTCTTGATCTTAATATTGAATTGTCATTAACATTTATATTAACTCTAATCTTAATTATCTCTAATAATAACCAAGGACACTTTCGTCATACTTTTAATTTTTTTATTAAAAAAGTGCATTGTTTAGCATCTATGGGTGCGTCATTTAGCGTCTATGTTTTTATTTTGAAAGAATTTTTTAAGTAAATTGTTTCAAAGAGCGGGGCTATTCACACCCTAAATCTTATAAGTACACACCGTTTCAAATATTACAAAAATACAATTAAGAAGTCTGACTTAATTGTCCTTAGTAGAACACCTCTAGTGGTGTTCGATAAGCGCTGACCGAACACCGTACTCCTAATGGTATTTGGTAGTCTCTGGAAGAACATTCTTAGTGGTGTTTGGTAAGCTCTAGCCAAACGTCTTAAAGGTGTTCGGTCAGTGCTTGCCGAACATCAAGTCCAAACGCAAGCAATACTCGAACTCACGCAAGGAAGAAAACGCAAGGAAGGATGGTGTGGTATCACCTTGATATCTACTGTTAACTCGAGATTTTTGAGAGAAGGACACACATACCATAAAGAGATTAGGGAGACGCAAGGGTTGAATATGGAGATTCAAAATTGATAAAGAAGCAGAAGCTGTGAAGGGACGATGATCTTGGTTCTTCTCCGATATCACATAGTAGATCTCCTATGCAGAGTAGTGCCCCCCTCTCTCTCTCTCTCTCTCGCACACACACACACACATAATAACAGTGGCAAGTCATACTTGATTTTTTATAGTCTGCATTCTCTCCTCCTCCTCATCCTCCCACCACCACCTCCAGTGCCGGCAGCGGCAGAGCCCACTTCCTGTTGATGAAGAAGACCAAGTCTCTTTACAGCTCCATCCTCTTAAAGGTGAATGAGTGAGTGTGTACTTAGGAGGAATAAAATAGGAAAATATGGGGAGTGTAATTAGTATTTAGGGAGGTTGGAAATGTCTAGTGGTGGTGTTCATAGAAAATGTGTGTACTAATAGAATATGGGGGTGTGAATATCCCTACTCTTGTTTATAATATTCTTATTAGTAGTGCTAGAGCCACCTAATGAGTACTTAATTTTGTGCACAAGATTATGTGGCATCTTATATATTCTCTAGTTGGCTTTAGTTTTTAACTCTTAGTGGAGTCCATAAGATGCCAAATAAGATGACACATAAGACGCCATATCATTTTGCACACAAAATTAGGTACTTATTAGGTGCATGTAGCATTACTCATCTTATTAATTGTGAGATAAGAAAAAAATCATTTTTCCATTTTTAAAAAGATTCTTTAAATAAATTGTCTATAATATCTTTATTAATTATGAGATGAAAAAAAGTAAAATTATTGATTTGATATCACTAAAGAGGTGTCAAAATTTGTACACCAACACTTAACGTTGGTGTACAGCACCAACAACCCTGATTGGTGGATATCACTAATTTTTTTTCTTCTCTCTTTGTCTCACACACACTTAGGGTCGATCCAACACTCATAGAGGCCTAAAGCAAACTTTAAAACGAGACATTTTTTTATAAAATTATTATATTTTTATTTCAAATTTATCTTTCGTGCTTTTGGGATGCAAAATTATTTATAAAATTATTGTAATCAATTTTCATTTAATAATTTTTTTTCAATCTATAATAAAGTTAGTCCACTTAACCTTTGTTGAGACATTGTCAATCTTAGTCTCTTAGATAAGATTTTTTTTAATTTAAGTTTTGAAAAACTTTTTTCTGCCGAAGCAACAGATAGGAGAATTATTAACATTATTTTATATGTGATGTACGCATTTGGAAAAGAATCAAGCCTTGTTATATAATTAAGTATGTTAATTTGTGTATCATTTTTTACTTGTATAATTTCTCTTAAAAAAAAAAATTGTATGTTTCACAAAATTAAATTAAAAGACTATAAATCAAGACACAAGACAAGACTAAAGACAAAAGTTAAACAATAAACCTGATTGTCAAGAAAATTCTTCGGACTTTTTGGTGCTTGCTTGTTGAGTCAAATGCTACAAAAATAACTACAAGATTTTTGCAATAATTTGAAGAAAAAAAAATTTATAATCACAAAAAAAAAAAAAATTCAAACAAACATCAATAAATTTATAAAAGATTAAAAGTCAAAATTCTTTCACCTGTTGTGAATCGGCGGAGATGGTGGAATGTGGAGGGATGGTGGGGTGAAGGGGCGGAACTAAGATGACAATGATGGGTGAAAATTAAAAAATAAAAATCAACTTGAATCTTTGATAATTGACCACTATTGTAGAAAGTCAAACTATTGTTTATTAAGGAAGTATATATGCTGCAACCATAATTTTAGTGAGAGGTCTCCAAAGAGTAATGATATGGGTAACTAAGGAGTACCAAATTTTTTGCACTAAATTATGTGTCAGCTGATGTGGCACAAAAAATAAAATTAAAAATCATAATTAATTCATCACATTAGCTGCTATATCAGCTGACACATCATTTGGTGTAAAAAATTTGGTACTCTTTAGGTACCCATAGCATTACTCGTCTCGAAAACGTGATGGATCCGAGGCAACGGTTACTTCTTTTTTTCATCATAGGTGCTAAATACAACACCCTCTTAGAAAAATATTATTTTGTCCATCATTCAATTATTAAAAAAAAAAGGAAGACCACCTCGGGGTGGCGAGTCTCATGGAAGAAGACCACCTCGGGGTGGCGGTCGTCTAGGAAGAAACCCACCTCGGGGTAGCAGTCCTCTAGGAAGAAATCCGGGGTGGCGGTTCTTATGCGGGGGTGTTGTAGTTTCGTTAAAATTTTAATGATTCCGTTAACTTTTTAACGAAAATGTTAACTTAAGGGTATTAAAGTGTAAAAAAAAAATTTGACGGAATAATATGGAAGGAAGTCGGAGGACCATCTAGTCTGGGTGGTTGTTTGGAATAGGACCACTTGGTCTAGGTGGTTCTTTGGAATAGGACCGCCTAGAGGTGGTGGTCTTGTCAATTTTTTTTTTTATTTTTTTCATTTATAACATGGGCAAAATAGTAAATTTATCCGGAGGTGTTGTATTTAGCATAAAAGAGGTGATGTATTTAGCACCTATCTTTTTCATTTGGTTCACACAGTGATATTTGGTGTCCTATGAAGGCTTTTTGGATAAACCAACCCCTATTGGGCTGAACATATGGAATAACGAGGGAAGAAATTGACGCAGCGGAACTAACAACTATGAAGCTCTTATCACGAGAAACTCCAAGAACAAGCCTAAGACGACTTAGAATTTTCACAAAGAAGAAAACATTTATTATTTATCAAAAGCTGTTCATAACAATGTTTAAGAGGGTATTTATATGCCTTAAACAAACCAAACCCTAAAAGGAAAACGACAAAAGTAAATAAGGAAAATTTTTCGAGGCCCAAAACAATACTTAAAATTTTTCGGGCTAAAAACCAAACGCGTTACCGATGAAACTAATAGGTCTTGTAGATCTCGTCGAGAGCTTCGATTTGATATGCGGTGGGTCCCGTGGTTCATCCGGGATCAAAAGTTATGCCCAAATTATGCCCTACCGACGAAAGACTCCTCCAATTGATGATTTCTACTAGTACTAGTTTTACCTATTGCCACTTTACCCCCTAACTTTCCAATACTCCTCCCAAACTTCTTATTCCTTTCCATCTTGTGCAAATACACATCAGCTACGTGTTCTACATCAAATCACTAATCAGTAGGCTTAGATTGATTGATTGACTCAATCATTGGAATTTTGTATCTCCTAATGTATAAGGGCTGGATGTGTATTTGCACAAGATGGAAATGAATAAGAAGTTTGGGAGGAGTATTGGAAAGTTAGGGGGTAAAGTGGCAATAGGTAAAACTAGTACTAGTAGAAATCATGAATTGGAGGAGTTTTTCGTCGGTAGGGCATAATTTGGGCATAACTTTTGATCCCGGATGAACCACGGGACCCACCGCATATCAAATCGAAGCTCTCGACGAGATCTACAAAACTTGCTGGTTTCACCTATGATGCATTTGGTTTTTAGCCCGAAAAACACTGTTTAAGTATTGTTTTGGGCCTCGGAAGTTTTTCCTTATTTACTTTTGTCGTTTTCCTTTTAGGGTTTGGTTTGTTTAGGGCATATAAATACCCTCTTAAACATTGTTATGATAAGCTTTTGATTAATAATAAACGTTTTCTTCTTTGTGAAAACCCTAAGCCGTCTTAGGCTTGTTCTTGGAGTTTCTCGTGGTAAGAGCTTCACAGTTGTTAGTTCTGCTGCGTCATGATTACACCTACCAATTTACATTGAAGATATTTACCAAAAATACTACATGGATTAAAGAAAAGTAAGACTAATTGTATACAATGAACTTGAAGATATTTGCTAAAAATATTACATGGAGTAAATAATATTTAATTAAGGATATTAAAAATTAATGATATTTAATAAGGGTAAGAAATCACTATGGAATGGAAGTCGAGATTTAGAGCAAAAAATCAATGAATAAATAGCTTAAAACGTGTTTTAAGTTGTTACATGGGCAGTTTTGAAACAATTGATCAATTTATCACTTAATATAGACTTAAGCGGTTGAAAGTAATTATGGTGGACTAAAACGGTTGAAAATCCTACAAAAGGTATTGACCCGCAACTATTCCAATAATGAGTTATTATGGGTAGTAAAAAAAAATTTTGAGGCTTAATTTTTTGGGAGGCCTAAAGTGCTTGCTTTAGTTGCTTCTCCTTTGGCCGGCCATGCATACACTCACATTGAATTAGTCGTTAGCTATCTACTAATCAGGGGTTGGTATTGCACACTAACGTTAAAGTGTTGGTGTACAAATTCGTACCGACTAAAGAGTACTTTAAAAGCATTAAAAATTTTTTTATACATAAAATCAACTATATATTTTTTTGAAGCTCGTATATATAAAGTTCATAGAAGAGGCTTACTTTGAAACGAAGAAAGTACTTATTTTTTTTGGCAAAAGCCATATTTAGGCCACCAAAGTATTTACAAAGTTGCAATCCGACCTCCACAACTTCAAAAATGTTATTCTGGCCATTATACTATCGTTTTTTTGGAAGCGTGCTCATAAATTGAAGTTGTGGTGGCCGGATTGCAACTTTTTGGTGACTAGATTGCAACTTTGTGGATAGTTGGGTGGCCCAAATATGGGTTTTCTGGGCACGCTTGCAAGAAAATGATAGTATAGTAGCCAGAATAAAGTTTTTGAAGTTGTGATGGCCGAATTGCAACTTTGTAGATAGTTAAGTGACCCAAATAAGAAATTTGTCTTTTCCTTGTATCCATACGGGGCTCACGCCTTATGGGCTAAATAAGTTGACTACATACAATTTTCGAGCACTTTTTTAGGACCTTTATTTCGAGTATTCAATATATCTGAAGCTGAAAGAACAATTTGCAGAATAAAGATTGTTCTTTGAATTTCAAATTTAGAGTTGAAATTTAGTTGTCAAACATACCCTAAACAAACACAGGTGGTATCTCCATACTAGATTTTGGCATTTGGAGCTTCATAAATTGATTGCAAACCGAATTTGCAGCCTTTATTGGATCAATCATGGACTATGAAGAGAACCATTTGGAATGGAGTTTATATTTAATAAGAGTGACTTCAACGGGCTTGACAAAGTGATTTAAATAAATTTTGAGTGGATGGAGTTTATTTTATGATGAAGAAACAAAGGAGATTGATTTAATTAGAATCATGAAACATGTACTTAAATGGTGAAAATTTTAATTTATTTTTCCTTTAGATAAATAGATAAATCAAAGAAAATTGTGAGTTTGATGTGGATATTATAAATAAAGAGAACATGGAAATCGTAGCATATTCGGATGATTATTTAACTTGTAGTGAAGTTATATCCAACTTTTCAAATCAAAATAAAGATGGTTCTTCGGAAAGTTTTAGGTACATGGTGGCTATGGCGGTTGAACTTTGAAGTTGGTAATGGTGGCTATGGTTGTTTGAAGTTGGTGGTGATTATATGCAGGTTGTTCCTAGCATTTAATAGGCCTGAGTCAAAGTTAAAGGAAGGGTTTTTATTTAATTACCAAATTCAATATTCATACATAAGTGATTCAATTCATAACATACTCAAAAAAAATACTAAGACTAAGTTATCATATTGGTATCTAACAACGTATTGCAAATGTTGACAACAATAAAATTATTGAAACAGTGGTAGGAACAAAACAAATAGCAACAAAAAAATAGCATTAGCTCAACCATACCAAGCAACATCGGCAGATTACAAGACACCAATTAACAACTCAGCAACATAAATGCACTAACAAACAAACAAACTGATTATGCAAAATATTTTTTTCGTGTTTTTCTAGATGCAAAATTATTAATAATAGTTTCAAGATCAATATTGTCCGACATATCCTTCTCAACACATAAAATATCACACTAAATAACTATACCAAGTAAAAATTCAAAATTCTCAAGTGCAGTAACCAAACTTTCAGCTTCACTCTTTGAATTGGCATCATCACAATATCTAGATAATTCCACCAATTGACTTATCAATTATTATTATTTTTTGCTACCATAAATTAATCTTTTGAATAGGAAGAAAAATGGAATAATAGAAAAAGAGAGAAAGAAAATTGAGAAAATTATACAACAGTTTTTAATTAAAAAGATTAAGAGAGGGAAAAAAAAACATTTCACTATATTTGCTTTTCCACTACATTCATTAAGAAAAATCTATTTTCACTACAATATATTTGCTTTTCCACTACATTCATTAAAATTTAATTAGGTTAATCAATGTCTTAGCACAATTGCCCTTCAAACCCACCTTATTTAATTGTTTCTCTTTCTAATTTTTATCCTTTATTTGTTTTTAAAAATAATTTTATATGCAAAAAATGAGAAAATATAAATGAGACAGCTAAAAATAAAATAAAACATAAGTCTAATTTTTTCACTTACAAATAGAAAAATATAAATGAAAAAATAAACTAAACAAAGGAGTGACATGAGTTATATAATATTAAATTACGGAGTACACATTATGAGTTTTAAATAAATAACTTGAATAAAAAATCAATTAATGAATATATGTTTAGCGATTACTTAAAAGATTTTTGTAATATTTGTAATTGCACATCATCTTTTATTTTTTTGTACGTTAAATTTAATTTTATTTTAAACAAAAATATTTGAAAAAATTAAATGAAAAATAATGGATATATTTAAATTTTTAGTGTTGACGAATAAGCATAATTTATTTGAGAATATAAGAAAAATAATAATATATTTTTAAGTTATAAAGAAAAATAAAAAAGATTTTAATCGACTTTAGGTAAGTACTTGATCATCAAAGAAGACAAGTATTTGAAAGGCAATTGTGTCATGACAATGATTTATTCATTTAACAATTAATGAATGTAGTGGATTAGTAAAGTTTGTAGTGAAAATAGACTCTCCCAAAAATTTATTATCAAATATTGAAAATTACTATTCTGCATTTTGACCCAAAAACTAGTTTTAAAAACTAATCAAGAGCCCCTCTTTTAATTTTCAATTACTCACTAGTTCTTTTTATTTTTATTTCTTTTTGACATCCAGATGTATATTTCTAGGTAATATGATTGCACTACAAATTCAAGCCTAAGAAATACACACACAAAATCAACTAATGAAGCTAAGAATCAAACAAACTTAAGCAATAAAAATGATGGTCAAATAACAATATATAAAACCTTATTTTTATTTAGAATGTTGATATAATCTACCCAATGATTATTATTATTAGTCTTTTATTTTAATCTAAGTAATTTTTATTTTTTTATGACCCAGTTAAAGAAAAATTAATGGTCAACTAACATTTTATTTTTGATAAGTAAATTTAGCTGATACAAAATAAAATAAAGGTTGGATGACTTTATTGTGAATCGAACCACAAAATTTTGATAATTTTAATTCCAAAAGTCACCACCTTATCCATTGAGCAATATAATCAATTGCAAAAATTATTCTACTTTATATTATATATACATATATGTATATATAAATTTGGGCCCCCCAAAATTGGAGGTCCATGGCGATCGCCCCTCCAGACATGCTTCAGAGCCGGGCCTACGTGTTGATAGGCTGAACCGTAAAAAAGTGGGGCTCCGTCCTACATTTATTACAAGAGTAATGATAGACATAGTGAAAAATTAATCATGAATTTTAAAGCACACACATGTGGCACAAAGAAATCCACTCTCCTCTTCCTCCTCTTTCTGTCTCTAACAAAACACTTGGATCTTCTTGTGCCACATGTGTAGGCTTCCAAATTTTCACTATGTATATCATTACCCTTATTACAAAGTCTAAACCTAAAAATGTACTAACCTTATATAACACGTGTCATGTTCTTAGTGTTTGCGTTGCGGAGGATACAATTGTATCTCATAGGTTCACCTTATTCATAAGTTACGATCACGTAGTCAAATATGAAGATGTATTGTGAGCCTATAATTTACGTTTGCTTGTGTTATTTCTAAACATGGGATAGATAAACAAATAAATCTCAAACTAATTAGAGAAAGATTAGCAAGGCAACAATATTATTAATTCTGTGAAAAGTAACCCCGGCCTAATTTTGGATTAGCGTAAAATTTAGAGAGTTTGGTCCTCATAGAAGTCCTTTTTCGTACTTGGTATTGCATATTTTGCAAGCAAAAATCCACGTCTTTTGGACTAGTATAAAATGGTGAATTATCAACCTCCTCTCATCATCATCATCATCATTATCATCATCATCATCTCTCTCTCTCTCTCTCTCTCTCTCTCTCTCTCTCTCTCTCTCTCACTCATTCTCTCCAATGGCTACTAGCTCCATTGTTATTTTCTGGATGATCTTAATGTCAAGCAAGATGATGTACGGTACTTGTTTTTCGTACCCTCCAGCTTCTTGTGATCCAAGGGATCCAAGGGATGATTTTCCAGTGTATGAACAAGACATAGACTTGATGCAATTTCCTATAAATTTGGAGTTCTTAGAAGCAGAATACTTCTTACGGGGTGCACTAGGGTACGGTCTTGACGAGCTTGAACCGGAGCTGGCTATGGGTGGACCTCCTCCCTATGGTGCCCGGAAAGCTAACCTCGATCCTCTAACACAGAATATCATCACTGAATTTGGTTACCAAGAAGTTGGTCATCTAAGGTTCATCATCATCATCTCTCTCTCTCTCTCTCTCCATGCTCATGTCAAATACACATAATTTTTATGTCAAATCGAGCTTATTGGAGTAAACTGAGTTGGCTTATTCCAAAGAATTGAACCTAATATCTTGTTCAAGTTCGTCTCATTTACTTTAAAACGAGCTCAGTCTCGAGTCTAGATCTAGCTCAAGCCAAACTTATGCAATGAAGCTCTATCTACAGCCTTGGTTTAATTACTACACATTATGTTTTACATAATTTTAGGTTTCTTTTGATCCTGTTCAACTTGCAGTGCAGGCGAAAGTACAGTGTGTGAACCCACTTGTATATTTGAATATGAATAAAATATACTATACATAGACTAAAAATGCAAAGTATCACCTCCGAAATACTATCTAAAAGTAAACTTAACGTATCATCATCATGTTCAGACGAGCCTGTTAATTTGTTTGTGTGTGTGTGTGTGTGTGTTTTTGGACAGACACATAATCTGGGTTTATAATATGTTACAATTCTCAGGGTTCTTATAAGAACATTTGGTGGGATTCCAAGGCCTCAAATGGATTTGAGTGCTTCAAATTTCGCAAAACTGTTTGATGAAGCATTTGGATATCACCTCGTTCCTCCCTTCGACCCATACCGAGATAGTCTGAGCTACATGATGGCTTCTTATGTGATTCCATACATGGGTCTTGTTGGTTATGTGGGCACTAATCCAAATCTCAAAGGCTACTGGTCTAAAAGGGTAATCTTTAATTTCTTTGCATGAAACGCCAAGATTAAAGCACCCATTATAATTATATATGTAACACCCAAGAGTATAACATTGTGTCATGTTTGTTTGGTGCATGCAGCAATTGGCAGGACTACTAGGGGTTGAAGCTGGCCAAGATGCGGTCATTCGAATGTACCTTTACGAGCAAGGGGAACAGGTGTTAGAACCCTACAACCACACCGTAACCGAGTTCACCGCCAAAATTTCAGATCTAAGGAACCGTTTGGCAATGTGTGGTATCAAGGACGAAGGCATCATTGTCCCACCGGAGCTAGGAGCAGAAAATCGAACAATGAGCAACGTCTTATCTGCAAATTATAACTCTCTCTCTTACAGAAGGACTCCAGCGGAGATATTGAGGGTCGTTTATAGCACGGGTAGAGAGCATGTCCCCGGTGGATTCTACCCTTACGGAGCAAACGGAAGAATTGCCAGACAATTCTTGGAAGATCCATAGATCTATTGCCTTGCTCTAATTAATATTAATTCTTCTTATACCACCAACTCAAAAAAAAAAATGAATCTCTTGCTTTGCTTTTCTTTCTTTAAATTTCCTGCTACCAAGTGATTATTTATTTGTACTTAATTTGTATTAAATCACCATGAAAAATAATTATGAGCATTGCTTGTTTTAGTTATGCTCTCTTTTACTTTAAAAATGTTCATCAATATCGATGTTTTGCTTTCTTAATTTGTGATCTCTATCAATTAACTGTCGAATCTTAACTAGGTGAATAAATGGAGTTCCCAGCTTGATTGCAAACCTCTAAGATATGCATTGATCTAATGGAAAAACAGTAAGAAACATTGTTGTGATCAATAGAGGAATCTCTCTGTAACATTACCTTTTTTTTTTTTTTTTTTTTTTTTTTTTCAGAATAGTGCAATTTCAACGTCTTCTCTGATTTACTTCGAATTTGTCGATTAATATTAGTCCTATCTCAAAAGTATATATGTTATAAAAACGAGGATATTCTTAGATTAAGAATTTCAAATTTCTATTTTTAATGCGGAAGCGAATTGGTCGAAAATAAAAGTACCAAGTATTTGGAGAAATAATGACAAAAAAATAGAAAATATAGCGAAATCGAACAAAACGGGAACAGAGGATTTACGTTGTTTAATCCACTCCAAGGCAAACAATAAATCCACTATAAACGATGAAGAATTGCGATAGAGAGTTTTCAATATACTCACTTTACCTAGGACAAGGGTTACAAGGATAGACCACCAATTGTGTCCGTCGTTCGTCTCACCGATTTGTGTCTTTCTTTCTTTCTTTTGGTATTGTTATCTAACTAGATTTTGTGCCCGTGCCTATGGCACGGTGACAGTAGAGATTAGATTATTATACACTCGAGGTTAACACATGCTCGAAGTTTTGTAAGTGGTGAGTAAAACTAAATGACACAAAAATAATGAAGTATAATTTATTTATTTCGTAACAAAATAAATAATGAAATATTGTAATAAAAAGTCATGTGTTTTTCATGATTTTCAATGTGGTATATCAAGAGGGGGGGTGGGGCGCAAAAACATGGTTTTAATGTCAAAATTGTTGACAATTTTTTTTTCTTAATGTCAAAATTTCCAGTAACACAAAATCAAGTAAAAACTCAAAAAAAAAATTCTTAGTGGTATATCATGCTTTTCTTACTTATTGTAAAGCAGAATCATGTAATCAGAGTCTACTTCAATGTTTGAGTGCAGAAATCCCAAAACAAATGATCAACCAAGAAACTAAAAAAAAAAAAACCAAGTACAGCTAATTCCAGATTTTAGTCAGGCTGGTTTTATATCATTGGAGAACTTGCTATACTTTGCCAGGAATTTCCCGGTAGGCCTCTCTGTTCATTCAGACATGGGATCAACTCTAGTCAATCCAATTGTACAAAAAAAACTCTGCCGTTAAGCCTTTCTTGCTTAGAGAAGTATACATTATTTTGTCTATGATATTATAAGCAAATGTTGTTTCCTGACCAAGCAAGTTGACTCTTCCAGCACATGGTTAGACACATTATTGCTTTGTAGTATCATATCAAAGTTAGTTAGCATGGTGATTAGCAAGGATGAAATGCTTTTAAATCTTAAAGAATTTTCAGCTCAATATGGAAGAGTCAGATGTTGAATTATCAATTATTTTGTTAACACGCTAAGCAGATAAATCTGAACGCACGTTCTATCACAAAAATATCAAAGATTGTCACCTATCTGTAGTCTGTAGGCTATAGAGAAATCTGTAGTCTGTATATGCCTTATTCGAATAACTTGACTGGTGTGGGACTGTGGCATCGTAAGCCAGTAGCCTAAACACTTGGATGCACTTGGTTCTGTAGTGTTCTTTCATTAAACATCACATCTATCAATGCCTTATTTGAAAGTAATGTACTTCAAATATGCCACCTATCAACACCTCCATTCAAAGTAATGTGCTTTAAACCTTTAACCTTTTCTGATGTAGCACTATTAGCACCGAGACTCTGCCGATATCCTATTTCGTTACTTTCAGCTTTCCACTCATTCATATTTTTATCAGATATATTTCAGAAATGAAGTCTCATATCCATGCTTAATGTTTTGAACATGAAATTTGAATTTTTTGTGCAATGACATCAGAAACTTTGTGTATAGCTGTTGCTAACACAAACGATTTAGAAGCACAAACTTCTTATGGTGCTCTTTTCTTTTTTTGCTTACTAGGTACTGGAATCTATACATTTTTGTTTGGAGCTTAGGCTTTTACCTATAACAATTTCCTTTAATGGCAATTTAAAAAATTTGGCTCAGAGTGGTGTACACAAAGATGGCAGAGGAGGTCTGCAATCTGCTTCTGGCTGATGGTGGTGAGGGGTCAACGCGTGAGGTTCAGTTAAGCTACTACGACACCATGTTTTGCTCACCCATCCCTGAAGACCTTCGCTCATCTTACTTGCAGGAGGCAGTTTCAACTTTTACACATTATCTTACAGAAGCAGCCTTATAGCCTCTCCCCCAAGTACCAAAGTTTTCAAGTCGCTCCCCAGCTCCTGTTTGAGAGATTGTAACATCTTCATATAGCAGGGTCTCAGGCTGTAGTTAGTCTGACATCCTGTATTGATTTTTTCCTAATTTTCAGGTTGAATTTGTAATTTATGTTTATGATAGCAAAAATTGCGTGACTTCTATGTCCGACCAACACAGTTGCGGTGCTCAGGGAGGGACTAACTATCGGTTAAAGCATATACAGACTACAGATTTCTTTATTTTTGTAGAGTCTCACTTGAAAGTATCTACAATAGCTTATTATGACTCAAAACTTTGATGAATTTCCTCATCTGATTCAAATAGTAACTGAACTTTGTTCTGAATCAGGACCATTTATAAATTGTTTTCCTCTATTGAATACTGGTGCCTAATGAATTCATTCTGACAATGATCCAGACTCATCCAAGAAATAGCCAACTCAAATAGTAGCTGGGCTCACTTAAGAAATTAGCGTACAAATCTTCAATGAACACATCAGACAAAACCCACTATAGCTAACCGTAGGAGTGAAGGTCATATGCATGGTCCTGCATAATTTCTCTAGCAAAAGAATAGGTTGGTGGACTATTGTAGATAAGGAAATTATGCATAATTTCTGCATAATTTCACTCCTAAAACACTTTAACATTTGAAGATTATCATCAAAACCACCAGCAAAACATTGAACTAAATGATATTAAGCCCACAACTGGAAACAAAATAATTTAGCAAAAAGCTTGCATTGGAAATTACATCATTCAAATTTTGTAGATTGTTGAATTAAAAGCTCACTGGAAACATGATGTGAGCCCATTGAGGAGGAAGTTGCAACCAAATTCTGCAAATTTGGTTTGTAACTCTATATCACATTAAGGCAATTGATGCAGTTTAGCATAGCCGAGATGCTACCAACTGCTATAGTACATTGCTTGGGTAAAAAAACACACAGACATAAACTTATAAGCAAAGATGATCCATGAGCTTTTTAATCAGAAGAACCACCCCTGAAAGGTTTTAAGCAACCTAAATTAGGAACTACTGAGATTAAGCTCCAAAAAGGAAGCTAGAAGCCTAGAAAGAGATCGAAGTTATTGAGAATCATAAGTGAACGAATCCAACTCTAAAATCTCCTAATTCAACTACTCTCAAATCAATGCATGCTCTGATACGCAGATAGAACATCATACAAATTGCAAGCCAAACACAGAGTCATAAGTGAACGAATCCAACTCTAAAATCTCCTAATTCAACTACTCTCAAACCAATGCATGCTCTGATACGCAGATAGAACATCATACAAATTGCAAGCCAAACAAAGAGAGAGATACTTACAGTTGGATGGGGACAGAGACAGGAGCCGTGGAGCTTGAGAGAGCTTGAGGGATTCTGCGATTGAGGGATGCAACTGCGATTGAGGGATTTGTATACCAAATATCTATCCTCTTCCAATTTAGAGAAGGAATTGCAAAAATTCTGTTGAGGATTACCGAGTTGGAGAAGGAGTGGGTTTGAGAGAGAAGACCAAATAGCAAATACCGAGTGTGTGAAGGAGTTAGAGAGAGAAGGAAACAATCGTTTTCCTTTTCCATTGTGGAAGGAAAGAGAGAGAACATTGGGGGAGAGAGAGGAGAGAGTCGTACGGGGAAGTTGGGGAGAGAGAGAAGGACGCAGAAAGTGTTAGGCGTGTGAAAATTTGATTTACGTAGAGCCCTTAGATTTTAGTAGACGGTAAATCCTAGCCGATAGTTGTCAATTACAAGCGTGTAAACCCTCCTTGTATTATAGACTAGATTTTGTGCCTGTGCCTATGGCACGGTGACAGTAGGAATCAAATTATTGTATATTCGAGGTTAACGTATGCTCAAAATTTTGTAATGGGTGAATAAGACTAAATTACACAAAAATAATGAAATAATAATGAATTATAAATAATTTATTTTGTAACAATGCCAATAATAAAATATTGTAATAAAAAATGAAATAAATAATATTTTATTATTTTCTCAATAACAAAAACTTAATCTTCTTCCGAAAACTCTTGCATCATAACAATGTCTGCTTTAGCAACACAAGATACAATACATGCCAATTTAAAAATAAATTCCCCAATTGGCACAGATTAAATTTACAAAAACATATGAAACTAAAGTTACAACAATGGGGCACACATGTAACCCAAATTCAAAAAAAAAAAAAAAATACAACAAAGGACAACAGCTCATTAAGTTGATTAAATTAGTGATACACTACTATGAATTTATATAAAAATAAAATATTTTTCTCAAAGTCTCTAGCATACTTATGTTTATAGTCTCTAGCCTTTCACTATTTGAAGATATTTCCTTCCTTAACAAATCTCCAAAGACTTAGATGAGTGAATCCAAAAGTCTCGGCAATCTTCGGACATTGTGTACCTTTACCAACACCAGGGCCTCCTGCAAGCATAAGTATTGAGGATAAGCATAATAAGCAGTAATTCAAGCAGTAATGGCAGAAACAACTTGAAAGCATCAAAACCAAAGAAAAGAAATAAAATAGCAATGGTAAGACTACACAATCAAACGTGCTTATGCGTATGCTATTGTCTAGATCATATAAAATTGTGCTTCTTATCAAACATGAATTTGATTTATGCTTCATATTGGCTCAGGCGACAAATGTAGAATGAATCACATCGTAATTTAATCAAATTGCAACTGGCAGTTCAAAATAGTCAAAATACATCTCTCTCTCTGTCTCATACACACACACACACACACACACACACACACGCACACACAGTACACATAGCCTTAGTGGTTAGTGCTATCTCCTTCCACCACAAAATTCTAATCGGAACACTAAACCATGTGTATCAAACACAAAGAACTTAGCTAAACTGAGAAAATGCATCATAAAACTCTCGCAAAATCCAAGTTCACTCCCCTGTAAATTTATCATCCAAGTTAGCAACAACAAAAAAAAAAAAAAAAAATTTGGTAAACACAGAAGATCCTCAACCCCAATTCTCGATTAAACAAAAACCACAAAATTAAAAAATCCAAAAAAGTTGAACAAAACCAGATTTAAGCGGGATCGGCCCCTTCAATAAAAAACCAACATAAGGGTTTTCAATTGTATCAACATACCAAACCCAAAACCCAATTTCTAGAGAGAAAGAGAGAGAACCCAAAAACAAACCCAATTGCTAGAGAGAGAACAACAATTGGGTTAATTCACGAAAATTTAAAGGGGTAAACCATGGGCATAAATTATAAACTGGCACGAACATTAATCTGCAATAGTATCTCAATTTCACCATTAAAAAATGACAGGGGGCTTCACCACACCTGTGTATCATAAGTTGGAAAAATGTATCTATGCTGATATTCTCCATTCATCAATTGGAGGTTGAAAACTGAGAAAGATCATTATGTATCCTTGGCTCATTACTTTATGCTACACTCAAATCCATAAGTTCGGTCAACTTTGGTTTTACGAATTGGATTATGAATAATTCGTAAACCAAGCAAAAACGCACTCACCGACTCAAGCAAAACCAATATTACCGCAATACTACAAAACTACACACAAAATCACACTCCAGGCATGAACAGGATCGCGATCCTCCGGCAAATACTTAATTTTGTAAGGCATATGCATCTGAAAATTGAATGTGTACTTCTACAACTTATTTGAAGCATAAGATTCAAATTAACACTTAAATAACAGAGTCTATATTTGGTGCACCACAGAATCATGACAGAGGTCATTCCATCCTTAAAATCTATTCCAACAAATGGTGTAGCATACCAATGTTAAAACAGCTATATTGAAGCTCAAATTGCTCCCTTCTTTCTCTTCTCAAATTATAAAATCAATATGCAGAACACAGGCATCCCCAAATAACACAGGTAAATATGCAGAACACAAACCTTACGCCAAACAAAATTAGGAGTCACTGAAACCCTAGGTGAAGAAATATACGTACAATCGTATTAGAATAATAGATAACAACAAAAATTGGATCAAATGATATCTAGGTGTACCACTACGCAAACAGATTATGAAACCCTAGCTAACGAAAAACGATATATACGAACACGTAGGTGTGCGCGTCTACATAGATATAGATATATATATCGAGAGAGATAGAGAGAGAGAGAGAAATTAGGTACGCACATTTTCGGATGGTCTCGATCTCGGCTTTCTCATCCTTGCGAGCGGCGGCGGTCGGAGCCTTCTTGCGGATCACCACATTCTCCCAGTCTTGCGGCGGCTGCAGTGAGAGGGGATGAAATTGAGGGGAGAGCGAGAAAGAAATTGAGGGGAGAGCGAGAAAGAAATTGAGGAGACAGACGGAGAGGCCAAACTTGGCGACGGAAATTCGGAGAGAGAGAGAGTGAAAGGAAGGAGAACGGATAACTGCACTTCACACGCTTGAAAAGGTTAGAGTTAATTATGGCCGTTAGATTTTAATAATTTGGGAAAATCTCAACCGGTAGTTGTCTCTCACAGTTTTACACGTGAGAGTCCACCGCTATTGTATAATAGATTGGTGTCTCATCAATCACCTCTTTATAGATTTGTGTCTTTCTTTCTTTCTTTCTTTTGGTATTGTATCTAATTAGTGTCTCATCACCTCTTTATATAGGTCCTAGCTAAGAAAACCTAAACAAATTGGGATTAAGACTCTTAATCCATATAAATAAATGAATCTTTTTACAACTAGCACCAACTTGCTTAATTTTTTCCAATTAACTCTAGGATTAATTAATACAATCATAGTTTGTATAAGATTCCAAAATTTATATGAATTTGAGACATATTTTAACAATATAGAGTATAATGAATCCAGTGAATTCATCAAAACAACCCAAACCAACCACTGGTATTAGTCCTTGTTTAAGAGGATTGGTAAGTTATAGATCTACCATCATCTCCGAGCCCTTGAAAGTTGTACAAAAATGGAGCTTTATGGGGTTTCGTTTTGGTGGGAGTGGACTACGGGGAGGGAGGAGATTAGAGGTGGAAATACCGATGATTGAGAACAACACATAAATAAGATTTACAACAATTGTGTAAAGTAAAAAGGAATGAGAGATAAAGTGAACTGATGAAATGAAAGGCAGGAAAAATAGTAACTTACATATTAACTGACTTCTCACATTAACGGCCTAGATCAACTGGATGGCCAAGATTTAGGTCTATATTAATAGACGGTCGGGATCAAGAATGTGTGTATGGATAATGCTTTGGTTCGGTTCAGCTTAGTTTGGAAGCAAGAATTATAAATCGAATTAAACTGATCAATTTTTTAAAATCATGAATCATAGCTGAACCATTATCCACAAACCAAACTTGATGCCGCACAGAAAGTCACGCCCGATGGGCCGGCCTGTTAAATTGTTTGGATATTTGGGCTATGCTGAATCTGCCAAGACAAAGAGCAAAACACTAGGTGAATGCAGGGGCTGGCCTTGCTAAAACACTCCAGTGTGAGAGTAAGTAACCAGCTCAGATCACAGTTTGGCAGAGTGTAATTGCAGAATGTATGTTTTCGTACCTTTGCCTTGGAGTTGATCCAAGGCTTTTATTGGTCCATCCTCTGATGAAGTAGCGCCCGCATGTAACTCCCAAGTAGTGGGTATGAATACCGGCGTAGTGGGTGTAAATGCTTAGGAGTAGTGGGTGTAACCGTCGGGCACATCCGACCCTTGACGTTCCGCCACGTATCCTCGTTTACACACCATCCAGCGGTTAGCGAGGAGAACTATCCTGATCGCTGCATCCTGACCCTTGTGCGGGAGACCTGCTCGCAAGTATCCTGGAAGACCCAAACAGCTGTCTGGCCACCATGCGTTTGCTCGCACTGTGGTGGGTATTGACCTGTATTCTGTCTTGGGCTTGGATCCAGAGCCCATACTTTGGGCTTGGCTCTTCAGTGGCCCCCTGCTTTCTACTCGCAGAGTATTCATGCTCGCGGCGGGAAGCATTGCTCGTGACCCTTGTCATGTTGAGTCAAGCTGGTCTCATTACCCGTGGCCGCCGCCTGGTGTTGATCCATTAAAGAATTACCCAAGTGTTTGATCGTGGAGTACAGGTGTCCGTGTCGCTTCGAATTCCGCCAGATGGAGGCATCGCGCCTTCTCGAGGCGCCATCATGGCTACTAGCGTAGGCCCATGGGCTACCGCGATAGGCCTGCAGCTCCTGTCCGTGACGTCTCGGCTGACGTCATTCCCTGAGGCTATAAGTACCAGACGACTCGGCTGATGCCCCTTCTCCTCTCTTACAGAACCTTGGCATTCCAAAAATCTCCGCAAACGCAAATCTCACTTCTCGACGCTTCATCGTCCCCGAAATCTTTCGCCGTCGCAATCTCCAGTGTCTCCGCCGTCTCCACTCGAAATCCCTTCTGCAACTTTAAGCTCCTCATCAATCTACGCGTCGCCATGTCTCGCAGTAAGTTATCCTCTTTCTCCGCAATCTCAATTTTAATCATTGCTGTGTGTTTTTCATTTTTCCCCTTTTATTCCAACAGTAGAAACATCTTCCCTTTTATAGTATGGATCGAGGAACTTAGGGTTTATCCTTGAACGGATAAACCCTCTCCCTGCAACTGTAGATCTAGAGACTTCCTCTTATTTTTGACGATTCTGGCTAGTTAGTAACCCCTGTTAACATCCTCGATCCTTGTAGGCTCTGACTCCCCGTTTAGGTTACGTGATGAGGCCACCGATTCGGAGGCCACCAACTCCCAGGAGGCCTACGAATACGACCGCGGCCAGGCGGTCGGCAGTAACTCCAGCCCATTGACCACCTCCTCTTCCACAAGCACGAGCTCTTCCGATGACGATGATGAGCTCATCATTACCAAGGTGGTATCACATGCCACGGCTCCTACCCCAGATGAGGGAGTGGGAACAAGCTCACCCAAGCCTTCTCAACCCAGATCGGCCATTGCTCGCCCTGCTCACGGCAGCTATCAAGCTTCTCGTTGAGCAGCTTCCCCTGATCATTAGAAATCCTTTAACTCTGATGAGAAGGCCCAAAGATGGTTCATCTCCTTGGGAATTAGCTCTGCGAACTACCGTGTGTCCGTGATGGATCCCGAGGTTGACCCTTCCGACTACCGAGAACAGAATAACAAAATGGTGTTTTTCTACGATTTCTTCAAGGTTGGGATGCGCCTTCCTCTGGATCCCTTCATCGTCGAGTTCCTAACTTTGGCTCAGGCTGTCCCTTGCGACCTGATGCTCAATACAGTTAGGATCTTGGTGCCCTTCACGGTCACTTGCCGCTTGCTCGGCTATGAACCTTGCTTGCTGCTGCTAGAAGCTCTACCAATTCTCCACCGACAAGAGTTCAGGCCGGATTTCTGGCCGCAGAAAGCTAGGGGCATTAAAGTTGTTCTCCCCTTTTCCCAACAAAACTGACAAGTGGGATTGTAAACCTCTGCTGGTCGAATCCCGCGCGAGTTGGTTGGCCATTTCCTCCTCCCTCCACCCATATTAAGGTGCCCACATATAACTGGGATGCTTTTACTTCCGACGAGAGCCGGTTGATGGATGCACCAAAAGCAGCCTTGGGTGTTCATGATCGCGATCAAGAGTGGTTCTTTGATTGGAAACCACTGGTCACGGAGGATCATTTTCTGAGGCTAGCTGGCATCCTGAGAACGGAGGTGGAGGGGGTTATTCCTCGTGTTACAATGGTCGAGGAGCGATCTCACCCTGCCTGGGGCCGCCACCAAGGTAATAGCTTCCCAAGTGAATGTGGAGCTTGCAAAGATTTGGGCGTTAGCTGCACGGCCCCCTTTCACCCGCTGGATTAATCCATGACTTTCACTCCTCATGCCTTTCATTTTTCTTTTTGTACTGATTGACTTTCCTTTTTGCTTTGCAGAGATGATCAATATTGACGTGCTGGAGAAGGCCAGGGCTGCTCGCAAGAATGATACTGTAGATCGCCAACGCGAGCTCAGCCGTCTTACTCCAGCAAATCTCCCCAAAGTTGCCACCAGTGCTCCGCAAGGAAAGAGCTCTACCCCTGCTAAGGACACGACCAGGGCGCCCAGCCGGGGTCCCGCCGGTCCTCTTGTTTGTGTCGAGAAATCCTTCCGAGGGGAGGTGTCTGCCCATTCTGATCGCACCGCCTTTTCGGATACCCTAGCCTTATCCAGCAGGAAGAGGGGTGCCGAGGGCGCAGATCATCCTGACCGCTCTGTGCGTCCTCGGGGCCACGACACTGGGGGTAACCAAGGGCGCTCTGCTTCCACCTCCTCGGCTTCACCATGCCAGCTGATCGCACTGGCTGCGAGAAGCTGATGAACGAGCTGGCCGACGTGCCCAGGATCTCTGGCGTTGACCTGAGTGCCAGGGGGCACCCTTCTGCCATGGTTGGGCATGGGATCCTGAAGAGAATCTTGCACTCCGGTGTTTATAAGGAGTGCGACGATTCCACAAGTGTCCTGCTCGGAGATGGGGGCATGGCCTTCTGCGAGGTATCCTCCTTAAAAACTTGTCCTTTCTGCGCTTTAAACTTTTCTGAATTCCCTAACCTTTAATCCATGTTGCAGCTCGCGACCAACTACTTCGTCATGGCCAACCGAGCATCCGATGGGGCCAAGGCTGCAGCCTCCCTGGGCGAGGATCTGAAAACGGCCAACCTCCTCCTCGAGGAAAAAGAGGCTGAGCTCCAAGCAAAAGATAAGGAAGTGCTCGACCGTACCGGCAACATTTCCAAGCTGGAGTGTGAAAAGCTGACCCTCGTGCATAAGCTCGATACAGCCAAAATCAACGAGGAGTCACTTTACTCTCGTATCGAGCAGCTGGAGGGTCAGGTGAAAGAGGCCGAAGCGGAGAAGACTTCCTTGAGGAGCAAGGCTGAGCGTCTTAACTCCCAGAGCGCCCAGATAAGTGACGCTCAGAGAGAAGAGATTGTATAGAACTTTCTGGACTCTGTGGAGTATGCCCAGGGAGTACGCACGTACTACGTACAGGGGCTTGAACACATGCTCCGGATGGCAGTGGGCAGCGGCCACCCCGGTCTCTCCGTGGAATTACTGGCCGAATGGGGAGCTGTCGAGCACTATAGCCTTGCAGCTCGTTGTGGTCATGCCTGGGTTCCTTTCATTGCCGACGAACTAGAACTTATCAAGGAGGGTGATTTGGAGCAGGGCTCAGATGCATGGTCTCCTCCCGCCGCCCTGGATATCAACGTCAAGAGTGTGATGGATGCGCTGAAGGAGAAGAGACGAGCTGAGGCTGCTCAAAGCCCTGTAGAGGAAGCCCCTGAGAATAGCGTTCCAGACCCCCCACCAACCTCAGGAAGTTAGTTATTGAGGGAGCTCGCTGCGTCGAGCATATGTCTCTTGGCCTGCGAGCTAGTCTTATTATCTTTTTTCTTGTAATCAAATTTTTTGGATGCAATCTGAATTTTCTTTTTCTCTCCGTTTATCTGTTAGTCGAGCAGCAGTACTATGTTACCATATAACAGACCACGAAACTAACTAAGTTACATGCTCGTTACTCGAGCAATATGCAACCAGAAACATTAATCAAGGTGCCTGAGATTAACTAGGTCGTACAACCTTCATTATAAATCAGGATAATCACCATACCTGGGACTGTTTTAACAAACCTTAAAATTAACTAAGTTACATGCTCGCTACTCGAGCAACATGCAACTTCAAACATTAATCAAGGAAAAAAAAAGGGGGGGGGTCTCATTTGATACATGAATTTTACTTGAATCTTTCACAAAACTTAACGATATAAGAAAATGGTTTAATATATAATTTGGTCGGTGAATTGACACTTTTTTTAGGGTAAATTACACATAACCCCCTATGGGTTGAGTTTGAATTGCCTCCCTCAATTATCAATTGAAGCAATGTGCCCACCTCAATTATAATATTTTCTTAAATTGCACCTTTTGCTTAGACACAGTAAATTGAATTCACAGAATTCACCCGCCTAAGACTCACGTGACCATCTATTAGTATGACTTTTATCATAATATTTAAAATTTTTTTTTTTTTGACAATCTTTAGGTATAAAGTGGTTTTAGAACAACAAGGGTAAAAAATAGTCAATTGAAATACCAAAAGACACTATGATTAAAAAGAATGCCTAAAAATGGTCACATGAGTCTCAGATAAGAATTTTATGTCAACTCAAATGGCAGTGCCTAAATAAAAATGTGATTAAAAAAAATGTTATAATTGAAGGGAGTACATTGCTTCAATTGGTAGTTGAAGGAGGAAATTTGAACCCAACTCATAGTTGAAGGGGATTATTTATAATTTACCCTTTTTTTTACTCGGTTTTAGAACTTTTGCATTTCTTAATTTGATTCTTAAATTTAACATTTGAACTTACAATTAATCGTTCAACATCGACCGTCAATATAGATGTTAAATTTTTTATTTAATGACAAAAATACTCTTAATGGATGGTGACTAGGATTCTTAGGTGGAAATTTTTTACTCTTTTTTCTTTATCTGTCTAAACCACATGTAAAAAGGAGAAGTAACAATTTATACCCAAAACTTCTTGGAGTACATATCAAAGTGGAAAATCAATTGCTTGGAATTCCACCATTTTTTCGGCAAACATGTACTGCAATGGAACATCAATTGCTTGCGATCTCACCACTTTTTCCAGCAAAACATTTATGTAATCCAAAATCAATGGGTATCATATCATCCAATGTTAAAAGTCCAAATCACCACTTTAATCAAATTCAAACAGACATTTGAGAGAAATAGACAAAAAAAAAATTGGGTTTCACTTTCAAACCCAATACCTTGTCTGCCATTTCCAATCAAAGAGATATTAAGCAAACTAAATTTTAATTAATCCGTAGGCCAAAAAATTAAAAAGATTTCCATCGATCTTTGAATAAACCAAATTAAACATCATAAAAGACAAACTATAACTAACACCTAAAATATAAATCTGAAAATTATCAACATCACTATTTTTTGCTTCCTTTAGATTGAATTTGGGGCTTTCATTGAGTCACAGTCAAAGACTAATCTTGTAACAAACCCAAAAAACTAGCAAAACCCAAACCCACCTAGCAACCCTCTCTACCGCCCACCCCACCCCACCCCATTTCCGTCTCCCTCCTCTCCATGTCTCACTGCCACGCCAAACCCATAATCATAGTTGTAAACAAAACATGACTTTTGTTAAGAATTTTATCCAACAGTTGGCGTGCATAACTTAAATAACCAAATTTGACATACCCAGCAAGCGAAATGTTGCAAGATATAGAATCAAGGAGATTAGTCAAAGTGAACAGAGGTGCTCCTTTCATTACTAATTTATTTATGCATTTGATTATTGGTGTCGGCTACCAAAAGAAAGAAGATTATCACTAATAGACTCCTCTTATGTCCAGATAAAAAAAAATGAGAGCTTGAATCGACCTTTTTATCTATCTTATTAGAAAGATAAAAAGTCACGGCTATATTTCATTGCTTTCTTATTAAGTCTTTGTAGAGAGCAAGAATCGCTTCATTACGGAACTTGACCCAGAAACGCCTCGCCGTGCCTTGTTCATTATCTGACAACGAAGACGCCTTTGTACTTGCCGTCATTGTTGCTGTACTACTAGCTCTAGTAACTGTACTAGGTATTGTTGAGATACTAAATGAATTGAGATTGGGGAACAAGTATTTGATACAGTAAGGAGATCGATATGCGAAAGAATATGCGCTGAGGCAGTGGATTTTGGGAGTTGGGTTAAAGAATTGGCTCATCAAATTGGGAATATTTTTGGGTTTGGGATGGGATTTAGGTATATATATAGAGAGAGAGGGGGAATAAAATCTGTGCATATGGGTACATTTATGTACATACCGAAAAAGAGGGAGAGAGTCAACCTTTATATTATATCAGCCAAAATACAAAAATCCCCCAAGTCGTCACCCAATTCCATAGTATTACCTAAAATGAAATTTGTGTAAAAGTCATACACGATATTACTATTTGTCTACTTTGCCCCTGCCCATGATGGGCGTTAAAAAATTAATATTTTTCATCACATGCAGACAATTGAGTATTTCTTCAAATATGTAGAATAAACACAAAATAAAAGGGTCAAAAATAAAAATACTTAACTCTCTCTCAATCTCTCTAAATTTTCTTCATGTAATTTCTTTTTAAAAAAGAAAAAGTCAGAAGATTTTTTCTCTCTAGCATCTTCCATCTTCATCCCCACCCCCATCCCCAACTTTTCTCTCTCTTCTACTCCTCTTACTGTCAAGAGACACCACCACCACCACGCCGTCATCACCTCTAAAAATTCTTCCCTCCTTCTCCATCTCTCTACATACCAACTCAACCTCGTTGTCTCTCTTCAAACCCATCTAAAGCCCACCTCAAATCTGATTTGGATTTCATTGATTTGGTCTTCATCACAGTGGTGGCGCGAGCAGTGGGTTTAATGTACTCAATGGAGAAGAATGGTTAGACTTGTTGAAAAGTTAGGGTTCCACCGTCAATGGCGAGAGACACCACCACCACCGCTCCCCGTCATCGCCTCTCTTTTTCCCTCTACCCAATCGCCTTGCTCTCTACAAATTCTTCCCTCTCCTTCTCCATCTCTCTACATACCAACTCATCTTCGTTGGCTCTCTTCAAACCCATTTAAAGCCCACCTCAAATTTCATATATCTCATGCGTGTCAAACGTTTTAGATTCCGTAATCTCCTAAGTTTTTTGTGGCAAAATTAATAGAATAACACGTTTCTTCTTGGAAAATCTTCACAAGAAATATTACGCATGTTTTTGAAAAAGTTGGTATTTTGAATATTACTTAGAGGGTTACTATTTACACTTCAAAAATTACTTAGTACACTGTACCTTCAATATTTTTAACCTTTCAAAATACTAAGTACACTTTCTAATTTTTTATTCTATCCTTACTAATATTTCTCAAAAAAAAATAATATATCCTATTACTAAATACATTCCCATCCCAAACAAAATCTACCCCCTTCTTCCTCCTCCCCCCACAGCCCGCACCACACCACAGCCCACCCAGCCTCCCCTTTGCCTTGATTTTTTTTTTTTTTGAACACTCCCTTTCCTCCCCCCCTTCCCCCCACCCCATACACAGCCAGTCCCTTCCTCTTTTTTTTTTTTTTTTAAACAGTTTGTTTGACACTGTGTTACCGAACACCTATAGTAGTGTTCGGCACTCCTACCAAACATCACTATAGGTGTTTGGCACCCTTACCGAACACCCATAGTAATGTTCGATAGGAGTGCCGAACAGCCTAAAAAAATGAAGAAAAAAAAAAGGTAGTTAAGTCAAAATTATAATAGTATTTTTGTAATATTTGTATAAAGTGTACTCAGTAATATGTTGGATGTAAATAGCAACTCTCTATTATTTGTGCTAAACAGCAATTCATAGTTTCTTCCATTTATAGCCACTTGCATTGCTGCTGAATCGCAAATCCAACCGTCGCAATTCGCAAACCCTCAAAGTCTTCCCCTCTCTCCATCTATGTTTTCCTAATATACAGTATAGATCTTGAAATTCTAGATTTCTCTCCATGTTCTTTTCGTATCTTTTGCACAACAATTACATGAGTTGATGAGGTTAGTTGATCGGATCCGTATACCATGGCCGAAAGAAAACATCTTTAGATGGAAAAACGTAGACAAGGGATTTATTGGTGCAAATATTTTTTTTAGACTTTTCGTTTTTTTATTTAGACATTGAAATCCATGGACGCTAAATGTATATTTTATTTGTATCTTTGTATTTTATTTATATTCCTTTTTTATTTTAAAAATTAGAATTTTTAACTATAATTAAATGTAAGAAAGAGCTGTTCGGTCGTTAATTAGAAGGATAAAAGGAGAATGTTCGGTCGTTAATTAAAAGGATGAAGGAGAAGCTTGTGAACTCATAGGTAATCACCGTTAAACATTTGACAAATTTGTACAGAATGGTGCGTTGCCAAAATTAAAGTCTATGGTGGTTTGTTGTCAGATAAAATAATTTAAGAAGGTGACTTGAGAAACTGCAAAAAGTGTAAAAAGACATAAATACCCAGCTGGTGAAATGCACATGCTAACTTTCTGTTATCTTTTTAACACCCGTCACGGTGAGGAAGCAAAGTGGGACAAATATTAACATCGTGTATGACTTTTAACACAAATTTCATTTTATGTACCACTATGGAATTGGGTGTGATGAATGAGTATTTTACTCATTTATTGAGTATTTATCCGGCTTAAACTTTGCTATTTCATTTTTGTTATCTAATATGTGTTTTTAGCGTATTTTGTAGTTCAAGGGACTTGAGGAATAAATAGGCAATTTTGGAAGACTTTAAAGCAAATTTGAAAGTTGAGGGACCTTTATGCAAAATTCTAAAAGTTGAGGGAATAAGCAAAAATCTAGGCATCCCTAGGAGAGAACGCATGATTTGTTTAATTTGGGAAGCTGCCGCCACATTGTGGCCCTCTTGCTTTATTGTTTTGTATCCCTTTTCCCTTGATTTTTGTACATTATTAGGTTATAAATATATTTTTTTTAGGTTAGAATTGAGAGTCGTCTTGTATAATTTTTCTTTGTCTATGAAGAAAGTTAATTCAAGAACGATTCAAGGTTTTGTACTATCAATTATGAGGAACTAACCTCATTATCTAGGAATTAGAGGTAACTTTGTATCGAATATTTATGTCATAATATAATATTTATTCAGTTCATTGATTTTAGTTATTCATAAAAGTATTTTTATCGAGTCTTTTCGTGTTGTCTTTGCGTGTAGGTAATTATAACTGTCTAGATTATCAGGGTATGATGAATTGCCCGATTCGAATGCATAAGTCATATGTATGCCATCTTTTGTGAATATTAATTCCTATTGATTCATGATCGTGCTAAGATAGGAATTAGGTTCATTGTTCCTAAGTTCTTAAAGGGTCCCTACTTGTTATATGGACAGATCAATAAAGTATAACAATTAGGGATACAAAGATTGCAAATCGTGATCCAAGCGTCCCAATCTTTATCTTTGTGAACGAACCCTAAAATTGAACTGATACATAAATTAGAAGGCATAAATACAAGATACAAAGTGAGTCCCAATTCCTAGGCTTTTCCAAACCTTAATTTATCTCAATTTACTGTTTTTTGTTAAATTACTTTATTTTCTTGCTTTCTAGTTAAATTAGTTTAATATCAAAATTATTGTTTTTATTTATTGTTTAGTTAATAGTTAATTTTAATTGAATCAAAACTCAAGTCTCTGTGGTTCGACCCTTGCCTTTGCACAGCTATACTCCGGTATTCTCGTGCACTTGCGAGGTTATAATTTCATTCATTAAGTTTTTGGCGCCATTGCCGGGGACTTGTTTGTTTTGATTTAATTAATTTAGCTATTATTTAAATTTAAAAAAAAAATTTAAAGAAAAGAAAAAAAAAAAGATGGCTTATAATAACTCTCAATGGGGCATGGAAAATAGTGCACCAATGCTCACATCTCAAGATGAACCTGCCTACATTCTTGCTAGATTTAAATATATGTTGGATGTAATGTCTCAACGTAAGATTGTTTGTGAATTTTGTGGAGGAGGCCATGTCTCGGAAGCATGTGCTTGGAGGTGGAATTCGGTTCAATATAGGAATAATTACCAAAGAAATTCTTATTCTAATCCCTATGAACCGGAGTGGTACAATCAATCATCTTTTCCTTCACATAATAATTGGAGTGAGCCGCCTTCTTTGTCATCCTACTATACCCCACCCCCCGTCTTATAATTCATCCTTTTATAATGAGTCGCCTTCTTATTCATCCTATTACAATGAGCCTCTAGTAGAGTCGCATGATTTTGTGCATGAAAGTGCGGAGGATAAGACACCCCTAAGAATCCATGAGTGGGAAGCGGAAATAAAAATGGGTGTAAAGCGACAACCTGGGCGCCTGAAGAGTCTTCAAATGTGTGTAGATAATTGGTATCAAGTAACTGGTTCAAAACCAAGGGATGAAGAAGAGGCAAAAGAAAGGGATGAGTTAAGCAGGGAGGCAAAGGATGAATTGATTATAGAATCTCAAGATTCTCAGCAAGTTGATTTACCGCCTCATTGTTCTCAAGAAACCAAAGAAATTTTGGAGATTGACATACAAAATTGCTCTCCAATTGATTCTCCTCTAGATCCTACTTTTGTGGAGCAAGGGACGCCTTCTCCATATTTTCTTGAAGAGAATCATGAGCCTAGTTTAGAGACACATGAGCAATGGAGGGGTGATGAAAAAGTGGTGGAAATTTCGGATGGGATTACATTGCAAGAATTAGGTGTAATATTTCCTTTCCCTAAAGAAATTAGATGGCCATCTTATATTGAGCAAGCCACCAAGGAAGTGTTTAGGTTTAACGGGAAAAAATTCAGACACTACAGGGGTGGTGGATTTTATGGACCGAAGATGTGCGCTTTCCTAGGTGATCCGGTGCCTCCTTAGTTGAAAAGGGAGGATCAAAGTCAATCTAACGACTATAACTAGAACTACTTCTTAACCCTTTACCTTTGTATTTATGTGTTTTGTTTTTGAGTCACTCGTTAGAGTCTCCCCGAGTTTGTGGGTTTATAGGGGAGTGTTTATAGTGTCACCCTCACAAAAAGATTTTATTTTATTTTATTTTAGTTTAATTTTGAGTTTGGTTGTACTAATGTTTAATAGATTTTTTAGTTTTTGTGTTGTATGTATTTACTTAATAAACAGGTAACAGTTTTCTCCAAGATTAAGTTTTGGGGTTCAAAGATTAGTCTACGGACCAAGTTGAAGCTGAGATGGGAGATTATCACATTAGAGGGGCAAATTGTAAATGAAGGGAGCAAACTGAAGGGGGTCAAGTAAAAAAAAAAAGAAAAGAGAAACGGGGCGCCCGCATGGTGCGGCTGCATAAAAAACAGAAAGTTGTGATTTTCGTTTGTGCTCGCATCATGCGGCAGCATGAAATGAAACCAAGGCTGTCAAAAAAAAAAAAACAGAAAACAGAAAAGTGAAAAGCCCCAAGTCAGACCTTCCCCTCTCTTCTCCTCAAGAGCGACCCGGCGTCTCTTTTCCTCTCCCCTGCCGCTACCGTCTCTTACCAGTAGCACAGATTCCGATCTCTCCCCCTCACAACCAATCCCAACCAAATACTTCCATCTCCGATCAACCTCAATGTCGGCGCTCCATTTGACAGCGAGTGTCCTGAAATCGCTCACAGCTTCGCTCCAGTCACCTCCTTCATCGACGGCATGCCAGCGCAGTCTCTCTCTATCTCGTGCCCCACGCGAAATCTCCGATAGCCAGCCTTCGATTGCTCCGGTCACCATCCTCGGCACCAGCGAACACAGCTCCTTTCCAGTCCACTTCTGAAAATCGGTCCGCAAAGACTGCATCAAAATTTCATCAAGGGCTTGCATTTGGGGAAATTTCTTCGCAGTTACAAGTAAGGTCGTTCCTCTAATCCAGATTATTTGCTACAATTGGTTAAGAGTTGTTGGTTGGTAGTGGATGAGTCTATGATGAATTGCAAATTCCCTTCAAATTGAATAATGTGAAGTGAGATTTATGTCATGGCTATAAAAATTCTCAACTCTGTTGGTTCAGAATAGTTTAGTTTCTTGCAAATTGAGTTAAGAAATTTGGAGTGTTGAGAATATTGGTAGTGGGTGCAAACTTGTCCATTGACATAGATTGAGATTGGGACACATTCGTTTCTCCCTTTGTTCTATATTGTGCACATATTTTCATACACACATTGGGAACAATGTGCAATTTAAGTATGGGGGTTTACTTTGAGAAAGTTGAAGTACAATTTTTGAGTAGTTTGCTTGCTTAACTTTGATCAACTCAAATTGAGTTGGATAATTGTTTGAGGAGTATCAGATGATGTGGATTGAGTCAACTGTGGGGTAAATTTACCCAATACCTTGGACTGAAATTGGAATATTGGTTCCTCATATTTTATACTTTGTTACACATTGGGGACAATGTGTAATTTAAGTTTGGGGGCGGGAATATTGTTGTTTGCTAAACTTGTGAGTAGTCAATGTTATCTAGTGTATTTTTATTTTTCTTCATTTGTTATTATTATTATTTTTCTCTCTTCCTAATAAAAAAAATTAAATCAAAAAATTTGAAAAAAATTTGAGCGAGTTATAGTGTAGGCGTGATTATCAAAGCCAATGATTATAATTTGTTTGGTTTATGGCATTTTGCTAACCAACGATGCATATTGCACTTGTCTTTATACTAAAATTTGATCTAGTTGATGGAACTTTGAATCTTCAATCTTTGAGCACATTGTGCCGTGAATTAATTTGTTGAGAGATTTGAATGACTTTATAGAGTTATATAGTGCACATATCATTCCCTAGAGCCTTTGATATTGAAAAAAAATTTAGAGTATTCGTGAAATCTTTAAACTGTTCTTACTCCTTGAAGTTAGGCCTAAACAGAGTTTAAGTAATCCAAAAAAAAAAAGAAAAAAATGATAAATATCTTTGTAAAGACTTAGTTCAGCTTCGTAGCCTTTTTAACTCGAGTTAGTAAGCTCGTAGGGGTGTTTCTATACCTAATGCCTTAAAGTCATATGGTTTGAGAGTCATTAGCCTAATACTCGTTACATGGGTTAATTAGAAAGCTTAAGGGAGCTAAACATTGCACAGTCCATAAGTTTGCTCGAAAAAAAAAAAAAAAGTGAAAATTTTCGGTATTGCTACTTATGTTTGTAGTAATGGAAGGGAGTAATTATTAGTTTTTATATTTCATGAAATATACTTTGATCTATATATTTTCAAAGGTTAATACTTGTTATTTTTAGGGAATGTATGGGTACTTGGTTCTATAAGGAATTTCAATTCTTGAAACTATTGAGTAATGGTTCACAAACACACACACAGAGAGATTTAAAGTGAGATTGACGATGATTGAGTGGAAGTTTAGACTTGTGGCTATGTGTTGTTATTTGCAAATTGTTGTAAATCTTACTCTGAGGCATTATGTGGTGTCATGCTGAAGCTTAACTTGTGAGAAAGAAAAAATATATATTTTGTAGTTTAAGTTGTTTTGATTTGTTTTCTTGTTTAATCGAGAACGAGCAAAAGTCTAAGTTTGGGGGTATTTGATGAATAAGTATTTTACTTATTTATTGGATATTTATCCGGCTTAAACTTTGCTATTTCTCGAGATTTTTGTTATCTAATGTGTTTTTAGCGTATTTTGTAGTTCAAGGGACTTGAGGAATAAATAGACAATTTTGGAAGACTTTAAAGCAAATTTGAAAGTCAAGGGACCTTTGTGCAAAAGTCTGAAAGTTGAGGCAATAAGCTTAAATATGGGCATCCCTAGAAGAGAATGCATGATTTGTTTAATTTGGGAAGCTGCCGCCACAATGTGGCCCTCTTGACTGCTTTATTGTCTTATATTCATTTTTCCTTGATTGTTGTACATTATTATGTTATAAATATATCCTTTTTAGATTAGAATTGGGAGTCGTCTTGTATAATTTTTTTTTGTTTATGAAGAAAGTTAATTCAAGAACGGTTCAAGGTTTTGTACTATCAATTATGAGGAACTAACCTCATTATCTAGGAATTGAAGGTAACTTTATATCAAATATTTATGTTATAATATAATATTTATTCAGTTCATTGATTTTAGTTATTCATAAAAGTATTTTTATCGAGTCTTTTCGTGTTGCCTTTACGTATAGGTAATTATAACTGTCTAAATTATCAGGGTACGATGAATTGCACGATCCGAATGCATAAGTCATATGTATGTCATCTTTTGTGAATTTTAATTCCTATTGATTCATGACGTGCTAAGATAGGAATTAGGATCATTGTTCCTAAGTTCTTAAAGGGTCCCTATTTGTTATATGAACAGATCAAGAAAGTATAACAATTAGGGATACTAAGATTACAAATCGTGATCCAAGTGTACCAATCTTTATCTTTGTGAATAAACCCTAAAATTGAACTGATACATAAATTAGAAGGCATAAATCCAAGATACAAAGTGAACCCCAATTCCTAGACTTTTCCAAACCTTAATTTATCTCAATTTACTGTTTTTTGTTAAATTAGTTTATTTTCTTACTTTCTAATTAAATTAGTTTAATATCAAAATCATTGTTTTTATTTATTATATAGTTAATAGTTAATTTTAATTGAATCAAAACTCAAGTCTCTGTCGTGCACTTGCGAGGTTATAATTTCATTCACCAGGGTGGCAACCTAAGGGGATTTTTGTAGTTTGGCCTATTCTATTTAGGTCCAAAAAAAAAATGTCTCACATCATTATTGTCCACATGAAATCCAAGTCATTTTCAAGTAATGGCAAATGGGTCTTTTCAATGAAAATATAACGTTTATGTTGACGGCCCTCAGTTAAGGTTCTAACCGTAAACTCAAATGCTGAGTTTAAGGACCAAATTAGAAAATGCAAAAGTTCTAAAACCGAATCAAAAAAAAATATCAAGTTCCGGGACCAAATTATGTATTAAACCTAATAAAATTAATATTTGGCAGATGTGGCCCTAGTTCCTCTCTCTCCAAACTCTTATTCCTCATCTTCAAAAACTACAAAGGCGTCTGTCTGTCTCCACCACAGCCATCATCCATCCTCTCCTAACAGATCCGCCTGCACAACCAATAATAACACACAAACTCACCCCTCCCCATGTTTTCCATTCTGTTGAGTACATTGACGATAATTGAATGAAACAGTATCTCAGTAATAAGAGCTTTGAAGCAACAAAACCCACCATTACAGTGACATGCCATGAACGCTAATTTTTCTCACTTCGAAGTTAATTTAGATACTCCAGCAGGCAATTATACATAATATGTCTAAAACACGGACATTCAAACATAAACAAGGTTTAGAATTCATGGCTTTTACACATCTCTTCACATCTTTTGCGAAATGTCTTCTTGAATGATGCGCTAATGTGCACCAATATGGCATTTTGTTCCGGGTGCCCTTTGCAGTGCAAACATGATCCTGGAATCTGATAATTCCACCTCAATGCTACTGTGCCATAGATGCTAATTCTATTGGGCGTGAAGAAGATGATTTTACTTACAGTACAGGCAGAAATCAAGGTGAACAACAGATTAATCATCAACAGCTTTATCATCAACAGCTTTAGCCTTTGCGTCAGTCGTTACCCACTCCTCGGGAGGAAGGAGATATTTCATATAATCCTCTTGACCACGCCAAATTATCTACCGCCCGGAAAAATCACATTAGCCAAGGGCGGGGCAGTTTGGAAAATACTGAAGAGAACATAAGAACAAAAAGCTAGTTTTCCATCATTACCTTGTCAATAACACCAAATTTCATAGCCTCCCTGGCATTCATAAAATATCCACGTGCCATCTTCTCAGCCACCACCTCCTCTGACTGGTGCATGCAAATTCACACAAGGACTTTAATAAATAAATAAATAATGCAAAGCAATTGATGCATTCGTTATAAACCCGTACTTACATTTCCAGTATGTCTTGCAAATTTCCTGATAAACATGTCCCGGTTATGCAATAACTGTAAAAGCAGAAAAATCAGTCCGAAATTCAAAATTGCTAAAAAGTATTTAAGCATATATATATATATGTGAAAAAGATCAAGAGAGAGATCCAGATATTGCTCATCAGCCGCCACAGGGAGCTGGTACGGTAGAGATAATTAGCACAATTCACTCTCTAGCATAGCTTGCTGAAAGTCAGAAATATTTTTGTTTCTCCTGTTATTATTAAATTGTTCATGAAGGTGGAGTATCTAAAGGGAAAAAACATTTCAAGAGTAGGGAAAACTAATGTCAGGCCAGGTATACAGTTCAAATTCTGTAATATCCAAGCAACTTAAGTTCACCACATTTAAGATGCGAATTACAAGAACAGTTGGCTTCCAGGTCTCGCTTCAAAGAAGCAAAGACATAGATTTAATAAATAAAGGCCTTAGTTCTGGTTTCTTCACATCTCTGTCGAGAAACTATAATGGGCATGTTCAACATGACAAACCACAACTCTGCCAGGAATATCCGGGTGTCGGTCCAAGTTCCTTGATGTCAGTCTGACCACCCTCAATCCGACTGCTTTCTGTTTACAAGATTTATGTGCCTTCAATTGTTTCCCAATTGTCAAATGGAGAAACTTATACACAAAAAATCAAAAACAAATTAGTTTAGTTAAGTGACTTTTATAGATTCTCTTCTTTCAACTTGCCAATGAACCATGAAATAAAAAGTATAGACAAAAGTGGATAAGAAATCAACTAATACAACTGAAAGAAAAAGACACTACCAGAGAAAACAAAACAAGATGCGGACGATCATCCAAGCATGGATCAGCTCTAAAACAGGACACTTCAAACAGAAACTAACAAGACCGCTTACGTACCAACTCTAGCTCCTGCTCGCAAAACTATAGACTCAGCACTACCCCTCCTTGATAGCGGCTCACCATAATTAACAGAGGACATCAACATAAGCATCTCTCTGACCCCTTTATCTTTCTTATGATTGACTGAAGACACAGCCACTCTCATAGACTCCCCTCGACAGAATCACCAACTTGACCCGTCTGAGAAAGGAGACAATCAGGATCCCGAGTATCTATCCCCTTTCTCAGTGGCTCAATGGATTTAACACAATCTCTACTTCTATTCTCGTCTTGAACGTCAAGTAAATCATAACAAGGACCACCTCTTCTTGGGACGTGAAGGATGCCTTTTCAATTCGATAAACCCACAACAATGTGAAATGTCCTTGACAAGAGGCAAAGTCACTCGCACGCTGCCCCTAATCATCCAGCACCGCCTGCTCTGCTCCAACCTCATATCAAGAAGAAGAAAGATCAAATTCTTGCCTAGGAGTTTCAATCCGCAATCCTTCCTCCTCAGATTCTCGCCTAAGATTATCAAACAACAATGCTTCCTCCACAAATTTTCAACTAAAATGTTAATTCAGCAATCCTTCCTCAAATTATCGCCCAAGTCCTCGTGATCTTCAGACAACGACGATGAGCCCCACACTGTCTGAGCCTCCAGATAAGGTTCCAAAGCTAGGTGCTCAAAGATATCTTCACTGTGTACAAAGTTGTCTTGGGCATGAAAATTACCTTTTTGGCATTTGGACCCCCGTAGAAGGCTGGCTAATATTCACCTCCTCTTTAATCTCATTATTATAACGTTGCATCAGCAAAAGCCTGTTGAACCAACCCTTTGAACTCCCTATTAGCAATTATCTGTTTCCCAAACGAATCCAAATCCATACTGTAATAAATTACTAAGGAAGAAAGGAGATAGAAGAGCAGGAAGAAGAGAAGAGAGAATTGCCGTTAAGTTTCTCGTATTTCATATATCACGTATTAGGGCATAACATACCACCACAATTACATAATTACCCTTACTATCTAACACTCCCCTTCAAGGGGGAACATAGATATTTATCATGCCCAGCTTGTTAAAAATATAATCCACTCTTATCCGTGTAAGACCCTTAGTAAATATATCAGCAACTTGTTCTCTCGTATGCACATATGAAGTGGAAACAAGATTTTGTTCGATCTTTTCTCGAACAAAATGACAATAAACTTATGTTTAGTCCTCTCGTGGAAAACTGGATTCGATATGCATGGCTACCTGATTATCATACCACAATCTCATAGGCAAGGCAACCCTAAAATCAGTCTCTTCCATCAATTGTTGTATCCACCCACATAAGTTCTCTACGATGATACTCAAACTCTACACCTCATCTTGCCACTACACTCTGATTCTTACTCTTCCAAGTAGGGGTGACAATGACCGATACGACACGATTGCACGAACCAACACGACACGATTATAAACACGAATTATTGAGAGAAATGACACGATAAGACACGACACGACACAACACGAAACACGACACGAAAGCACGAAATTATAAATTTAGTTAAAATAACATTTATTGTTAGATTTATAATCATACAAGATAGATAACATAAAAACACGATAGTGCAGCACAAACACAACGGCGACACGAATTGCCACCCCTACTTCCAAGACACTAAATTGCCGCTCACAAACACAGAATATCCTATGGTTGACTTTTAATCACCCAGTAGGCAGTATACCATTTTCTCTCTGAGCTAGTCCGTCTGATTAGTAGAATTGGCAACTCTTTCCAGAACAACAGACTTATTGTCCTTTTCCCGAGCGGAACTTCTGGTTAGGCCAAAATGAAGCGCTCACTTCTACTTCCTTTATTGTTTTAACGCGCGAAAGACGCCCCCCTAGGGGCGAGGGCCCATACGAAATTCCAGAGGTTAGGCGAAGACTAAAGATTTGGAGACACATCATCTAAATTAGAGAACTTTGACTTCTGCTCTATGTGCGGAAGAGTGGGCAGCCTTCTCGCATCGAGGAGAGGTGCGAAGCCAGTCGACTTACTGGAGAGGGGTGAAGTTCCCAAGCTTAAATAAAGAAAAGGTCTTTCCTCTTCCATTTGATTAGAAAGGCATAATTCCCTGAAGGAGAAAAGGCACCACCATGCTAAAGCTTTAAGAATGGCTTCTCCGTTTAACCTGTGCTAGAGACTGAGTCACATCTTGATAGAAGGTCAAGGCTCATAGGGGAAAGTTGACTCCTGGGTCTGGAACCTGGGGGCTGGCTCCGAGAAATCCTTTCCTTCTCGTCTACTCTTGGGGGGGGGGGGCGGACACACCTGCGCGAATTACAGGTAGATGGGTGAGATGGGGTCCTAGGCTTCCCGCGAGAGTCTTAGCAAAGCATAGGGAAGCACAGATAAAGAGATAGAGAAAGAGCTTTATTTAGAAGGCAATTTCTGCGCGAAGACCGCTTACCTTCCTAATAGGAAGAAAGGGTCCGCTAGCTTCCTTTCACAAGCCTCTTTTCACTTCCTTATAGAAAGTAGACCGAAGGAATTCCTCCTAAAGTCGGAAGTGAGCTCCAGTCAGAACAAGGAAGTCGGAACGAGGAGCAACCTTTTCACCACTAAACGTTCAATCTCTTAAGAGAAGGAAGAGAGAGCACTTGTAAACTTTCTTTTTCCCCCTCTTGCCTATGTTCTTGACTAGAATGGGACCGGTCTTCCTTCTTAGGCTATATACAAGCTCTTCTGCAAATTATTTGAGAATTGGGAAATAGCCAAGAGTTCTACCCCTTCTTGCTCCTGTTCAATCACTATCAAAAAAATGCCTCCACCTACATATGCCCAAGAACTGACTCACAACACTTACCAGAAAAGCAATATCTGGACGACTACAAGATAGTTTAACTTACCAACCAATATCCATCGTTCCGGATCCTCAAGCATCTCCCCTTATCCAGCTACAAGTCTTACATTAGGATCCATTGGAATGTCATATGGTTTCACTCCAAGCATCCCAACTTCCTCGAGTAAATCAAGAACATATTTTCTCTGCAACAAAAACATCCCTTTCTTGGACCGTATCACTTCGACCCCAAGAAGTACTTTAGAGTACCTAAGTCCTTCGTCTGAAATTTTGTCCGGTGATAAGACTTGAGTGCTCAATTCCTTGTATATCACTCCCTTTAATCACAATATCATCTACATAAATAACCAATACAATACAACCATCGTCAGCATGCTGCAGTTTACCGAAAGAACATAGTATTATCACATGTACTCCTCTATAACCCAAATACTAACACAACATCATTAAATTTCCCAGATCAGGTCCAAAGAGACTGTTTAAACCCATACAGCGACTTTCTCAACCTATATACCTTATTCCAAACTTCCCCTGAGCAATAAAGCCAGGAGGTTGCTTCATGTAAACCTCTTCTTGTAAATCACTACGAAGAAATTCATTTTGTCATCCAACTCATACAAGACCCAATTGTTAGAAGTAGCTAAGGATCAAAAGGCGAAGAAGAGTTATCTTAGTGACACGAGAAAAAGTATCAGTATAATTAACACCATGAGCATACCCCTTAGCAATCAATCGAGCTTTTAACCGGGCAACAGTCCCATCAGGATTCTTTTTAACCACTTACACCCATTTGCACCCAACAGCCTTCATACTTTCAGGAAGGATTACCAAGTCCTAAGTCTTATTAGACTTAAGAGCCTTCATTTCCTCTACCATAGCAATCTTCCAACCACTATGAGATAAAGCATCAGACACAGTTTTAGGAGTGACAAGTGAATCAAGGCAATCATAAAAGAAACGAGACGAATCTGACAAATAAGCATAAGAGACACAAGAGGTGATAGGATGAAACGCAAGAACATTTACCTTTTCGAAGCGTTTTAGGAAGATCAAGAAAGGAGTTGGATTACGGGGAAACCAGCTCCAAGACAAGGGGCATCGAGCATGAGTTATAGGGGGACAAGATGGAACTGCCGAATCAACATCAACCGTAGGACGAGGGGTACGAACCAATGCATAAGTGAGAAAATCATCGAAAGACACAAACTTAGGATGACTAACTAAATACGGGCTAGACTCCAAGAAAGTGACATCGGCTGACACTAGGTATCCTTTTTGGGTTTGAGAATACCGAAAAAAGACACACTTAAGTGCTCGCCCATCTAACTTACTAACATATTGTCAAACATCCCTGACAAAACAGGTACAACCAAACACTTTAGGAGAAACTGAAAATAATGATTGCGATAAACGAAAAACGGAGTACGAAATTTTCACTTGAAGAACAGATGAAAGTCAATTTATAAGAAAAGCATAAATGTGGATAACATCAGCCCAAAAAGACTTAGGAACATTCATTTCAAACATCATTGCCTTGCAACCTCCAACAGATGGCGATTTTGCGTTCAGTAACACCATTTGTTGAGGGGTGGCAATACAAGAAGATGGATGATTATAATGAGTACTAATTTCAGCACAAAAGAAACAAAAAATCTTAATCCCGTTTAAAATGGATGGTACAAGGACCCCAAATGCTAATGAGTTCTAATTTCAATACAAAAGGAACAAAATATCTCAAACAATACATCTCTGAACTTCATTGTAACAAAGTGCTTCTAGAATAATCATCAACGAAAGCAACAAAATATCTAAATCCCGTTTAAGATGATACAATACAAGGACTCCAAATGCATCATGTTTATTAACTCTAGGAGGATATAACCCACGATGAAGACTCACATGGTAAACTGAAAATAGACCCTAATTCAAAACACATAGCGACAATGCAGCTGGTAAGGGGACAAAGTACTTCGACATGCAACGGTGGACGAATGAGATGTTGCTTCATCAAGTACAGCCTATCAATTCACTTCATGTTCCAATAATCTCCCAAGTCCTCAGATCCTAATAAAGACAATAGCTAGGAAAGAAAGAGAACAATTTAAGACCTTTGTAATTTGACTCATAAACATTAAATTAAAAGGACAATGAGACAAGTATAACACAAATGATAAAAAAGCAACAGTGGTACTACCACTACCTAAGATTTTGGAAGAGAAGCCTTCTGCGAGAGTAGCGTATGTAAATTTATTTGATGACTAATAAGTGGACAACAAACTCGAATCTCCTGTTATATAATCAGTAGCCCTGAATCAATCACCCATTTCCTAACCAAAGACAAAAGACATGTTATCGATTTAACTGACTTGGCTAGAGTTGTTTTGGAGGAGGAAGAAGGCCGTTGCGACATCTAGTGTAGTATATACTTGGCAAACTCCTCATCGCTCAAAACAATTGTATAGGTCTCCGGTTGAGACAAATGCTCATTACTCTGCGAGACTGTATAGACTGTATGAATGAGCGAACCTGAGGTGCTGCTGCTTTTGCTAATACTCTTGCTGTTGTGGATGCTGCTTTTGCTAATACTCTTCTTGTTGTGGAGTGAGAGACTTAGGACAGTGGCTCTTGATATAACCCTATTCTCCACAAATGTAACACACTTAGTCCTCTACAATCTCCAGAAGCTCTACCACCATGAGTTCCACCTCAAAAACCACATCGACCTCCATCTCTACCTCTGCAATAACCACTACCATGTGAAACTAATGCTAATCTCTCAGATAAGTTCACATGTGATGACTCACCATTCCCATTCCTAGTTGCAGTCAAAACTCTATCTAAGGCATCAGACAAAGTCCCCAAATCTTTAGTCGACACTAACTGAGATCAAACCACATCATACTCCTCCAAGCCTGATAATCAGCTAAACATCAATAACTTGTCACGCTGAGCTTTCATCTCCTCTACATTAACAGAGACATGCATAACGGCGGTAAAATCCTTGCTCACACGCATAAAGTAATAATAGTAATCCATAAAGTTGCGCCCTTTCTGACTAGGACAATGAACCTCCTATTACAGATTGTACAACCTATTCAAGTTACTCGCTCAAGAAAACCACTTGTGCAAAAGAGTCCACAACTCCTTAACTGTCTTGCAGTGTTGCATACACAGTACAACCTTCGTACTAATACAGTTCACAATCTTTAAAAACATCTTATGATCGTCCGACCATACCTTGGTCGCCTTTGCATTACTAGGACAATCTTCAATGAGATGTCATTCTTACCGTAAACCACACATGTTCACCTGCACTAAATACCACCATTCTACAAAATTAGACCCATCTGCCACCATTATAACGTCAATTAATCTATTTTGGTCAGTGTTCTAAAAATCGTTAGGCGAACGCTAGGCGCCAGAGCAGAACCTATTGCCTAGGGGCCTAGTTGGGGCCTAGAAATCGAGGCATAATTACATAAGTCCATACCAAACCTCCTGCAACAATAGTAAATAATTAAATTTGATCAAATAAACTGAAATTAATTATCACATGACAAGATTAAAAGTTAAAATTTAAAAATTAAAGTTATACTCCCTCCGTCCCTAAATTATTGTCTGGGTTGACCCGGCACACGGATTAAGAAAACTCAATTGACTTGATTATTAATATTGGAATAGTATTGAAAAAGTGTGTTATTTCCTTTAATGCCCATGTGTATGTGGCCCATAATTAAAGTAGGAAGAAAAAGTAAGGGTAAAATAGTAAAAATGATGTTCTAAAAAGGAAAGTTTCAAACAAGACAATTATTTTGGGACGGACGAAAAAGGAAAGGAAGACAATAATTTAGGGACGGAGGGAGTATTTAATATCATTTCAAAGTAAAGGGGAGAAAGAAAATAATTTAATAACTTAAGGGGAAAGGGAAAATACTTTAATAACTTAGGGACTTTGTTGTTATTTTAAAAAGTGATAAAAGTCAAAACTCAAAACCCTAAAGCTAAAATGCCTAAAACTTAAAAAATAAAAACTGCTCCCTCGCCTCTCTCTCAACAGTTGACGACAGCCAGCCTCCTTTCCCCTCCAGTGCGATCTTCCTTCTTTTTCCTTCAAGTGTGGCCAGCCCTCCTCTCTCCTCAGATCCAGTCCAAAAAAATCATCTCCCGTCTCTCTCTCTCTCTCTCTCTCTCTCTCTCCCAATCTCCACTCCCATTTGTTCAGAAAAAAGGGACGGCAAGGCAGACGACGGGATCTCAGACGACGGCAAGGCAGATCTCGATCGTCTCTCTTCTTCTTTTAGTCAGCGCCTAGAGCCATAAAGCGACTAGTCGGCCGACTAGGGCGCCTAGTCGGCAATTTCTTCTCCGGCGACTTTGTTGGCCGATTTGGCATTAATCCCGGCGTGAAGCCGACGCCTAGCGACTAGACGGCGTCTAGGCGGCCGCCTAGGGCGCTTTTTAGAACACTGATTTTGGTAGAAACAATTGTCATGATTGGTCCCATCGACCATGCATCTTCAGCCATCAAAATACACAAAAAAAAAAGTTTAACAGCCCTCAGAAAATCCTAAAATGACCCTAGCTTTACAAGACTAAATCCCAAATGATTAGTCCAGAACAACATATTGGAGTCAGAACCTGAATTTGAGCTCTAGTGCACCAATAACTCTCGTTGGCACGGAGAAAGAGTCTGATCTTTCTTTTGGGACCATTAATAAAGACCTTTGTCTTGGTACCGAAAAAGGAGAACTAGGGAAGCAAAAGGTTAGAGACAGATATAGGCCAATCAGCTTTTCTTACTTAAGGAAGTGCCTACCTACTTGCTTAGACAAACTTCTTTTGCGGCCAAGCCAAATCATTTTAGATCAGATTACGCTTTCTTTTTAGGGAGTGCCCTTTCTATGAGGCGAGAGTACTACTGACTTTGGTAGGAGGAGAAAAGCTAGAGGTGAGGCAATTTGGTTGAAGCAGCATCTTCCAGACTTTCCCTCTCTCTCACTTGAACACAAGGAAAGCTCCGCAAAGAAGATTTGCACATCGACGAGCTATGGGGTAGGTACCCGGGCCTGAAGTTTATGAAACTAACAACCAGATCCCTAAAGTTTATGAAACTAAGAACCAGGTCCCTAAAGCATACAAAGCTGACAACCAGGTTCTTGAGGTTTACAAAACTGACAACCAAGTCCCTAAAGTTTATGAAACTAACAAACAGGTCTCTAAAATTCTGAGACCTAACTCACGGGTCACCAAACTCCACTAATTAATAATGAAAAACAATCGTGGCAGACGACCAACAACTAACAATTTTCATCAAACTCTAAATGCTATGACACAAAAAATTCTCTCCACGCACCACCACAATTACATAATTACCCTTACCATCTAACACATAAATACTTCACTACTATTAGCGCTAACACACAAGCAAAATTAGCTCGACCCGAGAATTCTCTATCGTTACATCTAAGAGCACCCCACCAGCATTAGTAGAAGCAAAAGACCAAAAATCACTATGAGCCGAAGGTATAAGTTGAGCGTCCTTCTCCTCGCAGGCACTTCCATACTAGATACTAGCTAAGATTGTCTAATCTCAGATTATCCACGCCTGAATGTTTCTTGGGGAGAGATCACTTGCACATTGATGGTTATTCGACCGGTCACTTTTCCTTGCCCACAACTTACACAAACCAGAAAAACAAAAGCCCGAGTAAATACCCAGAGACCCAACCTGTGGATGACAATTGTGTGGCGAGGTAAACAAAGCCTATTGGGCCTAACAGTTCATGGCCCAAAACCAACGAAAACTACTCTGTGATTCATTTAAATGTCCCACAACCTGATTACTTGTTCTTGCACCAGAAAATTGAGCCTCACCAAATTATGCGACCCAATCAAACAAATACACTTCTTCATGGCTAACCGATGGCCACTCACTACCCTCCACTTGACAACGGCCGTAGGTCATGCGGCAAATCTTGGGATTGGAATTAGAATTATCAATCATTCAGAGATTCTTGGTAATGTCACCCCGCATGGACAAATTTGAATCTCCACGTAAATTTTGCTCCTTTGTTTCACACACTACCTCCCCTACACCAAAAAGGGTATCGTAAACATCCGTGCTGGTGGAATTTACCTGAATCACCGTCCCTTGATTTCACCAAAATTTGAATCATCTCACTAGACACCACAATTATCCTCTATCCCCAACTTACTGCCACGCATCCCAATCATGAAATGTTCCACACAACTGTAGATGGAGGGGGCTATCAAAGACCGAAACCCCTCTAACCTTTTCTTCACAACTCTGATGTCGAGGAAGACACGTGCCACCTCTGTAACTCCATGTGCATGCACCTAAAACACATACCCTGATATTGAAAGCCCTACTCACCTCAGTGGGGGAGGATAAGACAAGGAGAGAGTTGTTTCTATAGAGACGAAACAACTAGACTTCAACTTGCTTATTGAACACTTCAAAACCCACATTGCCACCTCCATTTCCAGCCTCGTGACACCATCAAATATACAATTAGACATGACTTCGAAAACTTCAGCCCAACAACCATAGTTATCAAATGTGTCCACGCCCCCGCCTTGGTGCCTTAGGAGGATAAAAATGCCTAGTCAATTAATCAACTAGGTACACGAGTTGGACTGCAGCCTATTAATTTAAGCGGGTGCCTCAACTGTGATATCCCACATAGAATAGATGTTGGAGGACTTGTGTGTGCCTTATAAGTGGCCACCCACTACCACTGGACACCAACCTTCCATGGACTTTTGGATGGGCTCGTGGTAGGCCCTAGTTGACCCAGGTGCTTAGTGGGTCAGTGCGTGGTGGACTGGCTTCGGGCTCAGTTCGTTACAAATGGTATCAGAGGCGGGTCCAAACCGAAAATGTGTTGGAACACATCGCCCGGGGTACCGATCCTTTGGGCCTCCTTTAGGTCTTGACGAGAATGTCAAGGATTCAAGTGGAGGAGATTGTGATATCCCACATCGAATAGATGTGGAAAGACTTGTGTGTGCCTTATAAATGGTTACCCACTACGACTCGGCACCAACCTTCCATGGACTTTTAGGTGGGCTTGTGTAGGTCCTAGTTAACCCATGGGCTTAATGGGCCATGCGTGGCGGACCGTGCTTTGGGCTAGGGTCGTTACATCAATCGCCTAAGAACTCAAATTTGACTAGGCGCTCTCCTGCCTCTGACCCTTTAAAACAATAAAAACAAATAAAAAGTAAAAGAAGATAGGAAAAAAAATGTTCATGTTCTCTATCTCTCTAACTCTATTAAACTAGGAGACTCTCTTAGATAATGAGTTAGTGTTTTGTTGGACTCTCTTTCTTTTTGAAGTTTCAATCTTTCTCCGATACTTCTTTTTTCTAAATAAACTTTGACATTTTTGTTGGATGTTTCAAACTATTATTGCGAGACTCAAAAGAAATTAAAAAGTTAGGTCTTTTATGATGATATTAATGATGAAAAAGATAAATCAAGGAAAAGTTTTTTTTTAATAGGCAAGTATGGCTCCTTGGTACGCGGATTGGAACCAAGGACTTCAAGGTCTTTGCGTTGAGTGCCCTTGCCATCTCTCCCAACCCTTCGGGTCAATCAATGAGAAGTACTTGGATGTAATTGGGCCATAAACAATGAAAAGAAAAGGAATCTTACAAGTGAGATTAAAATTGAACAAATTTATCTTGAAAAATGAACTAAAAATTTGTTAAGACTATAAATTCATCAATATATTGTATATTGTCTAGTCATAGCAGGTAAAACTATTTTTTTTGTACTTCAATTTCTGAGTGAGCAACTAGGCGACCTTGACCGCCTACTACCACCTAGTCGTTTTAATAAAAATGCTAGCAACAACCCCATCTTCGTTGAATAAATGACAATGCCCAAACATCTATTAAGCACATGACATGAACCTTCCAAAGAAGCTAGGGGATGGTCGATTCATGTCAAAGACGAAAAGAATCAAATCCTTTATGTAGATTTATCATTTATTTTTAATATATATTGATCCTTGTAACTATCATTGAGAAACAATAAAATGGTTAGGCATTTCAACAAACTCCCTCCGTCCCTAAATAATTATTCTGGACACACATTAAGAAAAACTAATCGACTCTCATAAATATTGGTATAATATGTAATTTTATTTAAAGCCCATGTGCATGTGGGACCATTATTAAAGTAGGAAAAAAAAGTAAGGGTAAAATGATAAAAGTGTTTTCAAAAAAGGGAAAGTTTAAAAACAAGATATTTTTTTGGAATGGACAAAAAAGGAAAGCACAACAATTATTTAGGAACGGAGAGAGTAATAAAAAACTGGATGGCCACAATCTCTGTGCTGAGAAGGGATATATTAATGATGGTATTCCCAAAAGTAGTGGTCGAGATGTTAATCAATAAACGACCACTCATTATGAATCCGTGTCACTGTTTTTCCATATATACATGATCTAAAAAATAAAGAGTTGATAATAAGAACCTGAATTATGAAATGGATGCAGATAAACCCACTTCCACAATTAAGTTTAAATGCTAGAAGTATCAAATAAATCCACACTCACCTCCTTAGCACTAATAAGAGCATCACTGGTTTGCACTAGCCCAGATGATGGGGCTTTAGGCTCTTGTATCTTCACTGGAATAGGAATCAAACAAGCCCTTGAGTACTTTCAACAGAGAATAGACAAGAGTTGATGTGGGAAAATATATAGCATAATTGCAAAATATAATGCAAATATTATAGCACCCACTTGTTAAATGCGGATATGCAAATCTTTTACCCTTGGTTCCCATAGCAAGGAAGAGACATGCATGATTTAAAGCATATCCAATCCCAACTGTACGTATCTGCATATGAAATTATTAAAATGAGTAGTGAACGAGGGCAAATGTAATCATATTTCTAGATTCTAGCAATAAAGTGGAAACTTTTCTTCTTCTATTCAAACTTACGTTGATCACAGGAAAAAGAGAACACTATCATTACCTTTCTAAAGCAAAATCGATAGATGTGCATGATTGAGTTAGCTCTAACATTCTCGCTTGCACCCCACACGGACACTCCAAACTACTTGATTTTCTGTTAAGCCCACTAAGAACTTACTTGGACTCAAAGTATCACAAAACAATTCTAGATCAGTAGGAGCCAATCATGAATCATAGACCCAAAGTGCTTATAACCAGGTGGATACCAACCAAGGGTTCTCAACTAAAAGCCCTATTATGAAAGAGTAATCTCAGGCTTGTCAGCAACGTAACCCAAAATAATCATCCCAACTTTGACTCCCAATTGATGTGTCAAACAAGAATTTGGATGGAACCCATTATTTAACATGCAAATACTAATATTTTATGAACTCCGAGTGTGTGTCCGCTTAAAGACATATCTTTATAGAGCTGGTCTGATGCAGTTAAAGGAAGCCCAAGAAAGACTCTGGCTGTTCAGTTTAGACTTTTGAAGTTTTCTAGTCATTTAGGTGGTCTAGAATCTTGCCTCATGTCTTCAAAATATTCTTCCTAGTCCTATCTGCTTCCTAAGTTTCTTTACTATGTTAATTTTGTCTACGACTGCAATTTGCTGTCTTGCATGACATTAGGTTGGAATCATTTTATAGATAAGGTTATTAGGCTTAGTTAACTATTGCGGTCTTTTAGGTCAAAACTTGGTCTCCAAGATAAGTTGTCTTGGTGTCCAAGTTATAGCCTCCATTTGTATTGCTATGTACTTCATATTTCAGCATTTTAGGAATTATTTTGATGCGTGATGCATCTTCCTCTTGGTTGTAAGGCTAAATAATCTTATTACTTCAACATTCTTGTCCTTCTTTTGTTATTTATTTTCATGCACCTTGTTCCTTGCATATCAAACATGACTTCTTTTTGTTCAACACTAAAAGCTAGCATATGAAAACCCTCGGTGAAGCCCAACTTTAGAACGCCTAAAACCCATAGATCAGAGCCCATACACATCCCATACATCAATTTTGGTATCAGAGAGCGAGATCCTAAATTTTAGTCCTAGGTCTTATCCAAGATTGTGTTCAATATCCCAGATTTGAACCGAATGGGTGGCTCATGGAATTTTCTTATTGGCTCTCTTTGCTTGAAGATTATTTTGATTCCAAAATTGATGCAGTACACGTATATGGGCTCTATTAACGTATAAGAGTTTTTTAAGTTGGTTTTCAACAAGGGTTTTGTATGCTGACTTTCAAGGTTGACTAGAAAATAAAACAGGTTTGAGATGCAACGGAAAAGGTGCATAAAAATAAATAGCAAACGAAGAAGAAGGTTGAAGTAGAATGTAGACCCAGGTATCACACCTAGGGTTTGTGAGCCTCATACCTGAGAGGAACATCAAAAATATTCAATCAAATACAATTTAGCCAATAACTGCTGAAATCTGGAGTACATAGCAATATAACATCAAGACAACTTGGTGGCCAAGTAGTCTTGGAAACCAAGTTTTGACTAGAAGCATTCTTCGACCCAAAAATATTTTAACTCCAAATAATAGAAGTTCATGGAATTTCAGTTGAAACTATTGCAACATATTCATAATATCCTTCTGTTTAAGAATTTCTAAATAATTAATACAACATATTAAAATTAAAGATTCAGAGAATTTATAGAAACCCATACATGAAATCAAAAGACAAATTAAACACATTTTATCAAGTAAAATTATAAAGGATAATAATAGTATAAGATGAACTCATCCTAGAAAGTGAAAACTAAAAGAACAAATGTAGATGCATCAAGATAAAGAAACACGTTTGACACATGATTTATTGTAAACTAAAAAATTTAACTTTTCCAACACCCTTAGGCTTTCCAGATTTACACTTAAAACTCTTTGTAAACCACAATGATCATTTATAATCACTTATCTAATGATCAAGTAACATTATCAGTATATTAACTCATGAAAATCATAAAGTTTTTTCTTTGGAGAGTAAAACTCATTATCCATACATTTCTTTCTTGCACTTAACAAATCTTATTTAGCTTAACTATTTATTATTAGAACTTTTGGTTTCACATGGATCTAATGATTTTATTACTGGAACAAGATACTTGACCTTGATAGCATTAACACAATCGGTCATAGACATTCAGCATTCAAACAATGCCTCTTAATGCATTCAGACCATTCAGGAGTTTATTCGGCATTCAGCTCTTAATGCTATCAAACACACCCTAAGGATGAACTTAAACTACTCCCTCCGTCCCTAAATGAGTATCCGTTTTTGTTTATGATTGTGAACAAAAATGGACACTCATTTTAGGACGGAGGGAGTACCATTTTGTAAGTGAGGTTAGAAATTCTCCTAATTTAATCAGTTAAAACTTATGCAAACAGATTTTGGCATACTCAGGGACGGAGCCAAAGCATATTGAGGCATTCAAATGAATGCACTCAATTTAGATAGAAAATTCTTTTAATACATAATTTTCACTTTGAGCCCTTGCTTGTGTCATTTTACACTTGGGCTCCCAAGAGTTTTAAAAAATATATAACTAAAACTTGGGTATTTTAGGATATTATATTATAATTGTTGTTTGGTAAATTCAGCTATTATGTTGTTGGGTAAATTATGTTCTTGATTTGAGTAAATTAGGTTGTTATATTTTAGATTATTATGTTGTTCGTTTGTGTGAATTTGGATACTATGTTGTTAGGTAAATTATGCTATTTCTTTAGGGGTTAATACTTTGTTTGTTCAACTTAAAAGCAATGATCCAAAATTAAAATTTGGAATATTTGCTCTTTATATATCAAATATCATACTATAAATTTGATTTTTTATCTTATTTTTATAATTTACATTTTTTGTTATTTAAATTTATATATTTTGGTACTTTTGCGTTATTTAAGATTTTTAGTATTACTACAGTCCGCAAAAATCATGGCTCCCGCCACTAGGGTACACTAGGAAAACTAAATAACAACCCTCTGATGATGACAACCTTTTCGTTACAACTGAAAGTACAATTACGACAGTGCATAGAAGAAACATACCTCGGTCTTCCTAAATTGCATCAGACAATCATAAATTGCAAAACCCTCCGACTCCAATGCAATCTGGAGGATGTTCTTTTAGAGTTAGTAAAACACCATAAAGAACGAACATGAGTGGTCTACAGATTATTGATGAAAAAGGACTACACATTTATGCAAATACGATTTACATACAGGTAGCACTAAAACATAATGAGGAAAACAAACCGGTGCAGGTTGGTTTGTGGTCATTAAATCAATAGCAGTATGAGTGGCGCAGATAAGGAAAAAGAGAAAACAGGCACATATAGACATCAATAGACATACTCTTAAGACATCTTCAATTGAACTGTACAAGGGATCACAGACCATTGATCTCATGCTACTCAGCTCACATCATTCAACTGTTGACCACCATCTTATGTCATTTGCTCATTTAAATATTTTCAGTTACTACCACATTCCAAAATCATTCTCCTCCTAGAACACAAGCATGTTCGGGGTTGCCAACAGACCTTAAATACATTTTGAATATTTTGCACTAAAACAGGGATAAGGGGGAAAAAAAGAGAAAAAAGAACCCAACATATACAAGGACAATTGCCATGCCCCACATGCATGCCAAAAAGAGACGACACTTAGTTTGAAACAGAGGAAAATAAGTTATTACTGTTTTACCTGAACCTATGTCACATAAACTCTGTTGAACATTCGATACATTTAAATTTGGCACATCACCCGAGTGTATTTTAAAAGAAAGAACCATATAGCCTTTTTCTCAATCTCCATGTGAATGCCCAACGAGTAGGAATTAAGAAAAAAAGGATTCCTGGAATATAAATTTTTATAAGGGTATGGAATGTGTATCCATTGGATATGCCACCAGAAAGCGTATACAATAACCCATTGAAATCATGATATAGTTCATAACATTATCTGCCTACCAAGCATTATTATGTACTTTGATCAAGGAACCATAAATCAGAATGCAATTGTGAAATATTGGAGTACAAGTATTAATCTCAAAAAATGTCAATTATAGCTTAATCTGAGGCAGACTTGGCAGGCACTACTTCCATATACCTGCATAACAAACACAGAGAACGCTCGACACATCCCACCCCCATCACTCGCAACCGAGTCCACGTAACATACCTCTCCTTCCACCAAGCAATCTTCCCTCCCCCAAACACACACACAGCCAATACAAAAAAAATTAAAATAAATTAGAATAATTGCTAAAAAATGGAAAACTTTATAAGAGGAATGAACAAAAAGTAAGCTCAAAAGTGAGAAAAAGGAGAAAAAAAAAGGAGAGAGAAAAAAACAACAACAACGAGAGTTTGAAAAAGACCCAGCTTCAACACACAAGAAAGATCAACAACAGCAATTCCTCTAAATGAACCAAATTCTTTCCGCCTAAGAGAGCCCAAAATGCCCATGAGAGGCCTTAGTTCTCTCTCCCACACTCCACCCTTCACAATTTTTGGTGTTCTTCACTCACTATAATCGGTTTTCCTCTATTTTGATTAAACAATGGCCAAGATGACCAAATTTCAGCCTTAGCCAGATAGATGAAGATATTTTGGACTAATTTGCATAATAACTAATTAGTGCATGACTATGCTGAAAAGGAAAAGCTGCTGAAGCATATGATTGATTAAGAGAAAGGAAGGCTCACAGGTTGACCATCATCGCGAGTAGTTCCAGTAGAATTTATATATAGAGCTATTGGCTCCTTGGGATCCATATAATGCAGATAAAATAATTGTGCAACCACAAGCTCGGTGACTATAGGCACCAACTGTAAATAAAACTTTGATTATTAGTATCAGATTAACCATTAAAAAATACTAAAAACAAAAAAGAAATTCTTAGAATGAATACCAGATTCTCTTCTACTATATCGGCTAAACAACGAAGTGTTAAAATAATCTATCTTACCCTAATGAATTATAAAACTTTAGAGCAAAAGAAGTGCAACAATAGACAACATGTGGAATTGGTTTTGTCATACTTTTAAAGTTATAACTAGAGATCATGCACGTGCTTTCGTGCATGGGGAACTTTTAGCATGTTTGTGGGAAGGTAATGGCACAAGTCAAATGTTTCTTGTCAAATATATTTCTTTCCAATTATACTCATTTTGTTTTCACAATTTACGTATCACTCATTAAACCAAGTCCATGATTACACTATGGCTTAGAGCACAGATTTCACATCTTCGACTGAAATTTGAGGAAAATAATTAAAATACAAACTGCGTACGCTCTGATTTAATTATATGCTAGTCTCAAAGCCCCTACATCTATAAAACATATAGACCTAAATTAGAGAAGGTTCCTTCTCAAAACTGTGTAGAGCAAGAAATATGATTCAATCCCCAAATTAAGGTCCCTCCTGTTCTGTATGGTAGATATTGCAAACACAAACTCTAAAAATGCAAAGTCAACTACAATTCAGAATGAATAGCTACAAACTTTAAGTCTTTTCCATAGGAGAGGAAAAACAACAGAGCAAAGGAGAGACAAATTTTTTGTGATATACTGATATCCACACACACACTAATGATCAGTGTGTGATCTTGGGCTGCTACATACTAATGACACTCCAGGGGAAAAAGCCAAAAGCACTTACCGTCTTACCGATAATGGGAATGTTCTTGAAAACCAGCCTGCCTTCCTCCTTAGATAATACACACATCATCCAATGCCACCGAATGATCTCTCTTCTCAATCACCAGTCACAGACCACAAGAAATGACTCATAAGACCTTCCAAATTTGTCGTAACCCCAAAGAGAAGCTTAAAGAGAGATAGATAATTAATTGAGATGCTTGAAAGGCAAGACTCAATCAAGGTGAGCGGCGTGAGCCTGCCTGCAGCGAAAAAATAAGCACGCTTTCACCCATCCAAACGCTTGGACACTTTCTCCGGGATAGGATCCCAAAAGTTGATACACCAAGGGTTTCTACCCAAGGGAACGCCGAGGTAAGTAAAAGGCCACTCTATCACGATAATCCTGCCTAGCGAACCAAACTCACTTCAAAACCTGACTCTCTATATTAATCCCAACTAAACCACACTTGAACAAATTGACCTTCAAACCGGAAAAATGACTCAAACTTTCGTACAACAGTCGGGACATGTTGAACAGCAGAAAAATATTTATGTACCGATCTCAAGTGACTAAGACTAAGGCTGAGTTGACTTGAGTCGAGTCAAGACTTGTTTCATCAACCCTCACCCCTTCGGAAAAAAGTAACATGGTATCATCCACAGACAAAAGTTGGGACACTGTAAACTCATCTCTAACTACCAAACGCCCGTCGATGAGACCACTTTCTTGACATCTCGAAAATAATATGCTAAGCACATCAATAGCCAAGGTAAACAGAAAAGGGGACAAGGGCCCCTCGTCAAAGGCCCCTCGAAGCTCTAAACCCCTTCTTATGCTTTCCGTTTATCATGACCGAAAGCGAAGCTAAAGACACACCCCGTCTCCATGACAAGATCAAGAAAATGCCAATGCACACAATCATATGCCTTCTCAAAGACAAGCTAAAGGACACGACCCCTCTGACCCGTACAATGTCCTCCACCACCTTGTTCACCACTAAAGCAGCATCAATGAGTTGGCGGCCCCCAAAAAGAATACTGCACTGCGGAAATCGTATCGGCTAAAACAACACAAAAAACACCTTTGTAATAATCTTATACACACTAGTCACCTAATGGAACAAAATGGACTCATCCTTTTTAGGAAAATCTTCTTCTCTGAAGAGGAAATTAGGATGGCAGCGATAAGGCTCCCGGGCTAGATGGGTTTTTCAATGGCTTTACTTCATTCTTGTTGAGATGTAGTAAATGATGAGCTTTTTAGGGTCTTTTGGGTGTTTAATGGAAATGGCATTTTGGAGGAAGAGCATAACTCCACTTGTATTTCCCTTGTTCTTAAATAAAGGATTGATATGTTAAGGTGAGTGATTATAGCCCTATTAGTGTGGTTAGCAAGTGTCTATAGGATCAGCGTCTATAAGAGGATCATCACTGAGGTTTTGCCCATGAGACTGAGCAAAGTGTTTGTGGATTGATGCGGTCCATAAAGGGGTCAAGGAAAAGCCAATTTAAGAGCGCAAGAAGCTCCATAATTTGCTTGGGTTATAGGCGGAGCACTCAAGTTATTTAATTAATATTAGTCTTATTATAGGGTATAATTGGATTAGGTCAGTTTTATATTAGTTTTCTTATTATTTTTCTAGTTAAGGATAATTTCATAATTTTCCATTTTGCTGGGAATGGGACTTAAGATTAACCTAGGAGTCATATTTATTTATTCAGTAATTTAGTTGAATCCAAATCCTTATCGGATTTCTCTTTTAGTTGTCTTTAATTACTTTCTAGTTTAATCTTAATCCTTTTGGGTTTAGGAATTAGTATTAGCCTATATATATCTTGTTATACTTTTAGTTTATAGACAGAATATTGAATGAAGAGTTTGTCAGCAGCAATTAAGCTTTGCTTTATTGAATTGTGTGACGCAATTCTCTAGAGAGTGATACTCAAGAACCCTAGAGTTATGGTTAAGGTTGTCTGAGGTTGCCTGGTGTAAAGATTTGTCGTCCTTTTTCAGCCTTAATTACTGTATCAGCTACTGTTCATAGTACCCGAAAATCCTTGTGCAACTCTCTGTTTGCGAGCCTAAACGATCCCAAAACCTTCACCTTTTTACTCTACCTAATACAGCTCTCTTTTCGTTCTTTCCAGTTGTGTTCTATATAAAAATTTGGCCCAAACTTTGTACCTAAGAGTAGCCATGCTTGTCCTGCATTAGGGATACCATCTTGGAGGCTCAGAGTGCCTTTAGAAGGAGGAGTCAAAGCATTTTTTATTTTTTTTTACAAGTAGAGTCAAAGCATTGCCGCAGCCCTAGGAGCTAATAAGGTGGTTGAGGATTTAGATTATGGAGACAAGAAGGGCCTAGTCTTAAAGCTTGACATTTGAGAAGGTGTACGATGGAGTGAATTGGAGGATTCTCGATCATCTACTGAAGCGAAAGGGTTTTTTAGTCAGGGTGTCTCTGCTCTCCGTGATTCCAGGTCATTGTGAATAGTGAGGTGCAGGAGTGGTTTAGTGTCTCGATAGGTTTGCGACAAAGCGATCCTCTCTCCCCCTTTTGTTTACCCTGGTTGCGTGAGTAGGTTGATTTCGAGGAGTAAAGAGGTAGGGTCGGTAGAAGGGTGGTCGTGTGGGATGGATGATTTTAGGGTTTCCTATTTTCAGTTTGCAAATAACAAAGTCCTCTTCTTGGCCGAGGGAGCTAGAAATTTCAAGAATGTTCTTACTCTCCTGATCTTTGAGTCAATATATGGGCTTAAGATCAATCTTGCCAAATGTGGCATCACTGACTGGATGCTGAAGTAGGTAGTACCGATGCTCCTTGATGAGGTTATAGGGTTCTTTCGTGGCCTTAGTCGTGTCAGGGGACTTCCCTTGAGGGTATCCCAGGGTCGCATCTTCTTGGGACTCGGTTGTAGAGAGGGTGGATAGGTGTCTCGAAGAGTGGAAAAGGGCTTCTTTTTTTCTTGCTCGGAGTCGAATTACCCTTCCTACAACTTTTATTTCTAGTACTCCCCTTATTTCTTTTCCTTGTTTAAGATCCACGCAATGTGGCTGAGCGTTGAGAAGATTATGTGGAATTTCTTGTGGGAAGGGTTGGGACCATTGGTGGCTTGGGAGAAGTGTCTTCCTAAGGAGGGTGGCTTGGCTTTCAGAGATCTGGTTCGTAAGAACTTCTCTCTTGTACGTAAATGGCTTTGGCATTTTACCCGAAAAGGCAGTCTATTTAGCAAGTGTATTTGGCATAAAGTGATCAAGAGCAAATTTAGGATGCATCAGAATGGGTGGGAAGCTTTAGTGGCTCTGTTTCTTACAAAAGACAGTAGAAGTTCATTCTTTAAAATCATCACTTGCTTCACACTTTCACCTGGTCTAGGGTTGGGAATGGGGCCCAAATTCATCTTTGGGAAGACACGAGGGTGGAAATACTGTACGGGTGGAAGATACTGTGCTTCTGGGTGTTTTCCCACATTTGTTTCACCTCTCTCGATTCATATGGCTCCTCTTTTAGACTTTCATATCGAAAGTGGGTTTCTTAGTCTTTCTTCCAAAATCTCAGTGATCAGAGACCATTGAAGTTACCGCTCTCATTGATACACATTCCCGAAGCTATCGCTCTCATTGATACCCATCCCCAAATATGAGTTTCCCACAAGATTCTCGGATCTGGGCTTTGGAGGGTCTGGGCTTTACTCTAGTCCATTTGTTCTATCGTACTTGACTTGACCTCCGGATCCTTCTCCTTTCCCCATGGCTTTGTTTACATGAAAGCTTCCTTAGCATGGAATGTTGGTGTCCCCTCATTTAAAATTAGACCCTTTGAGTGGTCTTTAGTGCTTAATAAACTTAACACTAGTGACATGTTGGAAAAGCGTAGGCATAACATGATGATCTATCCTAATGGTGTGTGGTGCGCAAGAATTCGGCAGAATCTCATGACCATTTGTTCCTTTAATGCTCGTTATCTTTGGAACCGTAAGCTCGGGGTGGTTAGAGAGGACTGGGTGAGCACCAAGTATGTAGCCTCTTTCCGTGGAGACGCTGCCTTACTTTGGCAATATGGACAATTTGTTGTTCTGTGGTGTCTAGATCGGGCGTAACTCCAGAATCTTTAGGGATAGGGTGGTCTCGTTTGGTCTTCATGGCTTCTCTTAGGGCATCAGCTAGGGGAGCATTTTGAGCGGTCTCGCTTTCAGATATCAAGTGGGACTCAATCGCGACTTCTCATCCATTTTTGTATCTCCTTTCCTTTGAATTTAATGCAATTCTTTTCTCATCAAAATGAAATATGTTTGTGTTTGAGATATATCTCGGCATGTTATACTCCCTCCGTTGCACCCAAAGAGCATATGTTTGAAAAAACTAGTAATTAAGGGATATATAAGTATCATTAGAATTGGTCTTGATTATAAAAATGTTTGAGCATGGTTAATACTCTCTCAGTTCCAGGCAAAGAGTCCACTATACTATTTTGGGATGTTTCACTTAAAGAGTCCACTTTCAAAAAGTTAAGTTTACAATTTTTATAATTTTTCATCTTTACCCTCCACTTGGGTTGTAATCATCTTGGTTGTGCTTAAATATTTTTGTAATTATGACCAACAAATGAAACCTAATATATCTCTTAATAATTAGACTTTTCAAACGTGGACTCTTTGGGTGGAACGGAGGGAGTATATTTAAACCACATGAGGAGAGAAAAGTTATAAAATTATGAAGATTATAGGTATAATTTTTGAAAGCGGACTCTTTATATGAAACATCCCAAAATAGAATAGTATACTCTGGAACAGAGGGAGTATCATTAAGGAGTTGGATGCATTCACGATGTTTGTCTTCAGCTTTCATTTTAGAGGTGGGATTGGAATTGAAATTGGAGATGGAACCAAAAGGGGGAATTTGTTGTTTAGGGTTTCGAGTTTCAAAATGGAGTGGGTTTATGTTAAACCCTCTAGCTTTCTGTATATGCATAGTGGTGCCGGTGGTTGTGAGGGGAGGGAGAAGAAGAAAGCTGGGAAGAAATAAAAGGAAAAAGAGTTTAAAACATAATGGGCTTGGCTGATTGAACATCTCTATACTAATAATATTTATTAGCAACCAATAAGGGAAAAATAGTCATTTTCAAAAAAAAAATTAACCTACTTAACGAACAAATGCTGACCCTAGGTCCTAAAATTGAACAAAAATTCAAGTCTAGTCCTCTGATTAGTAAATTTTCCAAGTGGGGACCATTACAGTTAAAATGGACAAGTACAAGAACAAAAAATTATTTAATTCTTTTTAGTTTTACAGAAATAATTTCCATAAGCATTAACAAAGGGTAAAAGAAGCAGGGGTGGTATTGTCATTAAATTAAAATAACTCAGAGACATGTTTGGTATTAGGTACTTATTTAGATAGAAAAGTCAATTTCAATACCCTAATTAGTAAAATGCAAGTTCGAGAACCATTAAAGAGAAAAAGGACAAGTTCAGGGACCAAATTCTATTTAATCCATATATATATGACCTCTAAAGAAGTTTCCTTGATTTGTTAAAAATATACGTCATCCTAATAACTAACTCTAATTATAAATAAAAAGGTTCATCTCCCTTGATTATTACTTATCCGATTACTTTTACCTTGTTTTTTTCTATGACTAACGTCATCTCCCACATCTTCCTGTCGTTTATTAATTATGAGTGGACCCTAAATAATGTATTAGATCCTTTGTGGCATTGCTTAGTCATCAAACTTTGTGTCTTCATTTGATTCAAAGAATATGTTTCTGAATTTTCACCACATTCATAGCGGTTCACCACTGTATTCCCTATGGCTTCATTGCAAACACTATATATGTCCGTCAAAACGATTGTCACTTTGGTGCGCTCTTCAAGAACCTACATCAACTCTACATCAATCGACTGGGATTTTCGAAGATGGAACGGCCAAAAGAATTGAGCAAATGTACACCTCTAGGACAAGTATATGCTAATCAAGATGTTACTTAATAACTAGTTTCTCACTTAATTTTCCAACTTTTGGACGGCCTATGAATTCTGCTGCAATGATGAGAGAAACTTAAGCTTTTCCTCCCATCTTTTATCTTCTTTTACAGTAAAACTAATATTCAGGGAAAAGCGCACCCAAAGCCATAAGAATAAAGAAAGTACTTACTGGCAAGCCAATGTAAATAATCCTTTCATCAAGAAGTATGGATGCCAAATTTGGTGGAGGACTCCTTGACCTGCGCCCATAGTATGAGCCAGAACTTTCCTCCTGGCTCAAGCAATTTGAATGATTAGAAAACAATAATATGCAAATTCAGTCAAAAGAGTTGGAAACTTGACATGTCAGACTAAAGCAGAATGAAACTCTATTTCACTTTAATTGTTATGTTTCATGTATAGACTAAAGTTTATTTCTTAGCATCTGCTTCAGCTTAAGCTTAAACTAAGCTATGTGGTCTTTCATCCAATCAAGATCAATTAAATTAGTAACTTCCAATATGCGCGCTCGGTCGGTGAGAGTATGAAAAGGGAATTATTTTACTATTGAAGGATGCTTTGGATCTTAGAAGAGGTGTCATGATTGATGCACTGATGTACAGGTTTCACAATCCTATGGTTGTGTTGATTATATATGATGTGGTGACAAGAGATAAGAAGCATCCCAGTAAGGCCGTAATCTCACAGTTTTTTGGATTTGTTGCTACTTGAGTAGTTGGGAGAAAATGGACTAAAAGGATGAAAACGGATACATGGAATGTAGCTTGGGACAGAAGTACTAATGGAGACAGTCATGTGATAAAATCAAAATCAAGTTGGGTTAAGCAGAAAAGTGCTGTCAGTGCATTCAAATTTGGTACGTTAAGGTGATTCAATTCGGTATGACCTTGCACGCACCTCAACTTTATCTACCTTCCCCGACGAGTCCAAGGCAATACCTCTACACTCTGCCTATGCACTTGGGACTCTAAGGGGCTCCCCATAGGAATGAACCCAATAAGAAACCCAGCAATGGTTCAAAAGAGAATCTTTCTGAGATATGGTTTGGATACTTCTTATGATTATTGATATTTCAGTACACTCATACATGAGTCGCTCTCTATTTTTGGTCTCTAGAAAATAAATATGGACCATCCACACCCAAAAGAGAAAAAATAACAAATAAATGGGTCAGTCCTTTTGTTCTCCTCTCCTATATTACATTTTGGTTCTATTTACATACATATTTTTAGTAGCAATTTTATCACTATATAGAATGAAACTGAAAATAGTATCCAACACATATGTTGAATACAGTGATTATATCCAAAAAATATAATAATAATAATTACAAACATTGATGATAGTTTCTCTTTCAAACTTCACTTATAAAAATTTCTAGAATATAATTAAAGTATCAGTAGGTGTTATGGATAATATCAAGGACTTGGCTTCTTTCTTTGGGTGTAAGGTTGCTAGCCTTCCATCTTCCTATCCCGGGTTGCCTATCGGGACTCATACAAGAGTAAAGCAATGTGGAATCTGGTGATTGAGAGATTTAAGCGTAGATTGTCTGGGTGGAAGAAACAACTCTTGTCCAAGGGAGGGAGGCTTGTGTTGGTTAGGAATACTCTCTCTAGCATGCCTAACTATTTTTTGTCTTCCCATCTCGATTCGTAATAGATTAAAAAAGCTTGAAAGAGATTTTTTGTCAGTCGGAGGAGTAATGTAAATATCACCTGGTAAAGTGGGTTAAGGTTTGTACCACTGTGAAGGATGGAGGCTTAGGAATCAAAAATCTCAAACTTTTCAATGAGGCTTTGTTGGGGAAGTGGTTATGGAGATATCTTACAAACAGGAATGCCTTTTGAAGGACAGCGGTGGTGGGTTAAGTATGGAAAAGGGGATCACAGGTGGTTCCTTAATGTCATTAGTTCTCCCTAAGGGGTGGGGATTTGGAGAGCTATTAGAGGTGGTTGGACATCCTTCGAGAGACACGTTTCGTTTGAGATAGGGAATGGGGATTCTATTAGATTTTGGAAAGATAAGTGGTGCAACAACTTAGAGTTATGGAGGGCTTTCCCTAATCATTTCAGGGTTGCTTTGGGTAAAGATTGTGTGGTGAGCTCGATTTTGTCTTTGGAAGAGGGCAGGGTGTCGTGGAATCTAACTTTTTGCAAAAATTTCCAAGATTTTTTTTTTTATAAGATAATAAATACCAAAAAGCGTCAAAACAGGTGACGCGTCCTATGTACATAGGACGTATACAGCCAGACTAAGTAAGATTAAGACTATTGACAACATCAACAAAAGAATGATTGGAAGAACCAAGGTTGTCCAGAGACTCACAACACCAAGAGGATAGCGTGCGAATAAGACTAGTTTTCAGCTGCTCCGTAGTCCCCTAAATGCTATCAAACACCCTTCTATTCCTCTCCCTCCATAGTCCCCTCAATGCTATCAAACGCCCTTCTATTCCTCTCCCTCCATATAGTCCAACAGACACCCAAGGGCGCAGCCTCCCAAACGTGGTTTCTCCTCCTGCGTTTATACAAGGACCAACTCAAAAAGAACTCTTTGATCAAACTAGGCATAACCCACGACAGCCCAATCAGACCAAAAATCACATTCCACAAGACCTTCGCCATAGAACAATGAAGAAGGAAATGGTTAGTGCTCTCTCCACTATTTTTGCACATAAAGCACCAGCTAGTATAAATTTTCCGACGTCGGCGTAAATTGTCTCCAGTAAGAATCGCATCATGGCATGTCTCCCACACAAAGAAAGCCACATGACTAGAAACACTCTGCCAAGGAAAGGGTGCGCTGCCAATGTTCGAGAGCTTGCAATAGTATGATTTGATGGAGAAAGAATTGCTTCTGAAGCCTTCCCACCTCACCTTGTCCTCAATTGTATTATCAACACGCTGAGTGTAACTCTTCTCAAAACAAATTCATACACATCTCCATTTCCCAATAGTGGAAGTATCTCCGAAAAGTAAGGTTCCATGATATCCTGTCTTCGTGCACTTGCAAAACTGAGTTAACAAAACAGTATTCCTCCCGAGCCAAACCAAAAAGACTAGGGAAAGCCCTCGAAAGCTCCATCTCACCGCCCATATATCTTTCCAAAATCTCACCGTAACCAATCCCCTATATCAAAGTGAATGTCTCGCAAAAGATTCCCAATACTTAAGAATAACTTTCCAAACCCCCGAACCATAGGGACTAGAGATGGTCTTTAGAAACCACCTATGGTTACCATCCCCAAATTTGCAAATCACAACTCTCCTCCATAGCCCAACCTTATCAACCAAAAACCTCCAAAGTCATTTTCCCAAAAAAGTTACGTTGAACACACTTAAGTTTTTAATGCCTAAACCACCCCCTTTCACCTCAAAGCACACTGTAGCCCACTTCACCAAGTAATATTTTCGATCCTCTCCCTGGCCTTCCCACAAAAAATTCCTTTCCAACTGTTCAAGCCTATTGCGGACTGAAGAGGGAATCACGAAAAGAAAAGCTGGACAAAGTACTTTTCACCAACGTCAACATCCCCGCTTTAGATAATAACTGTTTCTTCTAACCCGCCCACCAACTTTTGAATCTATCCAAAACCGAATCCCACGTGGCTTTGTTTTTGAACTGAGAACCCAAAGGCAATCTTAAATAAGATTGGGAACTGGTTCTATTTTGAGGTTTTTTGGGTAGTTGTACCGGCAGAAGGTAGGTTTTTTGGGAGATAGAGTGATATTGGGGGGTTCTAAGGAGAAGAAATTTGAAGTTAATTCGTACTATCACGCTCTTCTTAATGGTAGGAATCTTTCTTTCCCTTGAAGGTGGAAGACTTCATCCCCCTATAGAGTGGCTTTCTTCGTATGAAAAGATGTTAACGAAGCCATCTTAATAGGGACAACCTACCAAGGTGCCACATAATCTATGTCAATCGGTGCTTCGTGTGTAAGAGGAGTAGGGAGAGTGTAAATCATTTGTTGCTCCACTGTCGAGTCGACAGAGTTGTGGGGTTTGCTGCTTAGTCTTTTTAATCTCTCATGGGTTATACCGCAATCTATTAAAGAGCTCTTTTCTATTTGGTTGGTGTTTAAGCGTAAGAGGAAGAAAATCATTTGGGAGGCGCAGAGCTAGGTGTGTGCTCGACTATTTGGAGGGCGAGGATCGGAGGGCTTTCGACAATGAGGAAGGATCCATGATTTGTTTAAAGAACACCTTGCTCCGCACTTTGTTCTTTTGGTGTTCAAAAAAAGAGAGTGCTTCTGCGGGCACTGCATTTCTTTTGTAGAATTTGTGAATAATTTTACCATATCTAGTTAGCTCTTTTCGTAAAGTATACTTCTAGTGTACGCAAAACGGGTCACCTGTTTTGGCGCTTGTTGATATATATATATATATATATATATATATATATATATATATACTTATCAAAAAAAATTAAAGAAGTATTCCCTCAATCCAAAAAAAAAAAATTCATACCCTCCTTTTTATTTTCCAAAAAAAATTCTCATTTCTAAAATTCAAGCTATAAATCTTCATGTATGCTTTTACAATTTGGGATTTCCATTTTTTTGTCATCTTAATGATAGGGCGGCGGATGAGCTCCTTGTCCTCATTGATACTCTTTCCTGGGTATTTTCCATTTTTATCAAGACAAGTTTTTGAGCGTATGGACTTTATTCTTGTTGTTCTTTCCTTTCACACTTGATTAAATACCTTGTTCCTTCCCATTTCCATAGTCCTTGTTAGTTTGAAAGGCTAATGTTCCCTTAAAAATTAGAGGTTTTGTGTAGTCTTTGATTCTTAATAAACTCAATATTAATGATATGCTCCAAAAGCGTAGGCATAGTGATTTCCCCATATGAATGTGATATGCAAGACTGCAGCAGAGTCTCATGATATATGTTCCTTCATTGTAGTGGAGCCAGATATTTGTGGAATTAGTTGGTTGCGGTGTTTGGTGAAGCTTGGGTAAGTCCTGTGTCTATTTCCTCTTACAAGTTCGAGGATTCTGAAAGGATGGAGATGATGCCATGCTATGGCAGTGCCGGCTGTTTGCCATTTAATGGTGCTTGTGGACGGAGTGGAATTCCAAATTTTTCAGAGATCAGTTGAAACTTTTTTGGGATAGAATGGATTTTATGGCCTTTCTTTGGGCATCGGCTAGGGGCACTTTCCGGAACTCCGCTTTCTGTTATTGAGCACGGCTGACACGCGTTTTTATTTTAGTTGCTCTTCTTGTATTTTCGTTTGTTTTTTTTTCATTTGTTATGATGGACTTCTCGTTCATCCTTTTGAATTCTCCCTCTTTTAATCTACTGTAACTCTTTTCTTATCAAAAAAAAATTATTCTTTTACAAAAAAATTCTTTGATTTGTAAACATGGTATTCAATTGTAATGTAAAACAAAACAAAACAAAAACAAAAAAAAAAACTATTGCAGCTTAAAAGAAATATGAAGAAATAAAATCGCAATATTAAAAGTTTGACTTATCAAATGAGGCTATTTTTGGGGACATAGTATATTGTGTACTAGAAAAAAGAAGTATCATGTGGCACCTTTGTAAATTTGTTAAGTAATTTTAGTTTGAATGCACTCGGGAAAAACCCTAGCTCCACATAGTTATTAAAGGCAGAAGGCGAGAGGCATTTTTTTAAGGCGAGAGGCAGGCGACCAAAAGGCGAGCAAGGCGAAAAATAGTATATATATTTATTTATTTTATTGTAACAAATTCCAAAGCATGTATAAATGAGAACAATATATGAAAAGGAAATAACTATTATAGCAACAAGTCCAAATCCTGAATTTTTTTAAAAAAAAGTTGAAATGTAAACAAAAAAAGACAAGTCAACAACACAAATTCAACATTCAAGAAAATTAAATAGAGTAGAGTGGTAAACAAAATAGAGTAGAGTGGTAAACAAAAAAAGACAGAGTAAGTAGCATTAAAAAAAATCCAAATCCTGAATTAAAAAAAAAAAAAAAAGATGTTGAAATGCCCAAAAAAAGGAAAAACTAGAAATAGAAAAAAGAATTCATTCTATAATACTTTGATAAACAGAAAAAGAAAAGAAAAAGAACCAAAAAAGAAAAGAGACCGCGAACTACCGAGAGAGACAATAAAGTTACAGTTTCTTTGTACAGACCTGTTCGTGCAAGTCATCGATGTCAAATCGCACGCAGGGCTGGTCAATTCCTTCCTATCGTTTGCTAGGGCTAGTCGCGTCGTTCACTAGGGTTTGTTCGCTTCGATCGCAATCAGGTTTGTTTTGTTTCATCGAGAGAGAGATGGACGCAGAAAAGTTACGGTTTCTTTTTACTTCTATTATATTATGTTGTTTGGTTAAAAAACGAAGCATTTAGACATCGTTTAGGTCCTGTCACAAAGGCGTCGCCTTCGCACGCCTAACGCCTTGCTCTCAGTCGTCGACAAAGCTGTCGAAGAACGCCTCGACCTCGCCTTCCTTAAAACGCCTCGCCTGACCAAAACTGAGGCGCCAGGCGACCAAGGCGAGCGCCTTTCATAACTATGCCGCCACTGGAGGTGAGGGATGCTTTCCCAAACAGGAAAATGAAATATGTGATAAGCAATAACTAAGAAGACTAAAAGGGACTAAGGGAGTGTGGCTCGATTGATGATGTGATCTTGCATGAGACTGAATGGAGTGGTGAAAAGGAATCATGAAACTGCCCACAAGTAGATGGAACAAAGATTGAGTTGCACTGTGCTGTGTCTATTGTGTATGTTTTGAGTACGTATCATACAGATTAGAATACTACACCGTTCATCATGAACTTTGGTATGAATAGACTGATACACTTCCAGATTGTGCCTTGAATTTTGAATAAGTCACTTTCTCAAAAAGACCGATCAACAACAAGAAAATTCAGATTTTGGTTAGCTTATTTATTCTGATAGCATAAGTAATAGTTTTCCTTTTTGTTAGTTAAAATGAACAAGAATTTCTTGCTTACTTCAAGAACTTAGTGCAACGAATATAATTGAATACAAACGGTAGTGCTTGCCTAAACCCTTTGTAGACCTAGGTCCGAGGTTGCCATACCCACAAGCAGGACTCTTATGACAAATGCCAAATTCTCGAATGCACAACGACACATTCCTGGAAATATATCAGGAAGATATATTGAAATAAAGAAAAGTGATGAATTCTCACTAGCTTCCCCATTGTTTCAGATAACAGACTTCGCAATCTCGTTGCCATGACACCAATTGTGCATTTTTGCTAGGAGATCTGAATGAGGGGAATGAAGATAGCAGCTCATCTCGTCAACGAAGAAGTGTAGATCCCTAGGAACGGGCAAAGTCACTTGAGAAAGCACGAGCAAATCATTTCCTAATGTCCGTAGTCATGGGGGGTGATAGACGGCTCTGATTTTCTGTGACGCATTATAATGGGAACAGGACAGGTTAAAGAGGGATGGCAGGCAGAGCAGGTCAGGGCCCAAGGGGTTGGCTGAGCAAGAATTATAATAAAAATAAGTACACATCATAACATGTCAAACTTCACGGAACTAGCTCATTGAGCTAAGAAAGTTTATGTAGTCCACTAGTCCCATTTAAACTTAAAAGAAAACTAGACACTACCAAATAGAAGTATAGAGAGAGAGATGATAACAACACCCACACTTAATAACCAGAAAGGCTTATGAGAGGTGTGGCCCAGGATCCTTATAAATATTATGCAAGGCTTGTATTTAACTGATTTGAGTTGAGTCTCAACACGCCTCCTCACATGTAGCCAGACTTGAGACTTGCAACTTGGACACATTGGTTCAGGACCAGGTTGCGCGGAGCAAGGACATGAGACATTGGGCGTGCACGTCTGTGTGTAGAAAGTCTACTGTAATACCAAAAACCAATTCACTTAAGAGAGGTGCAGACCAAGGATTCTTATAAATTGTTTGCAAGGCTTTTATTGTCCAATGTGGGTTTATGTCTCAACACACTTCTTTTCTTTCTTATGATTAAGTTTCAATTACTAAAAACTACATCAAAAATATTATGAGTTGCATGTTCTATAATGTCGTAATGACAGGTCAATTTATATAAACTATCTATCAAAGTTGACCCCCCAAAAAAATAAAGTCAAAAAAGGAACTATACACGGGACGGAGGAAGCAAGTAAAAATAGCTGTGCAAATAAACAGATACTGTCTATGTATGTGTGAGTGAAATTATGAATGAATATGTTTGAAATGACTATGAAATTGGATTTAGAAAATCAAAATTGGAGAAGAGTAGTCATACTTCGGCAGAAGCAGCCATGTTCACGGAGTCGAATATATCCAAGAACGGCAGGCTATCGGGGTCGGTCGGCCGAGTGAGCCTTTCAGGCGAATTCGCGGCGACCGATGCAAGCCTCGATAGAAATGGATCATTAGTAATGTCCATAGGAGGAAGAGGAGGTTTAGCTTTGCCTCTTTGTCTAGGGAGAATACAGTGGGTTCTGAACGGCCTTCGTTGGAGCGACGGTGACGGAGAAGATGAAGAAGGGTGTGCAAGGGAAGCTATGGGCAGTCGCAAGCAGGTGGACATTTTTGTGAGTAGAGAGAGAGAGAGAGAGATTGGTTTTCCTGTTTGTTGGGTTTTGAGAGTGATGATATAGACTAGGATAACGTCGAGCGTCTAACTTGGTTGGGCTCGCTGGCGTAATGTAACTTTGAACAGCCCAATTCAATTTGGGTTTTGAGCTCAAATCTATATATATATATATATATATATATATATATATATAGGGGAGTATTTAATGGTTATTTTTTTATTTAACCATCAATGGTTACTCTCATTATCAATTATTGGATCAAAAATTAAAGGTTGAGATTTAATGCTTAGTTGAAAAATGCAACTCAACCTTTAATTTTTAATCCAATGGTTGATAATGAGAGTAACCATTGATGGTTAAATAAAAAAGTAACCATTAAATACTCACATATATATATATATATATAGAGGAGTATTCAATGGTTACTTTAAAAATATAATCACCAATGGTTACTATTATATTAACCATTAGATTGAAAATCAATGGCTAAGATTTAATAGTTAGTTGGAAAATATAATTAATGCAAGTAGGTGAGTCAATTAATGCAAGTAGGTGAGTTATTTAATGCAATTAATTTTAGCCATTGATTTTTAATCCAATGGTTGATACAATAGTAACCATTGATGGTTATATTTTTGAAGTAAACATTGAATACTTCCTCATATATATATATATACATATAAAATTAGTGAAGAGAACTCACATTGTGACACATCATCTCTATTGGTTAAAGATGCATTCTCAAGCCTCCTAATAAAAGTTAGTGAAGAGAACTCACATTATGACACATCAGCCCTATTGGTTAAAGATGCATTCTCAAGTCTCCTAATAAAAGTTAGTGAAGAGAACTCACATTGTGACACATCATCCATATTGATTAAAGATGCATTCTCAAGCCTCCTAATAAATATGTCTTTTCAACTTCTATGATTTTGTTATTATCTAATAATTATACCTAATTAAATTTTAATAACTATAACAATATGTATTCACCTCTCCAATATAATACTCATAATCCTTACTCTATAACTCCTTCAATTAACAATTGCTGAAAGATTTTAGTTAATTGCTCAAGAACCCAAAAGATTTTATATTAGGTGTATCTTGGAAGATCCAAGGTCATCGCCACCAGGATATTGAACGAACCCACGTAACTGGCATAGCTACACGAAATACATGCTTCTCTCACGACGAAACAGTTCCAAACTAACGACAAAGCCTCGGTCAAAAAGGCAATTTGGGCCAAAAACACACGGATATGAGGGAGAGAGCAAAGATGCTTCCAAATAGGGCAAATCAAAGGGAGTTAGAGAAGTGAACCCAACGGTAGAGCTTCCTCCTTCGTAGCTATTTGTAAGAGTCCGCTTCGAAGTCCCTCCCCTTCTCTAGCTGATACGTCGGTGCTTCGTCGATCTCTCACATCTCAATGAATAGTAAGTCAATTGCTCTAATGTATTGGTTTCTTAAGAATAGTCTTTGGCTTATGCAGAGTGCGGTATGGAGACTGATTTGTCTTGATGCTCATCCACTTCTTGATTTAGTTTTATTTCTATTCGATTCTTCCTTACAGTTTCACTAAGGTTTCGATTATTTCTCAAGCAATTGGAATATCCCCTTGGCTCCCTTCAACAGTTTTCCAACCTGAAGCCCCCAAGGTATCTCTCCCTCTATGAATTGTTTTTCTATAATAATTCTTCTCGATTTTGGTGATAATTGTTATTAAATTAAATTGTTTATGCTCTCTACTAATATTTGATGTCAAACTTGGTGATGATTAAAATATATTGTGAATAGTTTGCTGGTTTTGATAACTTGAAAAGTTAAGGAATAGGGACTCGGACTTGGGGTCGAGACTCAAGGTTGTTGATTGGATTACAAAGGTTCGTACATATGGCCCCTTCTTTTTTACCCCTTTTTTTTATCATCATTATTTTTAGTTTTTATTAGATGGCTTTGCTCTTCAATGTTCTAAAATAGATTCTGTTTATTTTACATCGCTTTTGATTCTAATATTTTGGGGATCTTTTGTTAACTTTCATTTTTTATTAGATGGCTTTGCTCTTCAATGCTCTAAAATAGATTCTGTTTATTTGACATCGCTTTTGATTCTAATATTTTGGGGATCTTTTGTTAACTTTCTTTGTGGGGTACATTGATGAATTAAAAGACATTTTAGATTATTTTTTATTCCTCTTTCCTTTGGATCCTTTTGTTCAGATGATGCTGTTGTATTAGAAATTCCATTTTCCTCTGTTTTAGATTAAATTAAATATGTATGTTTGTGTGTGTAAATTTACTTTTACTAGGTGTGCTAATGAATGGTTTAGTTGAGGAACAGGTTCATGCCCATTTTAGTTTTGGACCCCTTTGTGCATATTTATCCATAAGCTATTTGGACAGATTCATTTCTGCCTTTGAATTGCTAGTGAGTTCTTGATTGAAATCGATAAATTTTGTTAATTTGTCAACGTAATCTCATTGTATCCAATCATCACATTGCCAATTGAATCTAATGTTTATTGAATTACAGAAGGGCAAAGCTTGGATGATGCAATTGTTGGTACTAGCCTATATATCACTGGCACTCAAATTGGAGGAGAATGAAAGTGCCCCTCAGTTTAGATTTACAGCTAATTAGTTTTGTCAAATTGTTGTATATAATCACTATCTATTTACTAATTTGTTTGTTTAATGCAAATAAACTTGATTAACTAATGAGCAAGGATTTTATTGGAGTGGATGATAAGGTATATCTATTGATGTAAGTTAATTGCTTCTTTGTGATCTTTTTTATTCATATTGTATGTAAATAATGTTTGTTGTTAGAAAATTGTACAAATACATGATTCACTATGAAATACCCCTTAACTCTGTGTTTTCATGGCAGCCCACTAGTTGGAGAAGTGGTTGGTGGTGGTGGAACGGAGGGTGGTTGGACGAGGGACTAGGGAAAAAAAGTAGGACCTAAAACTTTAGTCAACCACTCCAATGTTTGTCTGTGAGATTTGTAAACTCGGACTGAGTTTCTAATAGTAGTTACTTATTAAAAAAAAATGACAAAAAGAAAGTGATTGAAAAAGCCTATTATTTTCTATCTTTATGAGTATAAGTTTTATTTCGTGTATTTGAAATGCAAGAGTCAATGTAATCTAATAAAAATACATCCCGTACAGAGCACGGGTAGAGTTATTAGTAAGATAGTATTAAAAAAAACGGATAACATGTACTCCTATTTCGTAATTTTTCTTAATTTCTAAATTCACTAATGTTCATGTCAATATAAAAATCTTCACAATATAGATATAGTTGAAACTCGATTAATTAATAATTTCTCTTAAATAATATTTTAGGAGAGTCTATTTTCGTTACAAATTTTGCTAATCCATTACCTTTATTAATGGTTAATAAATAAATTATTATCATGACACAATTACCCTTCAAATGCTTGCCTTTTTTGATCATGTACTTGTCTCGAGTCAATTAGTTATTTTTATTTTTTTCCTGTAAAACTTAAAATTATTTTTTTATTTTTCTTATCTTCTCAAAAAAAATTATGCCTATTCGAAAAACACTAAAAAAAAATCTATCCATTTTTTTCATTTGATTTGTTCAAATATTTTTTTTAAGAAATTGAATTTAACGTCAAAAAAGCTAAAGGATATTTTACAATTGCCAACTTATTATAAAAATCTTTTAACTAATCACTAAACATATATTCATTAATTGACTTTTCATTCAAGTTATTTATTTAAAATTCATAATTTGTACTCAGTAATTTAATATTATTTAACTCGTGACACTCCTTTATTTAGTCTATTTTGTCATTTATATTTTTTTATTTGTAAGCGAAAGAAATTAAACTTATGTATTATTTTATTGATGTCTTTCTAATTTATTGCATATAAATTATTTATTTTCCTATGCACGATTGAATATAATATAATTTGTAAAATCAAATAAAGGATAAAAATTAGAAAGGGAAACAATAAATAAGGTGGGTTTGAAGGGCGAATGTGTCAGAACATTGACTAACTTAATTAAATTTTAATAAATAGTAGAAAAATAAATATTATAGTGAAAATATATTCTCCCTAATACTTTTGGTCTGTCCCGACCTGGGGACAACTTGCTAAATTAATAATTCGCTAAATTTATAAGATAATACATATATGATTATTCATAGAGATCACATGTATTATATAAATTAATAAATCCTTATATATGACATAATACATTAGTGATTTATGAAGACTTCATAAAAAAATAATTCGATTGTCATTTGTTTTTTGTTGAAATTAATGTCACATTGAATCTCATCTCTGATTTTTCTTATCCCTGTGGTGCTTACATATTGCTCTACGATTTTCGTATGTCATTATTGATTTTTTTCACACCTTTAAGATGATGAGAAGTCGATGTTATGTGTATGATATGTTTGTGTTAGTATGATTGTTCTTGTGTTTAAATAGGGAATACTACGTCCGTCCCTAGATAAATGTCGTTTTAGCAATTTATACACAAATTATGAAAACTTGCATAAAGATTGATCTACCTATTTTTAAGTTCATTTATAGAGCTATCAAAACGGGTTGGCGAGACACGCTGACCTGCAACCGCCATAACCCGCCACCAGTCACCTGGGCGAGGTGACCCACCAAAATAGCGGGACTAAAAATACTAAACCCAACCACCTTGGGTTACGGGGTAGGGCGGGTCAACCAGTTAAAAATGTTGATTTAAAAAAATATTAATATCTAACCAATTAAAGCCCAAAAAAATTAAAATCTGTCATAAGACTGACAACTATTTTTTATTTCATTAGTACAAAAATCAAAAAAGAATTTAACAAATTAAAGCCAAACATAATATATTGAAATATAACTATATTTCTTAAGAATCAAACTAAATCCATACAACATAAACAAATAGATAAAAAAAAAACATAAAAGTGAACAAAATTAAAATAGCGAGTTAGCCCGTCCCCCGTCCCGCTTCAGCCCTTGACCCGCGCGGTCCCAATCTGTTTGACCCACTCCTAAACGGGATTGAATTTCATCATCCAACTCACCTTTTTTAGGTGATGGGACGGGCTAGCCCGGCAGGTTTAATCCATTTTGACAGCTTTATTCATTTATTGTAAAGTTGCATGAGTTTTTTTTTTTTTCTTTTGTTTTTTTCTTTTGACAACCATCTTTAATGAGAATAATAAATAAGAGCAGTTTTGGTAGAATATGGGCTAATGTTTCTTGAAACCCTATAATGACATTTATTTTGGGACAAAAAACTTTGTTAAAACGATAATTATTTTGAGACGGAGGTAATATTATTTAATGTTCATAAAGTAGTACATTGAACAATGAAGCATAATAAATTAAGTCGTAGATTAAAAGATGCATAGTATATTGTGTACTTCATTTAAAGAAATAGTACTTGATAAATCAATAAAGTATTAATTAATATATAAATTAGTAAATTATTAATTAATGTATAAATTAATAATTATTAATTTATCAATTAATTAATATCTCGTTAAATTAATAATATTTGCTGATCCTAAGGGTATTAATTTATAGAGTTTTAACTGTAGGTATCATGTGCCCTAACCAAACTATTTTATGTACTCCATGCGTTCCTAAATTATTGTCTTGTTTGACTTTTTTTTTAGTCAAAAAAAGATATTTTTAAATGTAAATTTTACGTAACCGATTCGCAAACTTGTTTTGCAACTATTAATGACCAGAATTTACATTCAACTAATTTGTCAACAACAATAATACTTAAATATCTTACCTCATATCGCAAAGGGCCTAAATTCGATCACATGTGTGAGAAAGATGAATTTAATTATCAACTCATTCATAACATAGCCATTTTTTCATATCGTTTTTTAAATAAACATTTTTTGTTGGCATTGTATAACAAAACAGTAGCCAATAACTTGTTTGTGAAGCAACTCAACACATAGTAACCTTTCACTATCTTGAGTTTATCATCATATTTGCATTATCGTGTCATTGAACTTTAACAACTACAAACCAAATCCAGGATGACTCTTAAATTTGATGCATAGCTATAAAAACCTTATAAACTTAAACTCTGCCAGTAGCTAAAGTTGACTAAGGCCTCAAAGATTCATAAATGAAGTTCAATCAAGTATTGCAATAGATGATACTTTAATCAGTATTATATATGAGACATATGAAGTTTGTTGGCAAAACACATAATCGGGTCAAGGTTGCAATTCGGTCACTGATTGTTTGAAAATGATATTTGGGTCACTGTACTTCAGTTATCTTGCAAGCGAGCTCACCAAGACGTTAATTTTAAATGAAATATCCCTATTTTACCCCTATCTTCATTAAGAGAGATGAGAATGAAGATAGTGGTAAAATAGGAATTTCATTTAAAATTAACGTCCTGGTGGGCTCGTTTGCAAGATAACTGAAATACAGTGGTCCAAATAACATTTTCAAACAATCAGTGGCCGAATTACAACCTTTCCAATGTATAGTGGCCCGATTATATGTTTTGCCAAGGTTGTTTTATTGTGGTTAAGGTTTGCTTACTATGCGTATTTGTTAATGTTTTCTTCATGGATCAATCATATGTATGAAAGTTTATAGGTTCTAAATGGTTTTGTAATGAATTTTAAAATTTCGTTATTTAATTAGAGGTCTCGTAAAGGTTATTTTCTTTAATGAGTATGAGGTTATAGCAGCAAACAATGAAAATTAACTACATGCTTTTGATAATTATTTGGATCGAAATAGCAATTAAATGTTTAAACATTTTATGTACCAAAGATATTTAGATAACTAAAAAAAATGGTAATCAAAATAAGTATATAATATAGTACATGGGTCACGTGACCCATTTAACTATGATACATGGGTCACGTGACCCATTTAACTATGATATATAGAGTATTTTGAATAAATACATTGAGTTGGTTTAACGGAAAGTTTGTAATTTGATAAAATTTAAAAAAATTGATGATAAAATTTAATGAAGTCAGTACAAAGATACCCAAAAGCAAAAAGCAAAAATCAAGAAGCAAAGTAAAGTTAGGGTACCAAAAGTGATATTATCCCATAGTTCTCTTTAGAATCCTCGTCTTGTTTGAGAAAATAGTCAAAATCGATTCTCCTTTGTATATACAATTTTCTTTTCTTTCAAAGTAAGGATAATGTAAGATTGGTTCGATTCAGTTTGATTTTAACACATAATCAGTTCGGTTCGGTTCGAATCTGCAAAATCACAAACAATGAAACAACTAGTACAATTCACTCCACGGTTAAGCCATAAACCAAACGAGATCGAACCACTTTCAGTTCTAATTACAAGATACCACTCCTATCAACGAGTCGAGCACATTATACAAACAAAATAACAGATTCACTAGAAAATAAATTTATACAGGGAACGCATCACAAGTTCAGAAACACAAAAACATAGTTTTAAACACAAAATAAATAACCATTGTAACTAGTAGTATATTATATCCTGCAATTCCTCACCAATTTGTTCATCACATCAGACACCAAACCATAGCAGTATCAATGTGTCCTTCCCCAGCATTTGAAACTACTGGCTATGCTGCTTGTACCTCGCCACCACTGAAAACTTTGGCAATTTTCTCAGTGGGAACCAAGGGGAGATATGAAGAAACCTTGTACCCTTTATCCGCAGTTTGCTGCACCTTCTGGTTGTATTTCTCAGTATAGTAGGCAGCAGTTGGGAGAACCACCTTGGCCACGTGAGGAAATAGTGGGAGCTGGTTCAGGGTGCGCCAAGCTGATGCGGCATACTGCCCAGCCACTGGCTCATACTTGGAATAAAGCTCCTTGGCAGCTGGCTCGTACTTGGTATACGCAGTTTTTGCAAGCCCTGATGCAGACCCCATGACGCCAGCACTCTTGACCTCAGTTGCCACAGCACGAGCGGCTACAGGAGCCTTCTGGGCAGCTGAGAGAGCTTGGTTTGATACCTTCTTCACAATGGGGGGTACACGACCATCCAATTTGGTAACAGACTCGTGAACCTGCAACGATGAAGATGAATTCTCACTATTTGTCCCCACACAAAAATTTTTTTAAAATTACTCATCATTAAAATTAATCAAAATTCAAGGAACACCGTCCTAAAGTTAGAAATAGACCTAAAATAAAAGCGCAGTGAGTTAAATCTCTAGTTTCCTTAGCACCCCTCAATATATATTGAACCCACAAAATATGGTAGCTTTCTAAATGATGGACAGAATTGAGACAATCAAACATGAACGAGATCCATAGTACAAACAAATACTCATGAACAAAATGAAGTAGAATTGACAAAAAATAGTAACAAGTTAAAGCTCATCCTAAAGCTATTAATTATTCACCAATTAAGGTTTTCTTTTTTTTTTAAAGGGAATACAAAGTATATTAAATGTCAATACTTCAGCCAAAATACAAATCAATGACCATAAGTATACACCCAATCTCACATATATAAACAATGAGTCAAAACAGGGTTAAAAAGAGTCTTTTCATGGATTTGTTTATCTTAAAAACAAGAATAAATGTATTTAAAAAATCAACCAACACATAATCTATTATTTGCAATCCAAACATTCTTAATCTTGGAATTTTTTTTGAGTGCTCCATGACTTCAGATGGTGCTGGTAACTTGTAAGTAAGACCTTATAGTATTTTGTTCATTTTCTTAAGAACAACCAAACATTTAATTAATTTTTTATTTTGCAAAAATGAAATAGAAACAACACATATAGCAACGGATTAAGAACTGACCTTGCGATCAACAAACTTGAGGACGTCAACAGGGACGCCATTAAATTTATCGTAAACAGGTCCAACAACATTCTTAACAGTGCCCTCTATGGTCTCCACCCGGGTCTTCAGAGGGCCAGAATTCTCCTTGGCGTAACCATACGCTCTCGTGACGCCTAGAACCGCGTTCAGCCACGCCGCTTGCACGAATTCCAAGTACTTGAGCCTCTCTTCTTCAGTTTGAACCTTCCATCACAAAACAACATAAAATTCAACCTCCAAAACAATAAACACACATACACACACACTCATACATATCCATGTAAATCAAAATTGGGCATGGTTAAATTGCGAAACCAAACATGGCACGAGTAAAATTTAGGATTAAAACCTAGTTTAGTTCTCTCCCTAATTCCGATTAATCGAAAGGAACTGCCGTGAAATTCCTTGAAACTTTGAGCGAAAATCACTTTTCTCTCGGCATAATACATACGCCCAAATATACAGAAGTCGTAATACGTAGGGATTGGAAAGAGGAACGTACCGTCTCGGGCTGAGTTTTGGGGTTGGAGTCGGAGTCGGAGTCGGAGTGGGATTCGGCCATTGTCGTCGGAATTCAAAAGCTAATTCGGGAACTTGATCGGAATACTATGTAGGAGCCTTTTCAGGGATATTTGACGGAGTAGGAATTAATTGAGCTGAACGTATGGGAACCCGAATATATAGGGGAGTGGAGGATCAGGGGGCGGGGCACGCTCTTCGAAGGCGTTGGAGGGTGAGAAAACGTGTGCGGTTAAGTTGGGGGGCCGAAACGGATTGGACGAATTTTTGCGCTGTTTACTTATTGGTTAAGTATCTATAATACAATACAAGGCGCTTCACACGCTTACAATTGACTCAGGACAACTAGCGGCTAGAATTTACCCGTCTACTAAAATCCAAGGGCTGTAATTCAACTGAGTGTTCACGCGTGCGACGACAGTTCTGCCCTCTTCCTTACCCGCGATTTCTCCCTTCCGTTTCTTCCTTAGACTCTCTTTCCTAAAAGCCGCAAACGGCGATGGACTTACCGGTGGAGCCACAGTCCCTAAAGGAGTTCAGTTTCATTCTCTCTCTCTTTCAGCGGATCCCCTATTTGCAGCGTTCTAGAACCTTCACAGCGCTATCCAAGATGGACGGAAATCTGGCCACCATCACCTCTCTCAATCGCAGAATCCCTCAAGCTCTCTCAAGCTCCCTCATCCACGGTTCTCTCTCTGTCTCAATCTTCGCCTCTCCATCTCTGTCTCTCCATCTCTCGGCTTCCAATTTTGTCCCTCTCGCACAATCTCAATTGTAAGTATCTCTCTCTACATATTGGTTTGCAATTTATAGAATTTTTGGGTATCTTTGGTTTGTTTGGCCTCAATTTGTTTGCCGGTTTTCATTTTGGAGGTTAATTTAGTTTGATATATTTGAATTGGGTTTGGCTGACTTCAGTATAAAATTGGTTCTAAATTGTTAAACCTGTGGGATTTTTAGTGTTCGGAGGTATGGTTTTGGTTTTTAAGAATTGGTATTTGGTGATTTTTATGGTTGTTGGCGGATAGGTTGTTTTGGTACCGAGAAAAAAAGTTGTTTGTAGTCTGTTGGTTTTTATGGAAACCAAATGAGCTGATACTTATATTGTTGTTGTTTCAAGTTTGGATGTCTATGGTTTCTTGGTATGGGCAAAGTTTGTGTTGGTCCCAATAACTCTATGTTTCTAAGATTTTCAAAAGAAAAACAAAAGTCATAATTTCCCCTTCCAGGATGATAAAATAAGAAACTGGGGTATCATGAAACGTTCTCTAGCAAAATTGGGTTAAAGTTCATTGAATTTATTGAGTTCTTGGAGAAGAGAGAGCAGGAGCTGCAACATTGATTCTTTTCATACAAAATTGGGTTAAAGTTTATTGCATATTAAGTGTTTGAATATATGTCTGAATGGCCTCCAATCATTTTAATTTTTGAGTTTATTATGTTAATTTTTGAGTATATCATGTTACGAAACTGGAAGACATGTTAGTTGACATGTCAATTTATGTTGTACATTCTGTAATTATTCTGTATGAATGTAGAGTAATTATTCAGTTTCCTAGCTCTTTAATATTTTTCATTTGTTCCAATTCCCAGTTTTTTTGTGGTTTAGAAGCCCACGAACAACTCCCAGTCACAGCACATCACATAAGTTTGTTTGGTTGGAGGCGAGTCAATTATAAGTGTTGATTACCCAGTGTTAGAGGTGCATTTTTCGATGTTGATGAGATATAGATTGCATATTCGCAATACAGTTTGTTGACTTTGACCCAGTGTTACAAATTGTTGTTTGAATTTTTGCGTATTGGATTAGTTTTTATTGGAATTTCCTGGAATTTTGATTTGGCGTATTGAAGACTCTTCTTGGCACATGTCCCAATCGATTTCTTATTTGTGATGATTTCTTTAGTTAGTGCCCATAACCCGTTTGATATAATGCCTGAAAGAAGAGATATCATGTTTCTCTAATAATAAAAGCATGATAGTGAACCACTTCTGATTTTTCTTTGTTTATGATTGAGTTCTATATATGCTCCCTAATCTAACTATTTCTATTTGTTAATAAAAGGGAAAAAAAACATGTGGGTATATAAATTTTTTCCCTTTTATCCATTTTCTACATTAAAAAGAAAAAGATGAAGAAGTGGTCTTACAACTTTGTTTGTAGACAGTTACTACTATCTTTGCTAACGAAAGTAAGAAAAATATTACATTCATTCAAAAATAAGTGCTTATTTTTAGTTAATTAAAATAAAGTTAGATATTAACTGAAATAGATTCTCTTTTACTCTCCTTTGAATGGTTAGGATTTAAATTCTATAGTTAAGCAGCCATGCATATGAACATTTAAATTCTATAGTTAAGCAGCCATGCATATGAACATCAAGTACTTGCATATATCAAATTAATAAAGGAAATTTTAATATCTTTTTCTTGGCAGTATAACCATGATCGTTGGAAGTTGAGTGTGCACAAGCCTAAAGCTCATTGGCCCTCCTATTTGAAGTATTAACTGCTGAGTGTGTACTGAATGTCTAATATCCCGCTTCCTTCATTCCACTCAAAGAGACCCTACTTTCTATTTTTTGATTTTCCACTCAAAGAGTCCTTTTTTTAATACTTAAGCGTGTGACTTACGATTTCGGAAATCCTACGGGTTCGGCGTCTTGACTCTTTCTCCCCCAACTTTCCCGATAGCTTCTCTCCTTCTCTCTCTTTCCTTCCACCATGAAAGGATTCCTATTACGACTTTGTAAAGGATTCCTGTTACAAAACCCACAAAAAAATCTCTCTCTTCACTCATTACGACTTCTGTTACAAAACCCACACAAAAATCTCTCTCATCACTCAAACACTAAGCCGTAAAATCGTGGAGGCCGGGAAAGCAAGAGGCGAAAACCGGAGATTGTCGTGGAGGCCGCCGGAAAAACATTAACTGCCGGACTATTCTTTCAGGTATTCTCCCTCCCTCCCTCCCTTTATCGCTGTGATTGTATATTATTTCAATTTTCAATTTTCAAATTGGTTTTTGTCTGTGTTTTCTCTCAATTTTTTTGCAAATTTGTGTTGTACTTGCTATGGTTTCTTTGTTTACTTTCATGTTTAATGAAGTTCTTCTTTTAATTTTCTTTTTTGACTTAATTAAGAGTTGTCTTACTGAATCGCTGCTATGGTTTCTTTGTTTACTTTCATGTTTAATGAAGTTCTTCTTTTAATTTTGTTTTTTTGACTTAATTAAGAGGAACATAAGTTGCTCTTTCACACGACCCAGCTTAAAAGAAGTACGTCGATGAAAATGCCAATAGAGCGTTGAAGCACTAAGATCTTAGAATCATGCAGCGAATTCCTTGGAAGGATATGTCTATAATAATTTTGCAATTTTAGCTTAATAGTTGTAATCTCGATTGAGGAGTATTGGAGATTGCTAGGTTTTGTATTCCGGATTATTGCATGAGCATTTGGAGGTTCTTCGTCTTCTTCTTTCATTTGGCTAAATCTCGGTGCATTTTGGTTCATATCACAGTTCATCATACCGACACAAAACTGGTGGCATAACGGGAGTAGGAAAAAGTTTTGGTTCAACTGAGGAGTTTGTCTACTATTTTCTTGTAGTGTTTTGCATATACGCTCTTGCGTTAATTATTTCAAAGGCCTTTTTGGGACTGATCTCAAGGTTTGCTCCTCTAAACAAGTCATTCCTACAACGCATTGAGGCTTAACCAATTAAGCATCACAGTACTCTATGAGAGAGCAAAGCTTACCTTTTGCCTAATTACATCTGAACTCAGGATGTATGTTGCTCATGTCTCTTACGGATATATTTGTACATAATTGGGATAATACAATGTGCAGTAAGCAATAATCATTGCTTAGTTAAATAGGAAAATGCTTGAACTTTCAAGCACACATGAGTTGGAATCTAGAGCAGCCACTCTGCTAATATGCAAAATGTTTTGTTTGTGTTTTGTTTAAGCTAAATTGACCAGTTCAGACAATTTTGTGTGCGACATATATAATACTTAGAATCTTTATCGGATTGATACTGCACAAGGGTTCTGAATAAGCTAGAATATAGTATATGGAATGCAACTTAAGTTGTTGAATGAATATAAACAAAGAGGTTGTTGAACTGAAAATCAAGAAATACCACAAAACGATCATTTTATTCAAGAGGGATAGCTTGGATTTTTTGATTTTAATTTTGTGTGTTTTGTGTTAATTTGTGTTTGGGGGGGGGGGGTCAATGTATTGGATTTTTTGAATCTAACATGCTCCAAGATTTTAAAAAGTATGTTCTCTATGTAGTATTAATACCAATCTATTTTTTTCCATTCTGAAAATTGGATCCCGTACTATCACCCCTGTAAGTCCTCCCAAATTGTTGATTTGTTTTTGTTTTTTTTTTTTGGATTTTGTGTGTGTTTTGTGTTAATTTGTCGTGGGGTGGGGTTGGGGGGTAAAATGTTGCTACATTTCATATTTCTTATTTAGAAAATTACATTTGACTCCCTAATATTACACTCTTCATAGTAAATTATTATTATTATTATTTGGGGGGTTAGGAGTGTAAGGGGTTGGGGTGTGTTAATGAAAATAAAAATTAAAGATTGGATTTTTTTAAGCTGTTAGAAGGCCTTAAAAATCACAGGATTTCTTTTTTTTTTCTTTTTTTTTTGAGGGGGGGGGGGATGGCTCTAATCATCACACATATTTTTTATCCTCTCACTAATAAAATTTTTTTTTTTTGTGGGTGCCTACAATTTTTATAAATCTCTCAACTTTACCATTCACTTAATTTGGGTTGTGTTTTTTGTTTGATTTTTATGCCTTATCTTCCTTTAAAAGCCCATGGACCAACCTTCAAAAGTCTTCTACTTCATTTTTTTTTATTCTTTTGATATTTAAATTAATTAACTATTATGCATAAAATATTGTTCAATGAATGTATCTGATATCTTCTTTGGCTCACGTGTAGGTGGAAGTAATGGAAAGATGTATTGCATCTCGCGTTTCTAAACCAAACATTGTTGTAAAACAAGAGCCTCCGGAAGAAGATTAATTTTTTGTTATTGAAAAAACAATAAAATTATGTTGCTTTTATTATTTTTTTTACAATATTTCATTATTTATTTTGTTACAAAATAAATAAATTATAATTCTTTATTATTTCATTATTTTTGTGTCATTTAGTTTTACTCACCACTTACAAAACTTCGAGCATTTGTTAACCTCGAATGTATAATAATTCAATCTTTACTGTGACCGTGCCATAAGCACGGGCATCGAGACCTAGTTCTTTTAGCGATACAAGTCGGGCTCGGAATCAAATATTCTGTGTCACAAATTGGGTGCTATTTATGTGCTCTTTTCATTTTAATTATTAATTTTTTAAAATAATTTTAATGTAAATAATTGAGATAAATAAATCAATGATTGAGATAAAAGGAGCACATAAATAGCACACAATTTGTGGCACATGAGATTTGATCCCGGGCATATGTTGCAGACTTGCAGTTAAATAATTATTCCATGAATTCCATGTGATCGACTACAGTAACTTTTTAAAAGTAGAAGGTGAACATTTTTTTTTTAAATGGCTTAAAAAGAAAAAAGAGTAATGTTACTGGTCTACATTAAGCTTCTATTTGTTGTATAGTACTATAATTCATCAACGTCTCATTAGTTATATTATATAACACTACAATGCATGATGTAAATTAAATTTGTAAATAAATTCTATTGTTTTAATATTTTTTAATTTTTTTTACTGTATTATTTTTGAGGGACAGAGTATAAATTTGACACTACTACTTTCATGATAAGGGAATAATATCTCTTCCATATTGTTTTATCTTTGTTACCATAAATGTGTAATTATATTTGGAATATTCTTTCCTATTAGTTAGGTCTCCTAGTTACCTTGTATTGTAACTCTTCTCTTATCCTTATTGTATTAGGTTGTAAACCCTATAAATATATGTTTCAATCAATGGAAAAGGATATGACATTATTCACAAGAATTATTATTCTCTAAGCTTTGATTCCATAAACCCTAAAACCACCAAACTTCCGCAACCCCTAAAACACCACCGCCCACCACCCATCCCCTCAAACAGTAGTCATGGCTTCCAACACAATCACCATCCAAGATCCCACAGACTCCACCAAAACCTATCAACTCATCAACATCTCAAATCACAATATCACCAAGCTCAACCCCACCACCTACCTCACCTGGAAACTCCAAGTTGAGTCCACGCTCATAGGCTATGATCTCTACAAATTTGTAGACGGCACCTTCGTCTGCCCGCCAGCCACCATCATAATCAATGCCGCATAAGCACCCAACCCAGCCTACCTACCGTGGATCCGGCAAGACAAACTTTTGTTTGGCGCCCTTGTTGGCTTCCTCTCCACAAGCCTAGTTCCGCTCATTCAACAAGCGGCTACAGCTCGGGAGGCTTGGGTTATACTGGCAAACACATATGCTCGCCCTACCCGCAAGCATATCAAACAAATCAAGGATCAGCTCAAGCGAGCTACAAAAGTCACCCAGTCGATCTCCAATTACATGCAGTTCATTAAAAGTAAATTCGATGAGCTCGCAGCCCTCGGTAAACCCCTCGACCATGAGGACCTTATCGAAACAATGCTCGGTGGTTTGGATGATGACTATCGACATGTCGCTGATGCAGTTGAAGGACGGGACACCCCTATGCCTATCCCATTTGATGAACTTCATGAGAAGCTCATCAACCGCGAGCTGGTGCTGAAGCGATCCCACCTTGCCTCCATTCCCCACCCCACCACGACTAATACCATGATGACTAGGCAACATGGATCTCCTCGGTCTCAACATCCTCGCCATCAGCAGCCCGCACAGCTTCCTCGGCATCCACAGTCGGGCAATACTGGTCCTCGCCAGCAGCGACCTTACCTCGACAAATGTCAAGGCTGCCGACAACAAGGTCATACGGTCGCTCAATGCCCCAGCTTTCAGCTTGTTCCGGCCTCGCCATCCAGCTCGCCTCACTCTTCACCTGCGGGCAACAAATGGCAACCGCGAGCACACATAGCCACGACCTCGGGCAACACCACACCGAGCAGGATCCTCGACAGTGGTGCTTCCCACCATGTCACCTCCGACCTCGACAATCTCTCTCTCCATACTCCGTACTCGGGCCCTGACGACATGGTTATTGGTGATAACATGGGTTACACATTGCCAATACTGGTTCTACCTCTCTCCACACACCCTCACACACTTTTCAATTGCATAAGGTTCTGTTTGTACCTAGCATGAAAAGAAACCTCATTTATATCTCTCAATTCTGCACATCTAATAATGCATCTATTGAATTCTTACCCAATTCCTTTCGTGTGAAGGATCTACAGACAGGGACCTCGCTGCTGGAAGGACAATCTAAAGATGGTGTGTATGAATGATCGAGCTCAATCCGTCCGTGTCACCCCACTGCCTTTGCGAGCTCGAAAGTGTCTGTTCCGGACTGACATCATCGCTTTGGTCATCCCTCTGCCCAAATCCAAAGTCATATAGAGTCTAGTTTTGCTCTCGAGCATTCTCGAGATAAGTCATCCTTTTGTAATGAGTGTTTAAGCAATAAAAGTCACAAACTTTCTTTTACTTTATCTACTATTGTGTCCACCCACCCCCTTCAAATTATTTATTCTGATGTTTGGACCTCGCCTATTCACTCATTTGATGGCTTCAAATACTATGTGATCTTCGTCGATCACTACACACATTACATCTGGCTCTACCCTCTCAAAAGGAAATTCGATGTTGCATCCATCTTTCCTCGCTTCAAAGCCCTGGTCGAAAACCATTTCAAACATAAAATTGTCACCCTATACTCGGACAATGGTGGCGAGTATACTGGTCTTGTGAAAACGACCGACCTGGCCACATACCTCGCCACTAATGACATCTCGCACCTCATCTCGCCCCCCCACACGCCCGAGCACAATGGCTTCTCTGAACGACGACATCGTCACATTGTCGAAACAAGCCTATCTCTACTATCCAAAGCAGCTCTTCCCCTCACCTTTTAGTCGTATGCCTTCCTCACAGCCACATATCTCATAAATTGCCTTCCCACTCCCACACTTCAGATGCTCTCTCCCTACCACAAACTCTTCGGGTCAGCCCCCAACTACTTAAAGCTTCGAACATTTGGATGTCTCTGCTATCCCTGGCTGCGACCATATACCACTCACAAGCTCTCTCAATTTATGCATAGGCCCACCTCAGATCACTGACTCACTACCAAGCGCTTACTTCGCTATCTTAGTGGCACCATTGATCATGGCATCTTTCTTCATCGCCAGTCGCCTCTTGATCTTTATGCTTTCATCGATGCCGACTGGGCGGGAAACAAAGATGATTTTACCTCCACAAGTGCTTACATAGTGTATCTTGGTCGGAACCCCATCTCCTGGAGCTCGAAAAAGCAAAGAACAGTTGCTCGCTCCTCAATAGAGGGCGAGTACCGAGCTGTTGCCGCAACAGCTGCTGAAGTATGCTGGGTTACCTCTCTTCTGAGTGAGCTTGGAGTCACCTCCTCACACAAACCTATTATCTACTATGATAATATCGGTGCTACAAATCTCTGTTCCAACCCAGTGTTCCATTATCGCATGAAACATGTTGCCCTCGATTATCATTTTATCCGTCAGCAAGTTCAAGACGGTATCTTACCGGTTTCTCACGTCTCCTCGGCTGACCAGCTCGCAGATGCCCTCACCAAGCCGCTTCCTCGGGCTCGCTTTCACCATCTTCTACTCAAGATTGGCCTCTCCTCTCGAGAGTCCAACTTGCGGGGGCATATAAGGAAATAATATCCCTTCCATATTGTTGTATCCTTGTTACCATAAATGTGTAATTATATTTGGTATATTCTTTCCTATTAGTTATGTCTTCTAGTTATCTTGTATTGTAACTCTTCTCCTAATACTTATTGTATTAGATTAACTTGTAAACCCTATAAATATCTGTTCCAATCAATGGAAAAGGCTATGCCATTTTTCACAAGAATTATTATTCTCTACATTGCAAATGTAAACAAGGTACAAATAATTGTGTTATAATTAAATTAAACTTAAATCGTTAATAAACGTCAAATATTTAACAAAATCTCTTAAGACTTGCTGACATGATATATGAGACACATTTTTTCGATTTTTTTTTTAAGTGAGGTACCCATTTAATGATAAATAAAAATCATTTTCAATTTTTTTCTTATTGCACTTGCTTTCTCCATTTTTCTCTTTCTTTTTTCCTCACAATCATTTCTTCTCTCTCTACATCCTCTTTTAGGAATGTGCACGCGCCTAAAGCCCCATTCTAGCTTAAGGATTGTGAACATGCCCAAAGCGTGATCCCAGCCTAAGGAGTGTGCACGAACCCAAAGCCCGATCCCAATCTATCAAGCTACAGACCTAAATTTTAAATGCCAAGTACATTGGATTTTAGATGGCTTAAATCTGGGCTAAAAGTAGGTTTGGCAAGCTTTAAGCGATCTCAAACTTAGTGGCTTGCATTGAAAGGCTCATTGTATTTATTAAATAAGAAATAATTGCACTCTATGGTCAAATCTATACTTATAGTTACTAAAGTTGGTTGGGGGAGGGGGAATGCTTATGGTTGCACAACATTACCCCTTTGGATGAATCTCAATTTTTAAGCCTCATTGACTTTTGGATTTAGGGATTTTTTTTCTGAACTATTAGCTAATCATTATACTTGAGAACAATCCTTTAGTAGCTCCACATTGGCTTTATTGGGGTGATACAAAATTGTGCAATCGATCATAATCCTTTAGTAGCTCAAACCACATTCTCAGTCTCACATATTTCATTCTGGGTAAATATATAGTACTTGAGGGTCATATGATCCGTGTAGATCTTGCAAGTCTCCCCCAACAGGTAATGTCTCCAAATTTTCAAGGCAAAAACTATGGCCACCAACTCCAAATCGTGGGTCAGTAGTCATTCTCAAAGTTCTTCAGTTGTCAAGAGGCGTAAGTGAACACTTTATCATTCTTCATCAACACACAACCCAAGCCACCCTGTGACGCATCACTAATGATAACAATCTGCATTCATCCATCCAAACAAACATCACATTCTTCTAATTCAGCTGAGATAAATGAGTGTAATCTTGGGACTAAGATGAAGCCTAATGAAATAAGTCCCATTAAGGCCCATTTCCAACTTGGGTCCAATTAGGACCAATCCCCCGTACAAGGTGGATGTGAAGGGTTTAGTTTTGCAATGTTTTTATGGCTAATATGTATAAAAACCTAAATCCAAAATTTTGTGAGTCAGCTTAAGGAAAAGCTTTCTCTGCCTCTGTTAAACTTGTGAGCTCTCTCTCTCTCTCTCTCTCTCTCTCTCTCTCTCTCTCTCGCGTGCTCAAACACATGTGTGTTTATGCCTTGATTAAACCGATTAAGTTCGTTTGCTAATTATTTTGTGCTTTTATGTGAAAATTTGGTTGATTGGTTTTCTTTACTGTGTGGATATGCAAATTTTGTTCGGCGGTTAGGGGGAGGATGCATTTGGTCCGTATAGTACCATCAAATCATTTAGACTTGAGGCTAGTTTTGAGACTATTATGCAATTTTAATAGTTTTCCGTTGAAACTATATTTGGTTGATACTTGAATCCTGAAAGTAAATCATTACGTTACAGAGTTCAGTGTTTTGATCTTTGTTTATGCTAATATAATTTAAGTTGGACGATGGTGTGGGCTTAAAGATGATGATGTATGCTTTGAGCTCCATTTTTTGAGCTATTGATTAACAATCTACATTTGAATCTTAGTTGACGTTTGGTTGGCGAATTTAGAAGGAATGAAATGTCACATTCCCCTTGACCAACTTCGTGGGCACGTTTTGTTTGGATTTTTGAAAAGAAACCCCATTTTGTAAGAATGACCGAATCCTTACATATATAGAAATCCTTGGGATTCTAAAATTGTGAGACTATTCATACCCCCAAATTTCATGAGTACACCCATTTTCTAAGTATACCACCCTAACATTTTCAACTTTCGTAAATACTAACTACACCTCCTATTTTCTTATTTTACCCCTCCTAAATTATTTAGAAAAACTACCTTTTTAAGTACACCCCTCCCTACTTTGGTGAGACACCCCTAAAACCCACACCCCTATCTCCTCTCTCTCACTTTGTTTTAAGGTACCCAGTCATGTTTATCTCTTCCGCCTAAAGCATTCAATCCGTAATCCCAGTGCTGAGGCCCCCTTCCCTTGACACATTCAAACCGAGTATGAAAACCAGATCCTCGAAGCTAGACAAGAAAAATCTTAGGAGAAGAAATGATGGTTGACCCATTCAAGCTCTCAATCGGATCGAGATCCAGTCGCGGCAATAGCAATTTGGTGTTGAAATTTTATGGTTAAACACGTTTGTAATTTAAAATTTAAATTTTTTTAGGTCATATGTTTGGTCTTGGCTGACCGAACACTCTTAGTAGTGTTCGACAAGCACCGATCGAACACCTTTAGGGGCGTTCGACTAAAGCCTATCAAACACCATTAGGGGTGTTCGGCCAGCGCCTACCGAACACCACTAGGAGTGTTCCACTAAAGGCAATTGTGTCAGATTTTCAAATAACATTCTTATAATATTTAAAGGGAGTGTAATTAGAGGATTTAAGGGTAGGCATGTCAATGGATCAGATTTTGGTCCGAATCTGATGAAAATTTTTGGATATGAATTTGTATAATAGTCCAATAACTCGAATTCAATCCAAATCCGATAATCTGTTTACTTAGTGTATTGAATATGAATTTACCTATATTCGATCCGTTAACAACCCAATCCGATCCAACAATAACGTATTTATTATTATACACATACTTAGTATATACACTAATCATGAATGTATGTGGTAGTGATATAATTTTTATTTTATTTTATTCATAAAGTTTCATTAACAAGAATTTTAAATCAGATCGAATATTTTTTCGGATATATCAACTAGTAACAGATTCGGATATGAATTGACATACATATGATCTGTCGGGTTATCGGATCGGATCGAATTAACAAAATAAGATTTCGGATTAAATTTGAATATACCTATATCCAATGCATATCCGATCCATTGATAGACCTATTTGAGGGTATGAATAGGCCCACTCATTCTAAAATCCTTCAAAATTATTTCCATGTTAATATATTTAATTGACCAAAATACCCTTATTAATTTTGCTTTAATTCCAAACTACCCTTCACCATTTTATTAACCAAAACCCTATATTACTCACTCTCCTCCCGTGAATTGTTCGGGTCTTCATCAGCCCGTCGGCACCGCCATTGTCGTTGCTCCTTCCCCTGCTATCGCTATTGCCTAGTCGCTCCCTCCTCCGCCGCCGCATAGGTCTCTCTCCCTGTCTTTGTCTGTTTTTAAATCGATTATGTTCATTTGCTATTTTTCTCTATCCCTTCACGCGAAAATTTGGTTGACTGGTTTTCCTTACTGTGTGTGTATGTTTTTTTTACTGTGGAGGGGGGGGGGTAGGGGGGCACATTTGGTCCGTATAGTACCATCAATTCTTTTAGACCTGAGGCTAGTTTGAAGGCCATTTTATGCAATTTTAATAGTTTTCCTTTGAAACTATATTTGGTTTATACTTAATCCTGAAAGTAAATCATTACATTACAGAGTTCAGTGTTTTGATCTTTGTTTATGCTAATGTAATTTGAGTTAGACGATTCATGGGAATGGTGTGGGATTAAAGATGTTAAAGATACACTGGGCTCCGTCTTTTGAGCTATTGATTAATTGCTATGCTTGATGCTGATTGCTGAATGCAGCTTATATAGGCTGATAGCTCTCTCTCTTTCTCTCTCTCTCTCTCTCTCTCTCTCTCTAAGAGCTATTACTATGGCAGTGGTGAATTAAGGAGTTAAAGATCAAAAGAATAAAAGATGCTAAATAATTATGTTGTACAATAAGACAAAAGATACCCTAGCTTGTAATGATAAGTGGTTCATTTGAAAACTTAGGCTTCGTTTGTTTCATATAAAATGAATTCCCGAAAAACATTATGCGAATTCTCCTTGGTTGGTAGTTTTAGAAAAATGAGTAACTGTAGAATATTCTATACTACCAGTCAAAGGAAAATCACAAATTCTCTCAAAAGAAGGGCTAACGGATTTGAGCTTCTAAAGCCATTTTCCAGAATACTGAACCTCCTCTTTCTCCCACTTTTATCTCTAGTTAAGTCTATTGGAAGCACATGGAGCATTAGAAAATATCCTGGTAATTATTGCACTTAGAAAAAGTGGACTTGGTGTCATTTGATCATTGACCCTTAGTGGTCAATAACAGGATGTAGTCACCTTGGGCATGCACTATAGGAGCCTCAGTAGAAGATGATAGAAGAAGCCCTAATTGGAGATACCCAAGCGCTTGAGTCTTTGAACATACATAACATTGGCCAAAAAAGCCACTAAAGAACAAGTATATCAATATCACCAACAGGGCTAGCGGAAGGGGAAGACCAAAACTAACTTGAATGGGCAGTAAAAATGGATATTTGTGAGTGTGGTTTAATCAACTAGCTCTTTTTGGAAACAGTGTATTGGCATAAAAGTATTCATGTAGCTAATCCAAGTAATTGGGACAATAGTCGAGTATTCACATGATATATTTGTGCATAATAGGATTGATAATTTTTTGCTTTCTATTGTTCATCAGTTCGTAGACTGTGAAGTTATTTCATGTGGGAGGATGACTCATCAAAGTCATGTGGTGTGTAGGGGAAATTATAGCATTGCACATGGGAATTGATCTTAAAGTCACCTTGCACTTTGTTTTTGTGATTGTGAGATTTGAGACATAATGAAATTGCTCCCTTAACCTGTCCAATCCAATGAACTCATATTGAAAGTTGATTGAGACTGTTTTTTTTCTTGCTTTCCCTCCATGCAGTACATGTTACTACCTCAATTGCTAAATGGATGACATCATTGAGTTATCTAGTTCTTTTTACCTCTATATTTTTCAATGCTACCAATCGAAGCTGTTCATGGTATCTTTGGTTTTACATTTACTATAATAGGAGTCCTTCATTATTGCATCCTGTCTTATTTTAATAATTCTTGACCTTGTCGAAGATGAATTTTCACTGCCTGTTGTTTTATGTTAAAGCATTCAACCTTGCAACGTGTCCCTCATGAAGTTTTGATCGAACATGGTTTATTGTCGTAGTACTGCCAGAGAGCCAGTGTTTTTTATGGGGGCATCAATTGTTTGTTTTAGTCGGAATTATTTGTTATTTGGACACACACAAAGATCAAAGAGAGAAGACTGTTAAGTGTGTGTGTGTGTGTGTGTGTGTGTATGTGTTTTTTCCTACTATTCTTGTTATCTATTTTGGGTCTTTTTGTCCATTCACACCACATTTATCATCTTGCAGGAAATAGGGATCCTTTTTAAGATAAAGTAGCAATGAGGTTGGAGAAATGCTGGTTCTGTTCCTCGACAATATATCCTGGGCATGGTATTCAATTTGTCCGGAATGATGCAAAGGTAGATCTTTTTTTCTTTTACTGTCTGTTCCTTGATTATTTGTTGTTTTCAACTTTCCTAGAGTAACATAAATAAGTGATTAGGTTGTTGAAAGGCATCTCAGTTATATCTTGACATCATTAGATATATGTAAGGATTTAACTGTATAAATCAAAATTTCAAAAACATGTAATGTTCTCCGATGACGTTATCGCCTGAGTGTCGGCTAGGTCTTGCCGGTAGTGCAGTTGCATGGGTCAAAGCTGTGGAGCCAGCTCTCTCATGTTACCCATCCTATACCTTGCCACCGTGGGAGACTGGTGAACTTTGGCCAGTGGTTTGGTACTATGTATCACAGCGCTACATGTAGGGCTGTAACGAACCATGCTGAGCTTTGAGTGTTCGATCTCAGCTCCTTTATGTTTAATCAAGCTCAAGAGTAACCTATATTTGTGCTATATCCAGTTACTTCATGAAACGAGCTATACTCGATTACTACATGAAACAACCTATAAATGGGCCGAGCTCTAGCTTTACTGTAGCCAAAGTCAAAAGCATATTCAATTCTGAATAAATTGCATATATGCTGGGATTACTGGCCCTATTCCAGCCGAGCCGGGCTCTTTTATAACTTGAGCCCGAATCATGTTTGAGCTTGTGTTGAACCCCACCTGATTCATGGAGTCGATCATCAAACAAGCTGGCTCAATTTACTAAACAACCCTCTACATGTAAAGGTTGGATATTGGAACTCGGTTGTTGAACTTGGCTTGAACCAGTCATCGCAAAGCAAGTGCAAAAATATGGAAAGCTGTTTCAGTGATTGCAGGTTGTCTTATCTGAGAGGGGCTGCTTATGAATACTTTTATGATTACAGTATTACTTTAATATTCACATTGTTATTAGCAGCATATGATCTTGACTCATTTCTTTACACGACAGATCTTCCGATTTTGTCGATCGAAATGCCACAAAAACTTCAAAATGAAGAGGAACCCTCGCAAGGTTAAATGGACCAAGGCTTACCGCCGGTTACATGGGAAAGATATGACTCAGGTATATAACCTCTCTTTAACCCTCCTTTGTCTTTACTTTTAGAAGATACTATATTATATTGATGCCTGATGTGTTTGCTTCACGCGTTCCGTCGCTGTTGCAAATTAAACCTTTAAGGACTCCACATTTGAGTTTGAGAGGAAGCGTAATAGGCCAGAGAGATACGATAGAAATCTTGCGGAGAATACCCTGAAAGCCATTAAGAAGATTGACAAAGTCAGAGTTGATAGAGAGATCAGGCACCATAAAAAGAGGTTCGTCTTCCACTCATATTATTATCTCAGCTAAAGGGGGGTGAGAGGTGATATATGGTGTTTCCACTGACGAAATACTAACTGGTTGTTAAATTGGGCAGGATGGTTGGTGTTAAAGCCAAGGATCAAAAGGAGGCTGTTAAAGAACTGGAGCAGAGTATCCACATGGTCAAAGCTCCCATTGCCCTCCAACAGGAGTCATCTCTTACACTACCAAAGACCAAGGTTAAGGTTTCACAACAGAAGTCGGAGGATAATCGTATGGAAGAGTAATCTTATTCAGTTGCTCTGGTAATTTATGCCTTAGATTGTTGTAAAAACCCACCATTGTTAACAACACAAGTTGGAGATGGAGTAACTTGTGTACTTTTCGTACCTAAACAGATTCTCTTATTAAATTTACAAGGAGCCCAGTAAGAAGAACGAATATTTATGTTACAGGTTTTGTGCTTGAAAGCGTTCATAGATGGCTTTCTTGTATACTTTGTCTCCAACCATTTTTCGAAGATTGTCAAGCATACAATATGTTTACTTCAATTCAAATATTGAGAGTCAGTTTGACATTAATTTCATATTTCTTTCTTTTACCATTGGCTTTACGTCAAGAAAATGTTGTCAACTGGAAGACTGAGGACTCGAGGATTTATGTATGTTCTTTTAACAATCTTCGTATGAAAATGTCGTCAACTGTAAGACATCTCAAATAGCACTTAATCTGGTTCTCTTTTTTCAAGAATCCCGATTATGTATCTTCATTACTAACTCTTTAATCTTCGACGAATTTTTTTCAAGTTTTGTGCATATTCCTCCCGCTAATTAAAGCAAATTGACAAGAAATTTCCAAGGTTTTAAGATTTTCTCTAATTGCTGTACGGAGGAGTTGAAGTCAAAGTTTATGTTTTTTTTTTTTAATGGAGAAACTACTTTTTTGATCATTATATTATTTAAAAAATAATAATCATTATCGTAGTATTCAATTTGTTAATATGACCACTATACTAACATCATAGTTTGAATTGATCATAATTCATTAGTCCTCGATAAAAACTTTACATGCGCGCATGCGGTGCGAGCGTCTTGTCAGGCTTATGTGGGCATATGACATCACCAAAAAATTACTAAGTTGGAATTTTCATATGTCCGGGGATTTTAAGGGAGACATAATGCTCCTTTACTTGTTTTGGGGGGAGTTCACACTGCCAAAATCAGAAAAGAGAGAGCGTGTGTTTGTGTGCGCGCGATTATTGACTTATGCGGGAGCGTTCGTCCTGATTTTGGGTAGAGCGATCGCCCTACTTTCTGGAAAGTAAGCGATCGCTTCGTTACGGGCCTGAGCGATCGCCCTGTTGCCAGTCCTTCGAAAATCTGATTTTGTTTGTGGTTTCCTAATTTGGTTATGTAATAGTATCCTAGTTTAATTAGGTTTGTTTCTCCTAGTTCTTGTTAGGTAAGTGATTAAGTTTTCTTTAGGAAATAGGATTTGTATTTGTTTTATTTTCCTTTAAAGGTTATGAGTACTTTGTAACACCTATATAAGGGTTAGATTCAGATTTTGTAAACACAAGTTTTTGATTACAGAAAAGTAATAGAAAGAACAAAGTTTTGTTCAAATTTTATTATTGCATTCCTTAGGTTTAGGAAGGTAATATCAAAAGGGATCTTTACGTTAGGTGAGTGAAGCCTAACCGGTGAACCCAAACAGGATCTTTACGTTAGGTGAGTGAAGCCTAGCTGGTGAACCCGTCATCTATCCTATTTTCTGCTGCAATTTCATTAATTTACATACATCCTTCATCCATATATCCGGAAGCGTCAAATTCGGTAAAAAATACACATTATTGACAGATTGAAGGATTGATTGACTTTTATTTTGCGTCGAGGGCTCTTAATCATTGAAACAAGGTCCTATCACTTTGTCTTTTACTTCGATTACGAGTTTAGGTTCTTTCAATCTTCGATTACTATAGAAAATAATTGGATGTTAGTGAAAAACTAACGAAGTGTTTCAATTTTTCCAAAAATATGAAAATAAAAATCTATCCAAATAAATCAATGCAACCATAAACCTTACACAATATACCAAAAATATTAGGGTGAATTACAGGCCGGTCCCTTTTTGAACATTTATAATCGCTCCAGTCTACCATACTTTTTAAAAAATCAGAAAAAGACACTTTTGGGGCAAAAAGAAGATTATGCCATTAATGAAAGATTTACCGAAAATATTTTTTCATCGTGATGCCCAATTGCGATTTCTAATTCCATTATCGCGATGCAGCCAAATGAAGATTTACCGGAGAAATTTTAGTAAGTAAGATTCGTTAGAGAAATTTTAGGACTTGATATCCAATTACGATGCCTAATTCCATTATCGTGATGCAGGAAGATTTACCAGAGAAATTTTAGTAAGTAAGATTCACTAGAGAAATTTTAGGACTCGATGCCCAATTGCGATGCCTAATTCCATCGTCACAATGCCTAATTTAATCATCGCGATGCAGCCAAATGAAGATTTACTAGAGAAATTTTAGTAAGTAAGATTCGCTAGAGAAATTTTAAGACTCGATACCCAATTACGATGCCTAATTTCATTATCGCGATGCAGCCAAAGGAAGTTTTACATGAGAAATTTTAGTAATTGAGATTCACTAGAGAAATTTTAGGACTCGATGCCTAATTTCATCATCGCGATGTCTAATTTCATCATCGCAATGCAGCCAAAAGAAGATTTACCGGAGAAATTTTAGTAAATAAAATTCACTAGTGTTCTATTGAAATGGAAACAGAGGCTATCCACAAAAAGTAATTTTCTTTGCTACGAGCTATTGGAATAAAAACAGAGATTTTATGAAGAAAGAAAGATTCACCGGAGAAATATTAGGAATAAGTTATCTGTAAGATTGGCCGGAGAAATTTTATGAAGAAAGGAAGATTCACCGGAGAAAATATTAGGAAGAAGTTATCTGGAAGATTGGCCGGAGAAATTTTAGAATGAAAAGAAGATTCATCGGAAAATTTTTAGGAAGAAGTTACTGTATATGTTATTGTGGGGCATTTTAGGAGCAATTTTATGAAAGTGCCTTTTAGTGGTTAAAAAAAAGGTGGACTGGAGACAATAAAAACTTTTCAAAGTGGACCGGCCATCAATTTTCTTAAAATATTATCAGAGACAAGCTCTGTACACGTGTTGACCCAATGACCCACAATCTTGCTCCCAGTTACCTAAATTAAGTGAGTCCCCGTTGTAAGCCTCAAGTCCGACTACACATGAAGGGGCGTGTTAAGACATCAAACACATCGGGTAAAATCAATCCTAGAAAATAATTTATAATGACCTGGGACCACCTTTTACGAGCCAATTGATTTTGTGATAAACTCGATTTTAAAGGTAATAGAATTGACAAAAGAGTGGGGCTATTAACACCCACACTCTCTCTAAATACACCCCTTAATTTTAATTATAAAAATGTCATTATGTAGAAAGACTGTAATACCCTAATCCTTCTAAAACCCTAATTTCCTCATTTCTTTTTTTCTCTCCTCTCCGGTGCAATCACCATCTTTTCTCCCCCTCTTTCTTTCCTTATTCCCTCCCCTCTCCCTCTGTCACCACTGTTTTCCCTGCTTCTTTCTTTCTTTCCTTCCTTCTTCCCATCCCCTCTCATCTCTCATCTCCCTTCTTTTTTTCTTCTCCTCCTCTCTTCCTTTTTTTCTTCCTTTCGAGATCTCACCGCCAAATCCACCATCTTCTTTTAAAAAAAAATTGACAATCTCTCGTTCGGCCATGGTTGACCGAACAACCGAGTGTTGTTAACACTCGGTTGTTCGATGAACCATGATCGGACTAGAGATTTCTAAAATTTTTCTAAGGGTTTTCAATGAGGAGGGAGGAGAAGAAAAAAAAGAATGAGGGAATGAGGGAGGGGAACAAAGATTGATGGAGAGAGGGAGGGTAGGTCTGAGAAGAAGAAAAAAAAAAGGAAGGAGGGAGAGAGGAGAGGCGTACATTACTGGAGGTGAGAGAGACTGCGGGGGGGGGGGGTTAGGTTTTGAAGAAAAGAGAAAGAAAGAAGAATTATTTAGGAAGAGGTAAAATATGAAACATAGGGGTGGTGTATTTAGTATTTAGTATTTAGGTTGGTGTAAAACTAGTAAGATAGGTGTATTAGAAAAATTAGTGTATTTAGAGAGAATGTGGTGTTAATAGCCCCCTTCTTGACAAAAATGAGGTGTGGTAGTTGATACGATAGAACTTTGCAAGTAAACTAGTGTCTTTTCATTTGTGAAAGTCTGATTGATAACTGCCGTGGGATAATTACTACTCTCTTCGTTCATAAAAAGTAGTCTATCTTTTCTTTTTCATTCATTACAAAAAAAAAAAAAATTTGCAGGCCCACTTTATAATCTTTCTTTTTAAAAAAAATGACTTTTACTATTTTACCCATTTTATCCTTGCTATTTTAATGATGAATTCCACTTGCACATGAGCTTTAAATGAAAATACATAATATACCAATATTTATAATAGAGTCAACTAATTTTTCTTAATTTATGTGCCCAATTAAACATGACACTTTTTTAAGAATGAAGAGAGTAGTATTTAGTATGATCTTTGTGATTGCTTTTGTGTAATCACTGAGTAAGACAATGATCATTCTAAACTTGATCATTGTCCTCATGTTGATTGATGGAATTGCATCACGTGTCAATAGAGTCTTAGGTTAATTTACCATTTATACATGAGGCCGATACAGACACAAACTAGCGTAATTTTTTATTTTCCTTACACATTGACATGAATGTTATGTTTTTATCAGATTGACTTGATGCACTTTATTTCAGGTTTTAAATACAACTCAACTCAGCATTTTTCTTAATCACTAGGGGACTGCTACATGAATCATTTTTTGCCATTCAATTCGGTCCCAAGCAAGATTATCACACGTACCAAACACATTCATATCATTCTTCATTACAAATGTCCATGTGTGTTTTCGCCTTTCCCTTTTCTTATTTCTAGTTTAGTTGATGTTGATACTGTCGTACTTTTTAATGGGTGCACTAATTGGTCTACATTGTATGTGTTCAAACCATTTTAGACGTTTTTCTCTCATTTTATCTGCTATCGAGATGACTTTTACTGTCTTACCAATTCGTTATTGAATCTATCTTTCCTAGTTTTACCGTATATCTATCTTAAAATTCACATTTCAGCGAAACTCATCTTGTCAACATGTTCGTACTTAGTTGATTGGTTTCATATTTGTTCATAACTGAATATATCTTTCTTAGTTTTGCCATGTATCAATCATAATATTCTCATTTCAGTTAAGCTCATCTTGTTAACATATATTTTTTTAACAGTCTGGTTCCGTAAAGTAATGCGAGTCTAATGACTGTTCGATAAAATATTCCTTTCAACTTAACTAGCATTCGTCGATCACATAACAATCTAGATGCACTTCTCAATTTCGCTCAGTCTTATTTTATCATATGACTAACATCATCTCTTACTTCCTCGTCTCCATTGATAATTAATCCTAATGTCAATTTTTTTTTTTCTTGATCATCTAACATAATCTTGTCCCCGCTATTATTTTATTTACCCCTAAAGTTGCATTTTATGTACATTTTTCTCCTACTTATTCTAAAGCTTTTGACTTCTAAACTTTCTATCTTATCATTAATCTTGTTCTTCGTCTAATCAATTAAAACAATGTTATCAGCAAGCAACATACACCATATATGTTTTCAAATATCTCCAATATATCAACAATGTTATCTTTAAGAGAAAATAAATTGCATACTTCATGCAAATAAAGAGACCCGTCTTCACCATTAAAAGCAATTGAGTGCGGTTCACTCTTTCTCACTTTATTCAATGTGTTGGCCCTTTATTAATGTTGAGAAAAAGCCTCCATTAATGTTATTTATGTTCCGTGTCCCATAAGAGATGCACGACATTTAATAATTTCTTTTGGTAGCAACTCAGTCCTTTAATGAAGCGGATGATCACGTATTTGTCAGTCTTCCAGATTGAATGTTTCCCTACTCTCTCGCATTTAATGTCGTATTGTCAACTCGGTAATGTATTGTAAACGCAACTTTTAAAATAAAGTTTGACTTCGATTGTGTATTAGTCTGACGTAGCACACTCTAATAAGGATTGGTACACTGGGGTTGAGTATTATAAATACAAACCCCCCAGCCTTAGTTGTTTATCAAATCTTCCAATATTCAGAGAGAGAGAGGAATTTAAGAGAGCCTTCGTGTAAGAAAGAGGGAGTGATCTGCCCAGTCTTCAAGTTGCTCGTTTATTCTTTCTCCCCTTTTGTGGAGTTTCAAATCCTGAACCGTTTCTTTTCTTTTCAGGTATTCCGCTATTTCATCTCTTCTGTTATCACTACTTTTCTCGATTTTCAAAATCATGGCTAGAACCAAGCGAACCCAAAGAATTGTTATTTTGCTCTTACCCGTAAGGGCGGACACCTAGTGATGTCAGATAATATTATTGGATGGCGTACGATTTCTCATGGAGGTATTGAAAATATAATGAAAAAGGCTGGTTTGGATGCTTCCCATATTTTGGTTCTAAATATTACTGCTCAAACTTTTGCTTTAGGCACCAAAGTTAGACATTTATCGTATGATGATTTCATGAAATACCTTAGAATTCACTATTACTACGAGCCCCCAACATTGAGTCGTGACCAAAATTTACCTTTATCAAACACATCCACGTCCTCTCATCACTCCAGGCATAAAAGAGATGGGGTGCTGGCCACCCCTAGTATTTCGCAAAAAGGCGCCCGCGCAGGCATAGAGCCAACCACACAAAATGATGTATCCGAGTGGGCAACTTCCATGGGGATCGATTTAGATGACTTTAGGGTCATTGTGGTCGATGAAAAAATTGACCGTAAATTGGGACGAGTGAAAAATGACCGTGTTGCCTTCTACCGTGCTCATTTTAAAGTAAGCCTCAGATTACCCCTTGATCCGTTCATCTGTGAATTTTTGGCAGAGACCAATTCTGCACCCATTGACCTGAATGTGCATACTGTTAGACTTTTAGTGTGTTTTGCCATTGTGTGTCGATCCTTGGGCTTTGAGCCGCGGCTAAGTGTATTTTTTCACTTTTCACACTACTTTGGTGTCGGTAGATGTCATAGCAGCCCGTAGTCGCGTCGATGGTCCCCAAAATTTTAAGAAAGCTCCTATCAAAATGAACGGTTGGAAAGATCGATTTATAATAGTAGAGTCTAGATGGGGATGGAATTTTTCCAGTTTCGCGCCCCACACACGACCACAAAGCAATCCAATCTGTGTTTATGTCCGCACCAGAGGATATAGTGGTCGTGAAAGCCACTCATCAGGCACTTGGTGTAGTACAGAGTCTGAAGGGAAAATTTGTTAGTCAATCTAAAAGATTCAGTTGGAGTGAAATGGAGTCCAGTGATGAATGGTTATGCTTGGCGGGTTTGTCAAGAAAATCGGTTGACGGTGTTGTTCCTTGGGTTACCATCCCTGACCAACACGTCACCCAGGATGGATAATTCATTTTGGAGAGATCTTTGGTGATGACTGCCTGAGCTGTGGTGAAGGGCATCCCTGCTTACGTAAGCACTTTGCACTCATATAGTGGTGTTGTACTTAAAATTTATAAATCTCAACTATATATTTGTTGATATTTATTATTGATGCATTCTCTATTCCTTGACGTTGCAGCTATGTCGTTTAACTTTAATATAGGAGAAATGAAGGGGCTGCAAAGTGATCCAGTGCTGACTGGGTCTCGCCCTATACAATAAGTGCCCACTGGTCCCTTTCCGATCCAAAAAAAAAAACAAAGGGAAAAGACCACGAAAGGATTCTTCTGCGGTTGTTGAGGCTGTCGCCCCCTACTGTCACCTTTAGGCCTGCCACATTCATTCATCCTGCGACTCCTTATTCTCAACAGCCTCCATCTCTAACTCTTGATGCAGATCGCGTTTGGGCTTCTTCTAGTTGGTCTCAACCCACCAGTCCCGAAAGTATTTTTAAACTTGCCATGAAAATTGCTGCTATCCCGAACTTAACCAGTCTCGATTTAAGCAATCGGGAGCTGCCGCACGCTCAATTGGGTCTTGGTCCCCTAGGTCGTCTTCGGCATGAAGGGATGATTCAGGAGATGAGATCACAGGGCTATGAAACCATGATTGCTCGTGGAGGCTTAGCCGTTGTTGAGGTAAAAGTCCTATATTTTTTTTCTAGCTGCTCATAATACTGTGCATAATGGCAAATAGATGTCTTTTTCCTACCAGATGGTGAATGCGATGATCGGTTTAGATAAGGAGCTAACCGAGAAAAAGAGACTGATGGTTATTAAAGACAAAGAGGTCAGTGCCCATGAAGCTCGGGCGGTCAAACTTGAATCAGATTTGGAACTTGCCTGTAAACAGTTTGAAGAGCTATCAGTATTTTATGCCGCTTGTTCTGACCCAAAGATCGTGAGATGGCTAAAGCTTTAGAGCGCCAGCGGATCAGCCACGAGAAAAGTCAACAAAGAGATATAGATGTCGCCATAGAGGCATACAAGAGCAGTGATGATTTTAAGCGTTACATGGCCCCGCAGGTAATGAGTTTTTTTATAGCGGAGTGGATCATATTATGAGGGTAGCCGCCTCTTATCAGTGGGTAGACATGAACGATCTCATCACTTGGAAGAAAGAGGATCCTTATGGTGTCGCGGCCTGACAAGGTCATCCCTGAGTGCCATATACTCCAAAAGATCTCGAAATGATTCGGGCTCGAGATGCTAAGAATAAAATGCATGTTTGGGATCCCCCTCCGTTGAATGAAGACAATCTTCGTGTGTGGTTGCACCCACCAGCTTGGCATCTTCGTGACCCTAAACCCGAAGACTCGGGATGTTACTTGGACGTGGATGTTGATGATGAAGATGATGATGCCGGTGATGGTGATAACCAGAGTTAGCTTGTTTCCTCAATGCGTCGAGCTTTTATAGGCGCCTGTGCCTTCACTTTATTGTTATATTTCAAACTTTTTAGTGTGGAGTCCTACCCAACCATTTTCGTATTTTGTAGTATTTTTCTTCAGAACTTCTTATAGGCACCTGTGCCTTCATCTTTTTTATATACTTGTAAATTATCACATCACACAAAAATGGCTCTAGACCCGCGACCAAGTAGCCTGCTGCTAAGTGGCCATTCCGCCAAACTAAGTCTCACAGATAAGTGGCCCGCCGCCAAGTTGTCCCGCGACCCAAGTTGCTAGTGGCTAAGTTGTCTTTTTATACACTGCTTCGGTAGCTCCCTTATCCAAATAATTGATTGTGCAACACGTGACTAAGTCAGACGTGGTTGACCTAGCGGCTGAACCGCCAATGCAATGGTACTTTACCCGCAGATGCAGCCTACTTGCGCGGCTAAGTTCTGCACATTTGCAAAATTTCTCGAGTTTTTGCTGATTTTGCTTCATTTTCCTCGCAATATAGCCTATGTTAATAACTAGCATTTTAGCATCTTTGATTTGTCGCTTCATTTTTAGTGTACATATAACCTTTGCTAATTTTTTATAGTATGCAAGCGGCTTTGAGTCGCTTCGTTTTTAGCGTAATGTATCCTCTGCTATTTTTTATAGCATGCGAGCGGCTTGTTTTCTTTGTTTTTAGCGTAATGTAGCCTCTGCTATTTCTCATAGCATGCGAGCGGCTTAGATGCATGTTCGTTGAGTGTTGAAATTGTGTAAGGTGAGAGCCCACTTTAGCTGCCTCTGGGGGCTGATTTCACCCCATTGATAGATATGCATATAGTAATCAAACTCCGTGACTCTGAAATTAATTAGACTTAAGTATTTTGGATATAAATATCAGAGCTGTGAATTACATTTAGGATCTAAATTTATATAGCGCACTTATCTAATGATAATATCTCTTCAAATGATCTGCATGCCATGGATTTTTAAGATCTTTCACATCTTGAGTCTGGAGTCGATAAGTGCCTTCTTGAATAATTCTGGTGACTCGAAAGGGTCCTTCCCAATTTGGAGATAGCTTTTCTTGACCGGTATGTCTGCCAGTTGTTTCTATCTTTCTCATCACCCAATCACCTACTGAAAAAGTGCGCGGGTTTACTCTGCTGTCATGGTGGGCCTTAGCTTTCTTCTTGAAGTTTTCTATTTGAAGTCTGGCGTCCAACCTTCTTCCCTCAAGTAAGTCTAGTTCTTTCCGACGAGTGTTTTCATTAAGCTCCTCGTCGAAGTAGCTGACTCTAGGGGATGGTAGCCCAACTTCAACATGTGCCATAGCTTCTAAGCCGTACGCGAGACAAAATGGGGTTTCTCTAGTTGGCCCTTTGATAGTCGTTCAAACACACGAAAGAGCAATGTGTAACTCATCTACCCAGCGTCCGTGTCTCCCTTTAAGGTTTTTCTTGAGAGCGGTCAATATCTGTTTATTGCCCGCCTCTGCTTGGCCGTTTCCTTGAGGGTGGGCAACTGAAGATCTAACGTGTTTTATAGCCTTGTCTTCTGTAATGCTCGATAGTGCCTTTGCTTTGGCCCACTTAGTGAAATAATCAACCGCCACGATAGCATACTGGCATCCTCCCTTGGCCTTTGGAAAAGGTCCGATAAGGTCTATTCCCCATTTATCAAATGGCCATATGGCTACTATAGACGTTTGTATGACCGCGAGCAGCCTTGGAATGTCAGCAAACAGTTGGCACTTTTGACATTTTCTGACATACTCCTCTGCATCTTTCTTTAAACTAGGCCAGTAGTATCTGTGAAATAGTATTTTATCCGATAAAGTTCATGCTCCAGGATGTCCACCACATACCTTTCATGGACTACGACCAGTACTTTCTCTGTCATGTGCGGCTCCACGCATCTTAACAAAGGCTTGCTGAAAGAACGACGATATAGTATTCCATTTAACACTGTATATCTAGCCGCTCGACTTACAATTGTGCAGGCATACTCTTTTCCCTATGGGAGGGTTCCATTTTCAATGTACTCTTTCAGTTCAGATACCCAACTCCTTTCTACTTCTTCCACGTCCATTACCATTGGCCGCTTAATAGCAGGATTTTCGAGGTACTCTATCCATGTTTGAGTAGACAATGTTTCGGTATCTGCAGTTGCTATTTTTGACAAATAATCTGCCCACGCATTTTCTTCGCGGTCAATTTGTTTTAATTCCCAATATTCAAACTTGGAAATCAACTTTTTAACCACTTCGCAATATTGGAGCAAGGTGGGGCTATTAGCCCCATATTCCCCCAAAACTTGATTTACAAGTTGTGAATCACTGTACGCGACTAAGTCTTTTATTCCTATATCAATGCACAGCTCCATACCTGCAATCAATGCCTCATACTCAGCCTGATTATTCGAGCTCTTGAATTTGAATCTAAGAGCCTTCTCAACTTTATGCTCGTCATCTGGTGAAATTAATAACAAACCAACCCACTATTTTCATGAGTTGAGGATCCATCCACGAAGAGGAACCAACATTGTCCTGGTCGCGGGTAAGGTGTGGCCGCAGAGAAGGTGGCCGCCCCTTGCTCTTCTGTTTTTTCCTTTTCCACTTGAGTACTCTCTTGTGTGAAGGAAGTTTTCATAATAAAGTCAACCAAAGATTGAGCTTTTATTGCCTTTCTTGGCGTGTATGTTATGTCAAATTCAGTTAGTTCGATTGACCAATTGAAGAGTCGGCCAGAGCATTCCGACTTGTGTAAAATTTTTCTAAGTGGTGTATTTGTGTACACAATAATAAAGTGTGACAAAAAATAAGTCCTGAGTTTGCGGGCAACAATGATAATAGAGTAAGCTAATTTTTCTGCATTCAGATAACGTGTTTCTATATCACTTAATGCCTTAGAGACATAACCTGTAATAACCAAGCATATCATTAGCATGTTAATCATATAATTATGTGCATGCATTGTTAATGTGATTACCGTGGTTCATGGTATTGATTTGATCAGTCGTAAACTCATGATTTCATGTTTCGGTACTTTACTATCTTACATTGTTTCGTAGCGTAAACTGAACCGAAATGAAAGAGATGAACCATGATACTTTGAACCTAGATATACTTGATGTTATATAGGTTTCATGTTGTTAAATCGTGCTTTGAAAAAGTGAAATACGTTGTGTTAATTTGAAGTTACAAAACGAAGAAGTTGTTGACATTGTTTTAGGTTTCGTGAACTTTCTGGTGACTTTAAATCGATCCTAGAATGATATTGAACCTTTGGGGACATTCTTTGATGTGTTAGAAGTATTGTACAATCATACCTAGGGGTGTACAAGCGATCGAATCGAGAAAACGGAGCGAAACGAAAAAATTACACGAAGCTGTGAACAGTGCACGCGCCTTAGCGGGCCAGGCCGCGCCCTAGCGCGCCTAGTATAGACAGAATGTCCAGTTTTGTGTTTTTTTGATTTTTCTTTGATTTCTACCTCATGCATGGCCTTCCTTATCTGATAAAAAACGTGGGTAAGCCTTGGAAGAACATGCTCCAGCTTTCTAAACACTAAAAACACTCAAATCTCTCTCTCAACACTAAAAACACTCAAATCTCTCTCTCAAATCCTCTAAAATTCTCCCAAAATTCCACTTTTTAACCTAGGGTTTCTTGCATGAGTTTTGTTCTTCCACAAAGGAAGCAACAAGGGACTTGTTTAAGTGAGTTTGTGGCTGGTTCTAGCACTGAAATACAGGGATAAATCAAGGGTTTTGCTCTTTGATTTGATAAGGGACCATTAACTTGTTCATGTTTGTGTTTAATCGGTTTATTTCGGCTATTATCAATTGCTAAGTTGTGATTATGGAAAGTTTGTGATTTTCAGCCATGCTATGATGTTTATTAGGCTAATATGACTATGGATATGTGTTCATAAGATGTATTAGTTGATATTTGAGCCTTGAAAGTGTTGTTAATCACGTGTATACTTCGAATTGTGAAACCGGCAAGAATTTTGACTTGAACAAAGTATGTGACATGGCTGAGATTTAGGGTTTGTGACTTGATATTGAATGGTTTGAGATGGTTAAAGTGTTCATTATGTTAATTTGTGAATCTAGAACTCGAATTGATCTTTGGAGGATAACCGAAATGCTGAAATTATGAACGAATATGGAATAAAGTGTGAATGTGAACTTGACTAACCGGATGTGCACATTCGAATACTAACTTCCAGGGGGTTTTGGTTGACTACCGATTGTCATGGGGCGAAGTGCAGTGATAGTCGGGTTGTGGCGACCTTAATTCGGCCTGTCTCCCTATTTCTGGCCAAAGTAGGGTTTACACCACGTAGATTGTTGGACAAGAGTGATGTTGTCACATGGATGCCAAGGTTGTAGGGACTTGGGGTATGTTGACTTGTTCTGCGAAATATCTGATATATGAATCATATGGTTACAATGATTTGATATGAACTTTAAAGTTGAATGGTGTATAAGGGGAGCCGGTGAGTCGGAGGTGTACCTCGACTCTTATATCCTGATATATGTGATCTTTACGTGTTTAATGTGTGATATGAACTGTTGTTAGCTCATTACTTTGTAGGTTGGTCATTATTTCCAACTGGTATGGGACAGTTGGCAGTCGTGATCCTTCTTACGCTGGTAATGGGACTTAGTTGATTATTGATTATACTGATTTCATGTGACCTACTTGGTTATAACTTATGCTGATTACATGCTGCTTGTGTTAGCATCCTATTACTGTCGCATACATGCATAAGTTTAGTGGAATCTTACTGGGTCATAGGTGACTCACCCCTTCATTATTATTTTTCTTTAGATCGGAGCGAGGCGAAGGGTTTACGTGCGTGAGGCTGCGTAGCTCGTCGCGAGATTAGAAGGTGGTTATTCTTTTGGGGTAGACTTTGTTGTGTATATGTTAGACAGTGGTTGTTATGCTGTCTAGGTTTCAAACACTATTTATGTTGTATTGTATATAAAGGCTGGATGCTTTCTATTTTGGTCCGTATATCGGTTGGATGAGTTGTGAAGACTCAGTTATATATTTTAGTTTACGAGGTTGGATGACTTATCACCATACTTTTATTTTCGTTGTTATATTGTTTATCAGGTGGTTATTTTGATTATGTTTAGCCGGCCATGCCCGAATTTAGGCTATGAGTGGTAGCTTGAATTGGGGTGTGACATAACCACTTCCTCTAATTCGTCACAAGGCTTTAAATCAGTTTCTTCTCTAATCTGCATGGTGTCAATCTTTATCTCAGCTGCCCGGTTCTTTTCCCCTTGCCTCAATTGTTTGGGCGACCACCTCTTCACTTATAAGTGACATGGGAGTGGGCGGCCCAACAAGTGAGGTATCCAACTGGCTTATTTCATTGATCATGCCTACTAAGGGATCTTGTCCTTTGGTTATTTTTAGGCTTTTTGAAATGCTCCATTTATGCTCATCATCTTTCACGGTCACTTTTCGCTTTAGCTTTTGTGATTCAACCACGTGCTCTAGCATTGACCCTGGATCACTTTTGATGCAAGCGACCCCTTTTTGGGTAAAAAAATTTATCCGCTGATGCGGGATTGATGCAACTAACTGAAAACCAGCCATGGCCTGTTGGCCCAAAATCACGTTATAGGTTGAAAGGAGATCAATTACCATAAAAGTTATTTTTTCTATCTGTACCCTATTTCCGTCCCGCAACCTGACTTGCAATTTTATCGTGCCCTTCACATTAACCCTGTGATTTGAAAAACCTTCAAGCTGGCCGCTATACGGTATTAGGTGTGCATCTGCAAGCCCCATTGTTCTGAAACAGGAATAGTATAGGATATCTCTGCCAGCCCCCAAATACTAGAATCCTGCCCACCTCGTGCCTTTCAATTATAGCAGAAATGACCAAAGGCGGTCGTTGTTGCCAGCTCATGTGGGGCGAACCCAATTATCCTTTTAGCGTCGCCCTGCTGACGGGGCACGTAGGGTACGTTTTTCAAGCTGTGAATCTGATTTCTCAACTGAGTTATACTTGGAAACTCCCCCTGTATGACTTCCGATGCGTGAATAATGCTCCTCCTCCACAGTATTGTGGCGGTTTGCATCTTCATGACTGGTGGGCGGCGCCCGATCTGCCCTATACTTGCTCAGAGCCTCCTTGTTGATCAACCTCTGTATCTCTTACTCTTCCGTCATGTGCCCAATATTCTTATGAAAGCTGCAATATTTTTTTGGGTCCCTTGTTCCCAAACTGTTCTTGCTCATCGGCCGCGGAGCGGGCAAGTCCTCCACTCTCATAATCTCTTCTCTTGAAGTATTGAACAGTGTGAAGGTGTCACGCTCCTTATCTGCCCCAAAATCTGTGACCGCCCTAGGCTTGGTCCTGCTCCTATCATGGTTGCGAGTAGCCCCCTTATATCCCGCTTTTAGAGTGAGATGACGCGGGCCTATCCACGTGAGGTGTGTAAGCTGTCCACCGGGTATGTTACTTAGAAAGTGGCAGCCCACATTTGTCAAGATGAAGTAACAATAATGTTACTTGGTGGAATATTTAATTCTTTTAAAGAGTTATTCAATTATATTATCATATATAAGCTACCCGGTTGGCATGATATCAACCAAGGCGGGCCACTCTTTAGGTGATTGACATTAAAAAGCCAACATTAAATTTCTTTCCCTAAGCCGCACAGATGAAGATGTATGTATATAGGTAATTTTGAAACTTTAAAATATACTCTTTGGTCTGAGGATACTCACACGACAAAAGTAGGGGGCTACTGAACTACCTAAAATTTACACTAAGGATATAGTTGATAAAAGCAAGCCGTCAAAGGCAAGCTACTTACCCGCCAACTTTCGAGTAACCCACACACTACACTAACAAAGAAGGCGGGTCACTTACCCGCAAAGACGGCCAACTTACCCGCAAAAGCGAGCCTCTCTCACCCACAGCATCGTTAATTTCTCTACACTTCCCGCATATCATGGAACTATCTCAGCTGAGTAGATTCCTACCACAACAAGTTCTTCGTATTAATCCTTGACTAACACGTTATCGCAACCCGTAAACTACGGGATCTCATCTCATCCATTATGCCCGAAATTATCTAGGGCTACATGCTACTCTCTTATAAATAGTAGCATCAGAGATATAAAAGGTACATGCAATTATACACTTTTTGCTCCCTCAATTAGCATTATTTTCTCTCTGATATATAGTGCTAATTCTCACACCGGAGAAACTTTACAGGGATCCCCTGCACAGTAACATTTGTTCTTATTTTCAGGCCAGCTACAAGCCATTTCACAGAAGCAAATTCCCATCAGGACTACGGTTCAAAATTTGGCGTCACCAATACTTATATATTTTCATATTTTCTTTAACAATTTAACATGCATACCTTAGAAAATAAATTTTATTTGTCCACAATTGAACTTTAGTTAAAAATGTACACGACCTCCCTTTCTTCTATGAAAAAATAAAATCGACTTTTTGAGGTGTCACGGACCTCACGGTGGGTTGGGTATAAATAACAAATAATCGGCACCCAACAAAAATCAATCAATCCAAAGAGTAATACAGAGGGAGGACTGAAAGAGAGAGAGAGGAAATGGGAGGTATGGGCGTCTTCTGCACTTCTTCTTCACCGCTGCTCGCACCTTCACTTGAAAATGGCGTCTACTCCTTAACCTTAATCAACAACAATGCCCTTCATTACAAGTCACACTTCAATTTTATCCCAATTTCCACAAGACCCAAAATGGGCAAAGTTTATTGTAAACTAAGCGATAGTGGGATTAAAGAAAATCCCCAAAACAGGGCAACTACAGGTAGCAGCAATTCCATGAACAAACTGGAAGACTATAACACTGCCATGAAGAGAATGATGAGAAACCCTTATGAATATCATCATGATCTTGGTCAGTTTCTCTCTACACCAAATTTGCTCCTTTGTATTTCAAATTTTACTTCTAGAACTAATCTTATTGTTCTGTCGTGTCTATGCAAAATTGTTCTTTTTAATTTTTTTTAGTTTTACTTATTTATTTATTTTTGGTTCTGTTAATTCCTATATGGTGATTATTTTAGTTGGGTTTGAATTGAAGGGTTTTATATGAGATTAAATTTTTTCTAGGTTTAGTTGGATTATTATGTTGAGTTTCTTGAATAGCCCTTGGAAGATTTTTTGATCTTTAATCTATTTCTTTATGGATTTTTATTTATGATGATGTTATCCTGTAAAATTGCTTCTTTTTTAATTGTAGTAGATTTTTGGATTTCAGCGAGGATTATTATGATTACTATTTACTACATGCTTTGAAAATTTTGAGCTCTCTTATTATAGTTATACTCCCTCCATCCAAAAAATAGTCCCTCCTTCCTCTTTGATTTGTCCTAAAATAATAGTCCCGGTTCTAAAAAAGAAAAAATTGTATTAAATTTTTTTGAAGGTGTAAGCATGTAAAGCTAAAATCTTAAAAAAGATTTGACTTGTCAAACGGGACTATATTGTGCTTTTTAGTTTTGTGTTGTGCTTTAAAGTTTTTATTAGCCAGCTGACTTATATTGTGCTTTTTAGTTTTCTAATAACTTATGGAAATTGCTGTTAGACAGTAGATTAGATCTGAGTTTGGTTGCCGAGCTTTTTACATTGTAAAGAGTAAAGTCACATGGCCAAACGAAGAAAAATATATGATGCATTTTCCTTCGTTCTTTACCATTCAAAACAAAAGGAATAAATAGATAAATGTATTACATGGGTACGTGTATATTACACGTGTGTTTGTGTGTCGCACAATGGATAACGGTTTCATGTTGCTTATATGAAATAGCTTCATCTCGACCATGTCATGAGAAGAATTATGGCTTTCTAAGCTATAGGTTATAAAGTTATTGGCAGCTTAACACGTATCACATAATGAAGATAAAATGTGGCCGAAACCGCTCATGTTGTTTGATTAGAAGAAGCGTGATTCGACTTTGCAAATTATCCATATGTACGCTGGTGACTTGGTGAGTGTAGCTTATATGAAATTTCACAAGAATTTTGTGATTTCAGGCATGAATTATACATTAATAACTGAAAATCTGATTGTGGGTTCCCAGCCTCAGAAAGCTGAAGATATAGATCATCTAAAACAGGAAGAGAATGTGGCCTACATTCTTAACTTGCAGCAGGACAGTGACATCGAGTACTGGGGAATAGACCTAGATTCTATCATCAAAAGATGCAAAGAACTTGGAATACGCCACATGAGAAGGCCTGTAAGCAAATATTTTTTTATTGTCAATAATGTTATCAGTAAGGATGGCGAATATGAAGCTAACTATGTTTTGGCTGCATATACATATTTTTATAACCATGGTTATGCTTATGCATCGACAGGCAAGAGATTTTGATCCAGATTCCTTGAGAAATGGATTACCGAAAGCTGTTTCTTCATTGGAATGGGCCATTTTTGAGGGAAAAGGAAGAGTTTATGTGCATTGTACAGCTGGATTAGGGAGGGCTCCTGCTGTTGCGATTGCTTACATGTTCTGGTTCTGCGACATGGATGCAAGTCCTTAACTCCATACAATTAATTAGCATTTATGTTCTGCAACCAACTTTTGAGAAATTCGAATCTTGGAATTATATGTATATATTTTTTATTTTTGCTCATGATGATATCATTCATATGGCGCAGCTGAACACGGCATACAAAATGCTAACTTCAAAGAGACCTTGCGGACCCAATAAAAGATCAATACAGGGAGCTACTTATGACTTGGCTAAAAATGATCCCTGGAAGGAGCCCTTTGAGAAACTTCCAGACCATGCTTTTGAGGGTTTGGCAGATTGGGAGAGGAAACTGATTCAGGATCGTGTCCGGTCCCTTCGAGGAACTTGATAATCCCAGCGAGGCTTTTTCACAACCAATTACCAGGGAAGAAGCCAAGTGCATGGGTGATCAATCTCAGAGATGCCGTTGAAGATAGGGATGAATCAGAGAGCCATTATACAATAATACCCTTGCAAAGGCAAGTCGAGGGGCAAATTTCTCTTTTTTCAATTTTAGTTGTAGACGATATAAATAAGTTGATGAGAAATTCACCCAGTACTTCCTGTAATTTTCTTATGTTGCTGTATACTAGTTGAGAAATCTTTTCCAGCAATCGTGTTATATTTTTGGAGTGTTAAGTTTGTGCTGAGAACCAGGCTGTTAGGCTGTAGGTGTACTTGAGTGATCATCATACAATCAAAACAGAATTGCTACCATCTGTAAGCAATTGTGCTAGTAGTAGTAAGGGGCAGTGTGAGTTTAGGAGATCAATCACACGTATGTTTTTTCCCCATTACAGGGACAATGTGGGTGGACTAGGTCGAGGAACAGAGGAAATTTCTGATGGGAGAGAATGTGCAGTGCAGAGATTTTATATTTTGGTCCTGAGGCTCCCTTTCATGGTAAAGTTAATACTCTGATATACCAATTTTCTTTGAATGCATAGTAGAGTTGCTTAATAAGAATAGGATATTAAATTTTAGAAATGGTTGATAAATTATGCCCAGTAAGTGACTGCTGTTCTGTGGGTGTATGTTGCATGAACAACGATGACCAACTATTCTGTATCTGAAAATTTGAAATTCCTTAACTTAGGTTGATTGAGATGTCAGTAAAACAATGGGATCAACACTACCAAGAAGGAACTCATAGTCTTCACGTTGTTGCTCGTGGTGAAGTTGCTTAATATGGAAGCACTAAAGCTGATACAGAACTCAAATTACCGTAGCAAATTGAGGTTGATCGAAATTGGATACCTTCAATCCTGGAGTCAGAAGTCTCACTGCTCTAAACACATTGCAGTCTTCCATGAATGCCACTCACAACTGGGAACACATTGCAGTCAAATTCTCATTCTTACCAGAAGATGCCTGCTTGCCAAACAAGCCCTGATCTTGGGAGAGTCAAAGGAGGGGTCTTGGAATTAATTTAAGCTTTTGGAAAAGGGGAACAGAGCTTGCTGTAATTTGACATAGAGCACGAGTATACATACTCTTAATATGGAAAAGAAATCCACTTTTTTCTAGGGTTGCTTACAGAGGCCTTCACATTCTCTTTGTTTTTTTGTTTTTTTAAAACTATAATTATAATACGTTATAATGGGAATAACCTTTCCTCTCCTCTCTCCTTAAATTTCTAATTTTCTTACCAAACTCGAACCAACAATTATAACGTTTAAGTTTACGTTCCATGTCCGGTCTATAGTAACTCCATAAATCTCAGAATTTTTTTATTTATTTAGTTTTCATTTCTAAATAAGTGTCTAATTTTATTTTATTAAAATTAAAAAAGTTGACTTTTGAGTCATTTTAATAACATATATATATATATATATATATATATATATTGTTAATGTCCACGTACAAGTGAATTCAGTAAAATTACACAAAAAATAACCCTCACCTACGGACGGAAGAAGTATAATTTTATGGTATCAGATCATTTCAGTTATTGAACTATCCAAAAATGGTAGAATAAGCCAATCTAATGATTTGTACCTTGTTTGTTTCTTGCCCTTCTATTAATGCTCAAAACAATACTAGGAAGAGCACCACCATTGTATACTTCTTAGGCTTCTTCTTAAATAAGAAGATGAAATCAAACAATGGGAGTTATCTTCTTAATTTAAGAAGACTTTTTTCTTCTTAAATAAGAAGAGAAGGGAAGGAAATGAAAAAATGGTCAGAAAGGGGAAAGTGTGTTGCATGCTCCTTGCCTAAAGCGGACGCGTGGAACACACGCTAGTTTGAGAGGGTGGAGGGCTGAGGGAGGTGGGTCCCAGCTTCTAAAAAGTCTGAATTTGATTTTTTTAAAATCAATTGTTGAAGCAGCAACCTTTTTGTTTTTAAAGCAAATTACCCTCTCTTTTTTTACCCTTTTTTGTCCTTTTTTTTTTTTCCTCCTTTAACTTGACCGTAGCAAGCCCTTTTATTATTATTATTATTATTATTATTTTTACTTCTTCCCTGTAAATACACATCAACTTTCATTATTTTTTTCACAACTTCTCATTCTCTATACTATTACTTCATTCTCTCTTCTATTTCTTCATCATTTCTTCTAAAAAATCACTTTCTCTATATACTCACTTTCCAAATGGATCGAAGAGATAGTAATTTTTTCCAAAATTTATTGATTTCTTCAGATATTGAAGAAAATAAAAATATGCAAAACCCTCGTGTTCCTGAGAATGTTTAATATTCTCAATTTTCATCTACTCCCCAATATCTGCCTAATTTTTCGAACAATCCAAATGTTCCTAATTATCCAAATGTTTCCATTTATCCAAATTTTCCCAATTATCCAAATTTTCAGGATTTTCAAGTTCCTCCAACTATTAGGAATTCGTTTAATAACGTTCCTTTTACTCTGAATTATTGGCAACCTACGAGAAACTAATTTTTCATTAAAGGTCCGCCTCGTGCATTTTCTCCATTTAGCATATCTTCAATGATTCCCGAAGAACAAGCATAGACGCAACTTTGTCCAGTAAGGGATCGGCAACGCCATCATCGGTTCCTGAGACGCAAATCAGTTTAGAAACAATTGATTTGGACGACGAATCGGAATCGATACCGGAAAAACATAAGTCATCACGTACAAGATGGACCAAGGATGAAGATATTGCATTTACGGAAGCTGTGATGATTGTTGGCCAATGTCCAATGGTTGGTAATAGTCAAAAGAGTGCGCAATATTGGAAGCGTGTAGCTGAGTATTACAACGAACATCGCCCAAACGAATCAATTCCGAGAGATATCGCGAAATTGACACCACGTTGGTCACAAAGAATTGCTCCATCGGTGAGAAGCTTCAACGAAATCATCAATAAGCTTGAGAAATATAAACATAGCGGTTGGAGCGATGATATTTTAATGAAAAATGCAAGGGCGGAATATCATCAAGAAAAAAGTCAACACTTTCCTTTCGAACATGTTTGGGATGTGTTAAGATCTACCGCTTCATTTTCTTCACAAGGGGATATTCTTCACACCAACAAAAAGTCTAGGACGTCATAGGAAAATCATTCTAACACTAGTGTGGATATTGAAGATGTAGAGGAAATCGATTTACGTATTCGTCCGATTGGACAAAAGGCGGCAAAAAGGAAAGGTAAAGCTAAAGGAAAAGTCAAAAATTCTTCGGATGTAGATGGGTTCAAGATGATTAGTTCTCAGCTTTCATTGAGGTTGGATAAATACACGGAGATTAAAAAAATTGAAGCGAAAATCGAAAGATTGAAGTGAAAAGTAAGATAATTGAAGTAGAAGCGAGGCGGCAAAGAGCATCAACAAAGGAGAACGAAAGGTTCGTCAAAGACATAAGTTTTCTTACGAAAGATACCTCGAATATAACTCTAGATAACCTTGCCTTACATCAACGCGGATGTGAGGTAATAAAGGCACGGTTGAAGGAGCAAGGGTATGAATTGTAGTGCTCGTTGTTTGATGTAACTCTACTTTTAATATTAGGATGCTTTTATGTAACTTTCATCATCGTTGTTTTATGTAACTTTTCTCATCGTTGTTTTATGTAACTTTAATTAGTAATGTTTTATGTAACTTTAGTCATCGTTGTTTTATGTAACTTTAATTATTAATAAAACTAGCCGTAGTAAACTAGTCGTTGTAGAGCTTAGTATATATAGATGAGAAGTAGTTGTAATCTACAATCTACAAACCTTCAAGATATAAACCTTTGCCCTTGTCCTGTATTTTACCACCAAAGATGTCTTCTTCCTTTACCACAAGCAGTGATCCCGAAGAACGCAACGAAGAATCTAACACTTCCGAAGGTGAAGAATTGTTTATGAAGGTAATTGCATTATACGAACAGATGATTGAAAGGGCCAAAGCCAACATCGACAGGCGGCAAAGAAAAAAGAGGAGGTATATACAACGAAATCATGAAAGGGAAAATACTTAACTTGTCAATGACTACTTCTCATCTCAGCCATTGTATCCCGATCATATATTTCGTCGACGCTTCCGAATGCATATAAACTTATTCATTCAGATAGTTAATGCATTGGAGAATCATTCAAGTTATTTTCAACAGAGGTGTAATGTATTCAGAAAAGTAGGTCTCTCACCACTTCAAAAATGCACGGTAGCTATCCGTCAATTGGCTTATGGAGTTCCGGCCGATTATCTCGACGAGTACCTCCGATTGGGAGAAACAACTGCCATCGAGTGCATGTTCAACTTCTGTAGATGTATTATTGAATTGTTTGGAGGTCAATACTTGAGAAGGCCAAATGGTAATGATACACAATGTCTGCTTCAAATGCACGAGTAGAGGCACGGATTTCCAGGTATATTAGGATGTCATGATTGTATGCACTGGGAATGGAAAAATTGTCCAGTCGCTTGGCAAGGTCAATATGCAAGAGGTCATGGGAAGCCAACAATTGTGCTTGAAGCAGTTGCGTTAATTTGCAGATTTATGGATATGGCATGTATTTTTTGGGGTTGCGAGTTCTCATAATGATCTTAATGTGCTATACGAATCACCTTTGTTCAATAATGTACTCAAAAGAAATGCACCGCCATGTAATTTTGAAGTGAATGACACACAGTATACAAAAGGGTACTACCTAAGAGATGAAATTTATTCAGATTGGGTTACTTTTGTGAAGAGTTTTTCGTGCCCGTCGGATGCTAAGCGAAAGAAATTCAAAGAGATGCAAGAGGCTACAAAAAAAGATGTCGAACGAGCATTTGGAGTGCTCCAATCAAGATGGACAATTATCAAAGGTCCTGCCAGGTTTTGGTATAGAGATAATTTGAAAGAAATAATGCTCACATGCATTATTCTAAACAACATGATTGACGAGGATGAGGGTGATCACGTTACAAATTGGGCTGATGATACCGTATATAACTCTCCACAAATCAATCATGAGTCAACCCAAACATTTCAAGAATATCTTCAGCAAAATTCTGAGGTACGTGATAGAAGCACACATCATGAACTTCGAACTGACTTGGTTGAGCATATATGGCGTCATTACGGCGACAACTAGTAATAGAGCTTAATTATTCATGTTTTTTATGTAATTCTAATTATTCACGTTTTTATGTAATTTTTAAGTATTTATGTTTTATGTAACTTTTGAATTATGTTTTTTTTTTTAATTTTAATGTTTTATGTAACTTTCTAATTATGTTATTTTACGAGTTATGTACAATATGTGTTTTATAGATTATTTATTAATTAAATTATAAATAAAATAATTTATGAGTAATTTATTATTTATAAATAAATTAATTTCTTTATTTATAAAATTATTTATTTATACGGAATATTTAATTATGAAATATATTAAGTAAAGTTAAATAAATTTATTTGTTTGAAAAGTATAAAAATAAGATTAAAGTGTAGAGTTAATGAAGTGGCAGTGAGACCCAACTAAGAAGATGTGTTAAGAAGATTAACAATGGGAAAATAAATTCTTAAAAGAAAAAAGTGTGTAGGTGGCAGTGAGACCCAGCTAAAAAGATATGTTAAAAAATGTACATTGTGGATGCTCTAAGGACAGTAATATTTAATTCAATATAAATAAACTAAAAATAGCTCCAAACGACTACATACAAAACCAAGTATATTTATACATTTAAAAGGTTCTCTAACTGGTTATTTAAATAGAGTAAACCAAAACTGTAACTACATATTGCATAAGGTTTACTCATTGAGTCATGCCCCTCAAATAATTAATTTTTGAAAAAAAAAGAAGGAAAACATCTCTTCATATTTTTGAAACAAAATAAGTTGCCCTACTCAATTTTCACTTTTTTCGTATTAAAAATATGAGAGTCAATACATTAAGCAGAAGAAGGGTATTAATAAACAAAGATTTCCCTAATTTATGAGTTCAAATCTACTGTAATACATATTCATACCCTGATTTGACCTAATAGCACATAAAATAACACGTTAAGCCTAGTAGCACATAAATGGACTGACAGCTAAGTCATAGCCTACAATCCCATCCTATCGTGAGCGTTCCTAAATTATTGTTATTTTTTTTTTATCCGTTTTAAAATAATTATCTTGTTTAAAATTTTTTTTTTAAATATCATTTTTACTATTTTATTCTTATTTTTTTCCTACTTTAATTATGAGCCACATACATAAAGATATTAAAAAAAATAACACACTTTTTTAATACTATTCTAATATTAATAATTAAGTCAATTAAATTTTCTTAATCTATGTACCAGATCAATTTAGATAATAATTTAAGGACGGAGGGAGTAATAAACATTTCGTTGAAATATTTCTCATTGAGATGGTATCTATCAACTCATAGAAAAATGTTTGCTGTAAATTGAAAATTAATTGCTCTCAATATTGAGACTACTTCTATAGAAAGTTATTCTATAAATAAATGCTTACCACGTACTTACTACTCCTTCCGTCTCTAAATTATTATTATTTTTTCTAAATTATTATTATTATTTTTATTCGTTTCAGAATAATTATTTTGTTTAAAAAATTTTCTTTTTAAAATATCACTGGCATTAAAAAGAATTATATATTATTCTAATATTAATAATTAAGTTAATTATTTTTTTTAATCTTTGTGCAGAGTCAAACAAGACGATAATTAAGAAACGGGGACGTACAACATTTCTATAACTTTTGATATAAACTGTTTATAATTTAATTAATAAGTATGAAATAAATAGAGGGAAAAAAATGTAAAATCATCACGAGAGAAGTTAAAATCACGAAAAAAAAATAAAAAAAAAATGCACCCGAGGTTAACGGAGCCTTTACGACTCCAAAGTAGACATCGATTATGATACAAAATAATTAAAAGCATTTGCAAATTGTGGAGGAAGGCACTATTAATATAATAATAATAATACCAAAAATGATGGCTTTTTCATACAATTTGCAAATGGTAGTAATCATAATCAAAACATAAATTATGACAAACAATAGCCAAGAAAGAAAAATAAAATATTCATAAGAGTATTATGAGTGATAATTGTATGGTGTATACGTAGACAACAAATTATATTAAACAAATCAAATAAACAACAATATTTTCACAATAAAACGATGAATACCCATCACCAATCTTGACTATCTCTCTCTCTCTTTTCTGTCTTTGTGTAAAAAAAGAAAAAAAAAATTCCAAATCTCAAAATAGTGGAGTAATTAGAAAAATTAAAATAAAAAATAAGAAGAATTTATCTCTTGCAACGAGTAATGGTGCTGCAACCACGACTGTAAGGGTTGGCCTGACCACTTTTTTGGCAATTGTAGTAGGAAGCGCCTCGTTTGGAGCAGGGCACATTGTTCTTCTGCAGCGCACCATAGCTGACGTAACGGTTCGAGGCTAGAATCCGCCTATTGCTCTCTGAATCTAGCTCGAACTCCTCGCCCTCCGCTAAACACTCGGCGACCGTCCCCCGGCAGCCGGATCTAATTGTTATCCAGTCCAGGTTGCTCTGGTTTTCCGCACTGGCCACGACGGCGTTTGATGAAGAAGCAATAAAGAGCACTGCGATGAAGAAGAAGGACATGATTATGGAGAAACCTGAAGAGGCAGCCATTGTTGTAATCTTCGAGAGTTTCTTGTGTGAAGTTTGGGGTTTCTCTCTAGGTTTTTTCTGAGATTTCTCTCTCTCTCTCTCTCTCTCTAGGGTTGGAAATTGACGGTTCAATGGGTGGACAAACAGCAATGGGCTGGTTCTATTATAAGTAGTTGAGTTGTTGGTATACTGACGCTGATTTGGGGTGTTATTTACAAAAGTGCCATCGGGGTACCAACAAAAGGTTACCCAAGTTTCGGTCGGTCATGAAACCAGCCGTTATGTCATGGATGCCCACTACTACTATTTGACTTTGAGTTTTGACTTCCTTTGCAAATTTTAAAACAATAAAAATTTAAACAATATTAGACTTACATAAATATCTTAAATTTCTGATCACAAAATCCTTGTCAGCAATTATTAATTAGTTGTATGGTTCGTTTGATCGGCACAAATTAATTAAAAAAATTAATCAATGTTTAACCAATTAACATGTTATTTCTACATTTTAAACTTGAAAATTTTGTATAGATAAATAGGAATAATAAGAAGTTTCGCGATGGAGGACTATATTTTCCTCTCTTCCAACCTTTTTCTCCTTACCATATTTAGCCTAATATATGGACAATTCTAAGATTTACTATTAACTAATCTAAATAGACGCTAATACTCTGATGAGATCCCTACCCTAATTGAAGGCGGGAAGGCATGGACTTGGAACAAAAGTAGTAAAGGGCAAAGGTGTAATTAGGGTGAAAGGGCTTGCCCGATTTCCACATCGTATTGTGTGAATATGTCATCATATTCACCACATCGTATTGTGTGAACAAAAGTAGTAAGGCCTCGATTGGTATACGGAAATGGAATCAATTCTGCGGAATCGATTACTAGTAATGAGATTCCACAGAAATAGATTGAAAGCTGATTCCTAAAAAGTGTTTGGTAGTATAAGGAATGTGATCACTAATGTAGTATAAATTTCTATTATACTGCTTGGTAAGAAACAAAACAACTTGGAATGCAATGATAAATTGAGGCAACTAACAATATTATCCCACTGAAGACACGTACTTGTTAATGACTTCCATGATAAAAATTAGACATTAGCATTATTACTGCTTCACAAAATAATAAGTTCTTCATTCTCTTTCAATTTTGGTGAAAATTTTAAATTATCCAACATCAATAAAGTAAGAAAAATTTATTAAATATAAAAAAAACTAATGTTATAATGAAACTAGTTCAAATAAAAACAGTTTGAACATTTGAAATAATTCAAGAAAAGTACGTGTAATTACTTATTTAAAATAATTACTATTTTATTTTTCTATATAGTTTCAAGCAGATCAATTACCCACTATTCTTTTTCATTATATTTGATTGTAAAAATTAGCACAACAATCATAAATTATAAAATATTATTAATAAATCAAATCAAATGAGAAGAGTTAATTAGAAAAACCTTATGAAGAGACGAAGAACAACGACGATAAGAAGGTGTAAAAAAGAACAGTCATAAAATTGTTAAAACCTAATAAATTATAAATATAAAGCAAAAGCTTGACCTAATAGAAGGATATTATTATCATTTTATATGGATTCCAACTATTAGGAATCCAAATACCACCTCCTCCATCAGGATTGTGATTCCTTAAATTTTAGTAATCAATTCTAAGATTTTAGTAATACATTCCTATTCCAAATATAATTTTTACACCACCAAACATTATTAATCAATTCTATAGAATCGATTCCACGGAATTAATTCCAATTCCGTGTACCAATCGAGGCCTAAAGGGCAAAAGTAGTAAAGCAATCTCCGTCACTGTCAATCATTCTCTTCAATTCCACACTATGACCATGTATAACCCAATTTCATTATTTAAAAGTAGAATTGGAGTTTAAAATTAATTTTGTCATTTGAGAACATAATTAAAATTTTAAATTAAAATTGAATTACAATTATAAATGTCTTAATTCTATAAAACTAATTTTATACTAAAACCTAATAACTTAAATTCAAAATTTTGTTACCCTTCTTTTCTCTATTACTTAACAAAATAACAACTCAGCATTCTTTCACCACCACCATCGCCATCACTATCGGCTGCCACCACTGACCGCAATCTACGACCACCGTCGCTGGCCACCACCACCGCCACCTTTGACAACCACCTCCGGCAGTCACCAATCCCGACTGCCACCCCTACCACAGCCACCGACCACTGTCGCCGGCCACCACATCTGGTAGCCACCACTGACCGCCAACTCCGGCCACCTCTGTCGGACGCCACCAATTTTGGCCGCCACCCTTCCACCACTGCCGGACGTCACTAGGCTAGAATAGATATTTGACATTTTATTGAAATCTTATTTTAACTATAATTTAGAATTACAATTGAATTCCACACATTATCCAAACCATAGAATTGCTATGATTTTGAAAACAAATTCCACAATATTTAAATTTCATGAAATTTGAATATTTATAGAATTCAAAAATAATGTATTCAAACGGACGCCAACTATAGTTTTTGTGTTTGTTAGGTTTAATTCCTGTAGCGGAGAAATAGTTTTTAAATTTATAGTTCGAAGTACGAGAGTATGTGTTTGGACTTAATTATTGAGAGAGTTAAAATTGAGGTATATGTGAGCTGACTCGAATATATCACTTAAACCTACCAAACTAAAAAATTATACTCCTTTAGTTTCAAGATAAGTGTCTATTAAAAAATAAATAAATAAAGTCCCTTTTTGTATGAATTGCAATACCATAGTGTCAATAAAAATATTCATATATATGTGTGTATTATTACATTGCTCTAAAAATTAACTTTCTTAAATTTTGTAAAAAATTAAAAAATGACATTCATTTAAAATGAGGGGAGTAATAATACTTTGCTTATGGCTAAATTCTATGAAAAATCATAAAATACACTAAATTGATGCTGAAAAAAAAAAAAAAAAAACTCAATCCTTAATCCAATGGTTTGCCATTAATCAATTTTGCAGGGCCAAAACAAGAAAATGTTCACTTTATTATCTTTTCTTTTTGTGTGTAATTTTTTAAATTTATTCTTAATTTTCTTGTTCCTTTTAACATGTCTCATGCAAAGAGTTACTAGTATTTATAAAAATTAAGTCTAACAAATTGTATAAGCTTTCAAATTTAACATTATTACATCAAATTTAAAATTAAAAAAGTTTGTTTTTATCTTTAAAATAAGTAAATATCAAACATAAACTCGTTAAACATAGTCACAAACTCATAAAGAAGCCATGTATTGAAAAACTTTCCCTCTTCAATTATTTAATTTTTTTGATATGTTATTGGTAATTATTTTGAAAATAAAATTATTTTGCAATTAAAACATCAACCATGAAACATGTACCAATAATTAATACTTCTTACAATTGATTATGTTTTAAACAAAATAAGTTTACAATAAATTATTTACTAATTCAGATATCGGGTTTGAGTCATGAAAATGTAACTACTTAAAAAATTAATAGGAAGAGAGCTTTACTGCATTTGTGGTCATACCCAAAATTTAGTAGGGAAAGCTTTAACGCCATTATGTTCCACCTGATTAAGCTTCTACACCTAACTTTTACCCCAAAAACGCTTAATTATGAGATTCCAAAATACTAGCAAAGTAAGTCAATTCAAAAGTATTAAAAAGAATAGGATTTCGAGAAGAGAAAAGAAAATTACTGTACTACTATTAAAAATAAGATCAGGAGAAAGACGTGTGAAGCACAAAGCCACAAACGGCGTTAAAGAAAATCGTTACGAGCACGTAGCCGTTGTAGAGGTGGGGTCCAGATTACATACATACATACATACAGATCATAAAGGAGGAGCTGGCGGTGTTTGCGCGTTTCCATACTAAAACCTTTCTCCTTTTCCCGCGCCAGCTGTATAACGATCCCAATTTTAAAAATTCACTATTTTAATAAAAGATAAAGAAGCCCAATCTTTAATTCTTGATAAATTCTAGTAATACTCTAATTAAAAAAAGGAAAATAACAAAGGCATAATTAAATGAATAAATAAATATCAAACGGCAACCTTTAACACTTAGTAGTATCAATGGTTTTAATGAGAATACGGTTCTCCCTTATGATTGACAGACAACATTTATGTTTGGTAAGGATAGTGCTTGGAATTATATAATAAAAATTGAGCTAAGAGTATCCTTAACGTGCTTTGTAAATATTAGGTAATTTTGCACTACGGACTCGAACTTGACTTGTGTTCAATTTAATAAAAGCTCGTTCCAGGTTCGTGAGATAATCACTCAAGCGTGAGCCAATGTTCAAGTTCATTAAATTATCAAACTCAGCTAGATAACTTAAGAACTAATCAGACAAAGATGGAATACTTTTTCAGGCTCGACAGCGTTATCATCGAAACCAAGTTAAACATTCAAGTGTCAACTCATGGTGCAGCGAATCTGTAATCATACATTTAACAAAAGTTTCTAGGGCATTAGAATTTTCATTTTAGCTTCCATCCGGACAGTCACCATATTCGTAAACATCCTTCTTAATCTAAGGATTCATACAAATTTTAGACAGTTGAAGGTAGTTGTTGAAAACAAAAAATAAAAATGCAAAAATATTTCATTGAAAGAAACAGCGCACTTACAACAGTTGAAACCAGCATTTCACACACCTTCGTATAAAAAGTTTCGAGTCTTTTAGAGATCCATCACTATCTTTCTTCGCAATATGGGGGCGTTGACTGGACACATGGCTCATTCTCATCACCATCCCCATCATCATCGTCCTCATTTGCATCTAACCAGTTACTACGATGGTGTTGAGAGACGACATTATTACCGTTGATCTCTGTCCTTTCTGAGGTGTAAAAAAGAGTTTGTATTAGCTAATGAAGGAATGATGACACAAGAAGAGTTAAATCAATCAAATCAGCCCTATGACTAACCTCGGGGTTCTTCCACATGATCTGTTTCCATTGGTCGGAAGCTATAGTATATGGAGTCAAGAAAATTGTCTGCTGTTCCATACATGCAAAACTATGCAGTTCAAAAAGTTGCACCAGCAGATACTGTCATCTATATCAAAGTAGTTCTATCACCTTACAATGAAAGTTTGTATTTTGTTCAGTTGGAGAACTACTACCTTACAATGAAAGTTTGCATTTTGTTTAGCTGGAGAATTATTACTGTTTTTGACCTTATGAAACAAATGATACAATGTGACCTCAGGAGACAAGCATAGCCTCAAAGGCCAGTGAATTATAGAAGTCAAGGGTTTTCTTTGGTTGATAAGGTTCAGCTAATCAAATGGCTCCTTTATATGTAATCAAGTCTATTTAGTGCACATAGTTTTGATTTCGGTTTCTCAAATACCCAACAAAGCTGTTGAAGCCTGAGGAAATCCCACATTTCACATCCTATGGTATCATGTTCTACTAAGTGCCTACAATGTTCTAGCGCAATAGTTCTAATATTTGTAAGCTTAAGTTGGAAAGAAAGAGTACCCTTGTGGCTTCTGTAAAAAAGCCAGTTGCTATGGACATACAACGTGGGAAAAATTTCGAGGTTTTGGAAGTTCAGTATTAGGCTTAAAGTCAATCCCTTCAAAGAGTAACCCTAAAGCCACCAAATGCACTTTTTAGGATCACAGCTCAAGGTTTGAGGTTAGCCTGAGGTTTTGCAATCTGAAGAATAGACAAGGTTCTGAACAAGGATACGGCCACTATATCCAAAGCACTTTCTGCTTCATCCTCAACTCATTTTTGAGAATGAATGTCTAAAACACAATGAAAATTCTCTATTCCAAGCATCTAACAGTCATTGCACCTTATCTTCGCATGACCTTACGAGAGACTAATGATAGGGACATTTACGCCCCACTATCATAGTGTTTTTCCCCTGTATATCCATCCTCTATCTCTGGTTTTGATTTTTGGAAATGAGCACATCTACATAATTTGTCTAAATTCAAGTAAACTTCTGATATTCTTAAGGTTGTTACTTCATAGAAGCCTCCTAAAAATAGAAGCAGAAACCCTATCCAAAAGCTCTAGTGTTATACAAAGAGAATGAAAACTGATTTTAGGTTCAAATGAGGATACACAATGCCTTGACCTGGCACATCTCCATGTGGCCCACTTTTCGAAATGTGCATTCTGCTAATCCTTTGAGTTTCCCTTTGTTCATTGGCATCTACATTTCTTTCCCTTTGAACTTGCCTTTCTTCAGCACCACTACCACCTTTCACAGCACTTCCTGTTTAAAGTTGGAATCAATTAGATGCATATTGCTTTCTCACCAGCTTAAGAAATGAATAAAAGTTTACCTGAAAGTTCAGACCAAATTCTAGTGTGATCAGAAGGATGCTCGGAAACATTTCCTCCCCGTCTCTCTGCTTGGGGCTCTGTTTCACAATCAGCCTGCTGATGGATTGCATCAGCTGGTTGTGGAGGTTGTGTGGAATTCCGGTCCAGCTGTGATACAAGCATGGTAGCAAGTACTAAAGTAGCATCAAAGTTTGAACTGGAGCCATCGTCTAGACCGAATTTTGGTGCCATCAGAATAGGTCTGTAACCAAGTTTAACAATTTGACATTCCAAGATCAAAACTAAATCAGTCATAAAAGTATAAAACCAGGGTCTAGAACAGTAAACAGATGATAAAAGCATTACAGTTGACAGTTCAAAAAAGGTTTTAGAAGCTTTGTATATGGACCTCATTCAAGTTCCTCTATTTCCCCCGTTGGCTAGGCAAGACTGTGTGGACTTTACCCAAAAAACTGATTAGATCATTCTAAAGTTCATACACTATTATCAAGTTTATTGATTTGGATGGATTTCAACTACTAAAATCTGGAAGTGTTGACAGAATGTAGATGTGTTGAATACTACGCATAGATACAGCGGGAAAAGGAAAATACAGAGACCATTGAACTTGGTACCCTCCCAGTGTCCAATTTCAGAAATTCCTAACTCAGCAAGTTCCTTAATAAGGAGCAGAGAATACAAGCTAAAAACATGAAGAATTAATCTTAAATAATACATCAAATAAGTAAAAACTGTCTTACTCGCCAGCTTTCTCAAAATACAAGTGAATGTCAACTTCACATCCCTCGCAGAAAGAAAGAAATGCCTGGTAGAGGAAGTTGCTCCAGATAAATAAGTGAACATGTCAAATAATCACAAGGTTAACAAAAAGATGAAAGCTAGATAACCTTCAGCAAAAATAACCTATGATGACAATGGTGCTTGTGGATATTATCCATCAGTCAAAAACAAGGGTCACCCGTAGCACTTCATTGAGTTGGCAAAGAATTTGCACTTCAACACATGTTGATACAATGAAGATGAGGAGGTACAAGAATTTTGTCTTTAGTACCTTCAATTCCTTTACACCGAAGGTCACATCAACAGGGTCCCCGGTGTGAGTATACTGCACAAACTCTTCACTAGGATCTATCCAAAGCTGAGTATATAGTGATGAATCATTGTCTACAAGTAAAAATAAGTTTGAAACCACTTTATTTAATAAGCTTAGAAGTAGGAAAAAAAGAAATAATAACAAAGAATACCTTTTGTCGGGTCTAGGTAACTTCGGAGCTCAACAGCTTTCCCTCCAATTTCTGATACAGCATCAGAGGGCAATGATGCTTGCTCTGTCGCTATAATTGTAATTTCCTGAAGGGTAGCCTGGAAATTAGCCAATAATCTGTTGAGATCTCGAGGCCTAACTACTAAACTGCTAGGGAGCCTTCTTCTATCTAGAGAGAGCTGTTGTATGTCTGTTTCAACATTGCAGGTAATCCAATAGGCTTTTCTCATACCTGGAGAATTGTGCTGGTTGTTCAAACCCAGAATGCATTCAATAATTTTAACATAAGAAGAATATAATAATGGCCGCAACAACAGTTTCTACACATGTTTGCTGCAAAATAACAGTGCAGACTATTCAATTACTGCAGTGGTTCTGGAGCTCAAGTCTGAATGTTTATTATTGATACAGTCATGTTTAAAAAAGAAGGAAATCACTTGTGACAAAATCTGGAAGTGAAACAAACTAACAGAGGCTGTAAACACTATGTTCAAGAAGCATAACCAAAATTCCAATAGAGGTCTGCTTGCAAATTACATGCCTCAAAATCTACCATAGCCACAATTGTTCAATTCAGCTTCGCCACATAACATGAAATTCAAGGTCCCTGATGCTCCTGAGGAGAAAAGGTATATATAGTGTTTATACCAAGTAAATATATATTTGTTAAGGAATGAGGTGATCTGCAATTTTTAAAGGAAAACCATTATGTTGAGTGCAAATGGATGTTTCTTTGTATGTTCCATTGCTCATGTACCCGAGCCTAAAGCCTAATGTAACACCCGCTTCATTTGCATCTTACACGTCATTTATATCACTCACGGATGTTGCACGTGACACATAGAATAACACCATGAACATTTCTTGAGCATATTATATATGACACTAGCATGTACGTGTTGCATTCCATGCATTTTGTATCCTTTAAATCATCGCTTAATTCTTGTGGTCATTGTTGCTTGGGATACCTTGAATCCCTAACGTCGTTTTCGGGCTTTTCGAGAACCATTCTCGAGTGTTTAGAGCCTTCCCTTAGACTTAGGATCATTTTGGAAGTGTTTCGAGACTTTTCGGAGAGTTTATAGTCACTGGACACAAAGCGATCGCCCTGTTAATGAACAAAGCGATCGCCCTTCAGACAGGGATCAAAGCGATCGCCCTTGCCCAGAGCACAAAGCGATCGCCCTGTTAGGGGCAAAGCGATCGCTTTGCACCCTGAACTGCTCACCCGGGAAAATTTTACTTTATTTTAAATTAAGAGATTTGTTGGCCAGAGTTGTGCCACGTCACCAGCCCGAGGAAGACCCACTTTTCAGCCACTTAAACATCTTTAGGAGGCCTTGGACTCCCTCACTTTTCCCCCATTTCACCATAGAACTTAAGAGGAGAATAGAGAGAGAGTAGTGAGGGTTTAGAGAGAGAAGTGGAGGTTTCTTGAGATTGTGAAGGAATCTCGACGATCCGAGCATACCGTTGCGAAGGTCTTGCCGAGGAGAAGCTTTCCCACCGAATAGAAATTGTTTTCTCCCAACTTTTTCGACAAGAGGTAAGCTACTACCCCCTCTTCTTCATCTTTTATGTCTCCTATGACATTTTAAACTTCAAGTGAGTAGAGTTACCATGCTAGAAATGTGAACATGTGATTTTGCTATGGAATGTAGTTTGGGATTATGAAATATGATGTAGCTTGTATTTTGTTGTTGGGAACTCGAATTTGGGCGTTAATGTGCTAGGATTAAAGTGCAAGACCACATTCGTAACGCGACAGTATTAGTAACCAAAAATGACTCTAACGGAGTCGATTAGGGTTTGACAATGAATGTGACCACGTGTGTGTTTTGTGAGCCCTTTTGATGCTCGAGAGACCCGTTGGGCGATTGGTTGTGCGATACACGTAAATGGTATTGTGTTGGATTTGATATTGGCATGTTATGGCACACATTAGTAGGATGTTATTATGGTCGTTATACTCCCTACTTTGGAGTATAACCCTTTTATTTAATGTTTAGTAAACACCTACTTGAACATTTGGTTGATTTGGTTTAATGTGTCGAGTAAACATCTACTTGAGCATTTGTTAAGTCCATGGCATATTTGTTGGAGGTGTATTGACGCTCGGTTATTGCGTGAGCCGGGGCTACGTAATAGCCGAAGGCCAATACACTGGGCCTCGCCCTACCGTTGGCCGCGGTAGGGGTTATAGCGCTAAGTGTTGTACGGAATAAACGCGACCTTGGTAAGCTATACCGTGATTGTTTCTCGGGTCGTTGGGGACCGAGTCTTCACGTCGACGTGGATACGGAAAACGGTTCACCTTTGGTTTTGTTATTTGGTTCGATGATCGGGTACGACATCAACGGTTTCTTCATTTGGTATTATCGGTTGGTTGGTTGAAAGTTGGTTTGTCGGAGGTGTACCTCGACGGTATCCTTTTATACGTGTTACATATCGCACCTATGTGAGTTGCATGCTATGTGACCTATGTTATGAATTACTCGATGTGATGATGATTGGAACTGGCTATATTATGTCAATCATGTTATCTGCAATTCTTATTACTGTTTGCATCTCGTATGCCATATTGTTGCATTAGTAGCTTATTGAGTTTTATAACTCACCCCGTCCATTGTTTATTGTTTTCCTTAGATCCCGAGCCTGCAAGAAACCCTCAGTGATCGTTCGTTGCCCGGTGTATTCGTCAGTCAGTCTTTTGGTAGTACTCTAAGAGCCTTGGTATTTTCTTTTAGTGAGGCCGAGGGTACATTTGTTATTTAAACATTGTAAAGTTGGGTAGAAGTCCCGTACTTGTTGTTCATTCAATATTCTTTTGTAGATGCCGGCATGGTTGTCAGGCTTTTGTAAATGTTACTTATCTTTACATTCCCGCGCACTCTGATGATGTTATATATTTGGTCCCGAGCCTCTTAGCTCGTGGGTTGTTGGTTATTTGTGGTTATGCTATGGGATTGTTTCCGGCTTTTGTGTGTCGTGATACATTGTTTTGGTTTTCAAATAAACATACACTTGCATTACAGGGTTTTTGCATAAAAAGTGATTTTGAATTCGTGCATTTTGTGTCCCGTCTCACGAACCGGACGAGATACCATATAGGATCTTGGGTCGGGTCGTGACACCTAACCCGTGATGTCCACATACTCGCACAAAAAGCACTTGGGTACACAGAGCTCACAGAGACCCAAACAAAAGTCCATCGATATGTTGGTGTCAAATAATAGTAGGTGGTCATATACATAGGCCTTCACTTCTTCCCACACCTATCGCATGTGGGATTGGGGTATTACATGGTTATACCAACTAAAGAACTTCAACTGTGGATTGTTTTTGGTATGAGAAAGAGGATCAGGGGCCTGGGCCTGGCAGGTTGCATTTTCTTAAGTATGCCATGCTAGGGATGGCTTTATAGAAACACATTTAGATGACATTGTAATCCCAAAAAGGCATTGAGTTAGAGAAACTTAAAAGAAATTATACTCAACTCAACTCAACCTTTGTCCCAATCACTTGGGGTCAGCCACATGAATCCTTTTTCGCAAGTCATCACACACACCATACTCATTCTTATCTTTCAGAAACTTCAATGAAATTATGCGATTTGACATTTTTTGAACAAAAAGAGAAACTTGAACAGATTTGGTTCTCTAAATTTGGTATTCCTAGTGCAGCCATAATAGTCATGAAATTGGTATTATCATACTCTCTAAAACGCGGCAAAGTAATAATGATCAGCACTTTCCACTATAGCTTCTTGAGATGCACCAACCTGGTTAGTTTTGCTGCAACATCTATGTTTCTAACTGCTTTACAACACAAAAATGCAATATTCTTCTATAGGCTTCTGTAGCTATCCATTTGTGATTTCCTGATTATCACCAATCACCACATATGTGCCTTGAAATATAGCAATACAGTTTCTAGAATATATTGCAGATTTTGCACAGTGAAACTTCCGCTCATATAGTAAACAAAAAGAGAAAGTAACACTCTAAAGCTTCAAAAGGTCTAAAAATAACTTTACCGTTATAGCAGTCTAAAGTCCACTGCACTTTGGATGCATCAGGATCAGGCAACAGCACACTCAAATGGTCAATACTTGTTAAAGGTGTCCTAAGAACTGCACAAATGGCCTGTATACACGAAGTTAGAGTATAAAGTTATACACTTCTACTTACTCAAATCAGCTCTAACAAACGCTCATGCAGAGAAGAACGTACCTTTAGAAGCACACTACACTGCACTTGGGACCCAGTAATATTGTATACATCAAAGAAGTCAGGCTTTAGTGTGATAGATTGATATGCAGATCTTGACGAGTTAAGAGCGTGCAAAGCTAGCTGCAGGTGGAAGAGGATTGGTACTGTTCATACATCCTTAGGATAATGACATAAGATCATAATAGTAACACCCCTAGTTGATTCCCAATTCTCCAATACTTTGTTTGAATTCTACTTTCAACCGGAAAGAAAGTAACAAATCCTCAATTGATAGAAATTAATTCGAATTTATTCAATCCTTTGAAAGGGAAAACTGAAATGTTATCCAATTTCTCACATGCCAATCATGCGGCATTGGCAGTTTTATCATTTTACATATACCCTGCCTTAATACCGAGAAAACCAAGGAGACTTTTGAGCACAATTGGGTTGATGACTTGTTTCAAGATGCAGATTTAGTTCTCAGATATAAATGAACAGAAAAGCAAATAGTTGTTGGTTAGTTATGGAAACTATTTTCTAAGAGATTAGATGAAAAAGACACATCCTCAATAAAATTCAGAATGATGTTTCTTCTAATTTCTTGTTCTTTTCATTTGCCTTTTGATCCTGGAAAACAATATTAAAGCAAAAGCGCATTCACATTTTAGGCAGGTGGGAGAAGAAAAAGTATTTCCAGAACTAAGTTTTGAAGTAAAAACTTCAAATGACAAACTAAAAATGAAAATAAAACAATTTTCAACTTCAAGTAGACAGAAAAATCAACACCAAGTTTACTCCAAATTGAACCAAACCTCAAAATTGAACTCCATCAACTGTAATTTATCAACTGCAGCAGCTGCCTATGCTCGTAATTCACTCATAACCTCCTCATAATCGTCTATTTCTACAGCTGCAGCACAGCCACCGAGGCCACCTCCATGAAATAATTCTTCTACATGAAATCCCGGGTTTTCTTCTTCATGACCTTTATTGGCCTCCACACCAACCTTGAAGACTACAGCTACAGATGCAACTTGGCTCGGCTCTTTAGCTATAAGCACTACAACTCTCATCATCATGTTGTAGCCGACATTTACTGTGACGTTTACTTTCTTTTCGGTGAAACAGAAGTTCACATCAATTTCAGTAAACGTGGCCGTTTTGGTGACTGTCGGAGCTGGAGTTGTGGCTTTTCATATGAGTAGCAATAGTATCGAACTTGAATCCGAGAGGGAGTATGTAATAGGTTTTGCAATGATGTTAGGGGCACCGGCAGTGAATTGTGTTGTCGTTGGTATAAGAATGCAAAGAAGTCTATTATATATAAATTTGTTTTAAAAACTCATATGGTTGCGTCTTTTTGCCGCCATTTTTGCAGCAGGGAAATACTTGCCAATAATGCTGTCAATGTGAAAACCACAAGTTTACCCACAGCATTGCTGTGATGGTTTTTTGCCATTAGTCATTTCCCATCCAAAAAAGTCAATGAACAAATACATTAGGTCCACTAAGCACGGTGCGTTACAGTGACCTAGTTGAAATTTCACCCAAAGTACCTTAACCAAAATGTTGACGAAGCCTTTAATTAATAGGCTTCAATATATATCATTCTCACTGATCTTTTCTCAAGAACCAAACAACCAAAAAAGTAATAAAAATATCTACAGTGAACTTTAGCTGTTCTAAACAAAAAAAATTGACAGGTATGTCACTTAAAAAAACACAGTGAACCCTAATCGGGACGTATGCAAGTGATTCTCGAACTAAGGCACGGGCGATTAACAAACTTCTAATCCGGTATTAATAAACAAAACCCTTTAATGATCCAGCGAGTTGCAGTCAGGAATTTCGAGTGCTGACAAACCCAATTCATGAATCTAGCAACATTTACGAAGCACACTATCCAAATTTATCAAATTATTTAACACGTAAAAAGCCAAATGAAATCAACTCACAAGTATATACAAAAAGACGTTAATTGGGGAAAGATTAGAGAGGTAGGAAAATATGTGGGGTACCTGAGAAGGAGAGGCTTGAATGGCGAGCTCATTGCCGATGCGTGCGAGGCACGTGACAGACCGAGCAAATGTCTTGAGAGCATTCTCACTGAGGCTGAACTCCATATGTGTGTGTTTTGCAGTTATGCACTCCAATTTTGTTCTCTCCTTTTTTTCTGAGGAAGAAATGGGGGAAGGGATAGAGCTCAGTACTGGCGGGAAAGAAAGAGTCGACTGGTTTTTTGCTGGGAGCTCAGTACGTACGCACGTGTGAAGGGATGACTCTAATATTTGTGTAGTCAACTCGACCCCCTACAGTTTCGCTTAATGTAATTTAGGTTATTGTATTTGTATCCTTTTTACTTTCTTTGGATGAAGTGATTTTTCTGCCTTTTTTTTCCTGCACTAGTTAGTATTTACCCAAAACGTTTGTATTTGTTTCAAATGTGGCAAGTGTGTCTCTTCATTTTCTTTCTTAAAAGTTACTGGACTTAATCTATGACTTATGAATATGTACGTTCTTGTTCATGTACATTGCATACACCATTTTACGTGACGATGATTTTTGAATTACTTAATTATCACTACAAAATAATAAAAGTGCTAACTTTGCATCTTTGAGAGGTAGAACGATCTCAATGATCAAGTCGTCAATGTCAAAAAGTTGAGTATACCTACTTGTTTGATTTAGGTACCAAAATACAGTTATAGAGATTAACAATCCTGAGGATGAAGAGTAAAAAAAAAAATATTCTGAAAAATAGACCGCCGTCGCTCTTGGCCTAGCAAATTGCTAGCCAGGCTTTCCTCTACAAACTTAGGGGGGTCCATGAGAGTCATCGAGTACCAAACTCTTCCCAAACAGTCTTTTGCCATTTTGTTTGCACAGCTGTACCTCAAAGTTCTGCATCATGAACTTGTTGCCTTCTATAGCTTGAATGGCCTCCACAGAATCTGATTCTATAAGGACCTTAATAAGGGTATTCAATTTTTATCAATAGCTAAATAGGAGTGATATGCAGCTTTCTTAAACACAGATAACTCGTAATAAGGGTATTGCAACGGGTTTGTGTGGAAAAAAGTGATTACATAATTTTTTGTCGTTGGCAGCTCATAACTAAAGAGTAAATATTTTTAGTTAAAGAACTAAACTTTGAGGGAGCTCTGTAAAATTTTCAGTAACTTGGATGGCAGTGTATACGTACGCCAGAGGCATACCACAAGGGCATTTGAGTATATTTACATTTTACAATCATGTCATCTTAGGGCAAGCCAAACAATGAATTTTGATATCTAATTGAAGGTTCTAGCATTTTCAATAGTCAAAATAAAAGGTACATAATTTTGTCTTAGTCCTAAAAGAGGTAACAAATTTGCTATCTCTCTTAGAACTTCACGTTGACCAACACGCACGCAGAGGGTTGGAAAGTAAGCAAAGACGTGGTAATTTGTCAAGCTAGGTTAATTCATAATTTATTTTGGTTTTTATATAATGACAAATGACTACTATAATTTTTTCAAAATTTTTAGGCCAAAATATAAATTTTCCCCCAAGGTTTTTACCAAATTTCAAAGTGCCCCCCCATATAAGGTTTGCCCTAGAAACCCGTATGATGTTGTCAATTTTCCCAATTAGCCCCCTGGCCGTCATGACCATTAGAAAAGTAACGAAAATCCATCACGTGCCTTGCACGAGGGGGGGCAATTGGGTCTTTTCGCCATATATACAAAATACTAACTAAAGGGGGTTAAAGTGTTAAAAAAATAACACTAAATAAAGGGGTGCAAAGTGTCCAAAATCAAAGTACAAAAAATAAAAACAAAACAATTAACTTAAAACAAAACATGTATGTAATCCAAAGTGGAAAATCAATTGCTTGGAATCCCACCATTTTTTCCGGCAAACATGTACTGCAATGGAACATCAATTGCTTGCGATCTCACCACTTTTTCCAGCAAAACATTTATGTAATCCAAAATCAATGGGTATCATATCATCCAATATTAAAAGTCCAAATCACCACTTTAATCAAATTCAAACAGACATTTGAGAGAAATAGACAAAAAAAATTGGGTTTCACTTTCAAACCCAATACCTTGTCTGCCATTTCCAATCAAAGAGATATTAAGCAAACTAAATTTTAATTAATCCGTAGGCAAAAAAAGTAAAAAGATTTCCATCGATCTTTGAATAAACCAAATTAAACATCATAAAAGACAAACTATAACTAACACCTAAAATATAAATCTGAAAATTATCAACATCACTATTTTTTGCTTCCTTTAGATTGAATTTGGGGCTTCCATTGAGTCACAGTCAAAGACTAATCTTGTAACAAACCCAAAAAACTAGCAAAACCCAAACCCACCTAGCAAACGCCCCACCCCACCCCATTTCCGTCTCCCTCCTCTCCGTGTCTCACCGCCACGCCAAACCCATAATCATAGTTGTAAACGAAACATGACTTTTGTTAAGAATTTTATCAAACCCGAATCGTTGACCAAGAACAGAATTAGAGGATTTCGACGATGGAATTGACTTTCCGTATCAATACCCACCACTGGTATGCGCTCGGCCGCACGACGAGACAACGACGAAGAAGTCGCTTACGAATCACGGGAGAAAATCCAAATTGGCGATTTGGAATCAGACGGGAACGAGAGAGAAGATGTGTGGAAACGAGAGAGGGTTGGTAATGGGTGGTAGTGGTGGGGATTTTGGTAATGGGAAAGGGTTGGGGTAGGATCGGGGATTTGAGGAAATGAAGGGTAAGATGAGTAATCGGCCGGTGGGGGAGGGCGGAGTAATTGGTGGTGTAAGGTGGCGCTGAGGCGGTGGAGGAGTAGGGGGCGGAGTAATTGGGATTAGGGTTGATCAATTAACTCAAATTGTTTTGTTTTGTTTTAAGTTAATTGTTTTGTTTTTATTTTTTATACTTTGATTTTGGACACTTTGCACCCCTTTATTTAGTGTTGTTCTTTTGACACTTTGACCCCCTTTAGTTAGTATTTTGTATATATGGCAAAAAGACCCAATTGCCCCCCTCGTCAAGGCACGTGATGGATTTCCGTTACTTTTCTAACGGTTATGACGGCCAGGGGACTAATTGGGAAAATTGACAACATCAGACGGTTTTCTAGGGCAAACCTTATGTGGGGGGGGCACTTTGGGATTTGGTAAAAACTTTGGGGGGAAATTCATATTTTGGCCAAATTTTTATTTAAAAAAAAAATTAATTAAAATAACCATCATATTTTAAATAATTAATAATGTATAAAGTATCAATAAAATTAATAAAAAATTAAAAATAGAATTAATATCATAAATTTAATATCTATTGTTAGAGATGATTATTTGATACATTGTAAATAGTATCATTAGATATCAAAATTAGTTTTGATACCTATGGGCCAAGACTAATTTTGATACCTATGGGCCAAAACCTATTCTTGGAGCTGCCGTTATAGCGCTACAAACGACATCGTTAAACATCGTACAGTACAGCGCGTGTGTAGGAACTAGGAAGTAATTAGGGAAGATTCTTGGGGCATTTACGTCCATAGCTCTTAAAACTAGGAATTAGGGTTTAGCCGGGACACATAAATAAGCCCAGCCTCTTCGTCTCTCAGCAGCTCTAGCAGTTTCGTCTACCCGCTCTTCCTGGTAATCTCTCTCTCAGATCGTGTAGATAATACATTATTTACCTTTCGTTGTTCTTCTTTATTATTTCTACCGTATAATTTTTCTTGCAGTTTTTTTAATTGTGGTTAGTTACGATTGTTTCATTCAGTATTTTGGTTGCCAAAGACTGCGCTATATAATTGTTAAGATAGATAGATAGAACTAGCTAGTTTAAATCAATGGAAACGAAATAAATATACTAAAATATTAAAACACAAGTGTAGAAGAGTTGATTGTATCTATAGAGAAAGAAACAATTGTATGAATTTTATAGCACCGATTAAAAATTACGAAATGTGGACTAAGACGCTTAGAGGAGAAAGCAGTGTATGTGGAGTTGGATGCAGTTTGAGGGTTGCTATTTGGATCCAGATGTAACTAGTTTACAGCTACTTAGTTGTTTGATGATGAGCAGGTTGTGTAATCATTGAAATACATTTATGTTGGTTTTAGAAATTAGGAAAAATTGTGACCCAGTCCTCAAAAAGGCTTACGCACTTGATATACAAGTGTTGAAATAATATTTTCAGTGAAGATTATGATACTTTGGTTAGCTTAAGCTTCTGTTTGGTTTGGGAGTATTGGATCTAGCCTTGAGATTGGAGTTCAATTGGGTGGAGGAGCGGGGCGCTTCAGCAATTCAAATTTTTATGTATTGTAGTCAAATTTGTAGTTTGTGGCATTGGTTCTCTACTTCCGAACTTGTAGTGGTAAAGGAATTGAATTCTGTCTTTCAGAGTCAAACGCGTAACCTTATTTACTATCGGCTTATGTGTGCTCTTGACTGTATGTTTTCTCATATCACTCGATATGTAAAACTATTTTTTTAGAGTTGTTTTTAAGTAAATATTAGTTTAAAAAATTCAAGCAAGTTTGACAGCTGCTGAAGTAATCATTTGATTTTAAGCCTACAGAATAAAGCACATGATATATATTTACCATATTGAACTGTTATTGTTTTGGTGTCTAGTAAGTGATTTTGTTTGGTTGGCATTTCAGGTGCTTTTGGCTTTGCACATTGCTTGCTATTTGAAAATTTTGCCAAGATGCAGAATGAAGAGGGACAGAATATGGATCTCTACATCCCCAGGAAGTGGTATGTACTTTTTTCATGTGTATCAATACTTGAAATTAGATATCGGTTAATGGAAGTAACCTAACCCTTTTTTTCTTTTGCAGCTCTGCAACAAACAGGTTGATCACTTCGAAGGATCATGCATCCGTCCAGATCAACGTTGGACATTTAGATGAGACTGGTCGATATACTGGTCAATTCTCCACTTTCGCACTCTGCGGGTTTATCCGAGCCCAGGTAGGTCTTGGCTAATTATTGGAAGCATTAACCCTCTTTATCTCCTACTCATGCTTTATGATGATTCTCTTAAAATTTTCTGTGTGGTAGTCCACATACTTTCAACTATTCCAAACTGCAAGAGTTCAAACTTAAAGCACGAGTACTTTCTGTTTTCTTACTTGATCTATGATGGTCTCTCTTTTCTGTTGAAATGTTGCTATTGGGCTCTGCATAGTTTGCTATTTTTATTCTTACAGCATAGTTTTTGTGTTTGGACTTGTCATATACATATCTTGGTACAAATTGACTCTGTGTTCAATGTTACAAGATTGCTAGTTAGATTGTGCTTTACATTTTTTTTTCTTTTCTATTGGATACTTTTTGTGTTTCGTCTGTGTTTTTATCAGAGAGGTAGTAGTAGTGTACCTATTCTATTACTTGTTTCTCTATTACTTTTTTGTTTAGTTCCAAACTGATGTGAATCCGACCGAGGATCGAATCGAAGACGTCCTAATTTGAACTATAAGCTATGAAATTCAGAAACAAACAATGAAAAGAAAAGATGGCAATTCTCACAGAATTTTGAGTGGAAATGCTCCAATTTTGTATATCAATCAAGTTGTTGAATTGCTATAAACTGAAATTGCTGGAACTTTGTCATTATCATCTATCTTTTCTTTTCGTTGTTTGTTTCTGAATTTTGTTGTCTATTGTGCGAATTGGGCCGTCTTGGATTCGATCCTTGGTCAGTGAGTCTTCAATGTCTTTATCACATTGACTTGCCCACTTGCGCCAGTGTGTTCTTGTTTATACTATCTAATCTGGGCATGGTTGTGAGATTGGAGTTACATGTAGTCCTTGGGAATTGGCGTCAACTCTTAGATGGGAGATGTGAGACTTGTATGGGATGAGGAATCATACCATTAAAACCTTTTTGCGGGGGATCTCATTAAGCCATCTTGGCATTCCTTCCGTAGCTCCTATCGATTTATTTGATGCATCTGTCTCAGTGACGTTTTGGCCATTTACTCCTTTTATCATTTATGGTCAGTATTTCTCAATTGTGTGATGTTGTAGCTCCTGTTTTGCGGCATTGGAGAGCTGTCTCCTCTTCATTAAAGATTTTTTTTTCTCTGTGCGCCATTAGTACATAAATGCTGGGCACCATTAGTACATAAATGCCTATATTAAACTGTGTTTTAAAAAAATAAAGAACGTTTTCTGAACCCATTACTTGTTTGGGTTTCTGATAACAACCCAAAGGTTGCAAGTGATTTCTTAAGTTCTTACTTTAATTTTTTGCGTCTAGACCCCAATAATATATTTTAGCTTCCCTGTGCAATATTTGAATTTACAATGTATTTATAGTTATTTTAGAGCACATTGTACAATTTTTTATTTAAACGTCTTTGAAGCATCTCTGTATTGATATTTTGTTTTTTTATGCTTTCTTCTGAGGCCTAATATTTTCCTAGACACGAGCCAGTACCATATTGCTGTATGTCGGGATTTTATCTTAAAGTTGTCATTATCACAGAATTACTCTAAGTTCACTTACTTTTCCAATCCACTGATTGGATTTCGTGATCAAATAGCTTTTTTTTTTCCCTGTAGAGTGGGGAGCTTTGCTCTTCTAGTTTGATGTTTTATTTTTTCCATTGGTAATACTTTTCCTTGTTTGATCCTTTTTCCAGTGTTGTCTATCTAGTCTTTCTTCCTTTGGCGGAGAGCTTGTCCTTCTTCTTGTACTTTCTTTTTCTCTATTGATATAATCTCTTTTCTTGTAAAAATATCTTGTTTTGAGTATGATATATATATTTTTTTGTATGCAAAGGTCTTGATTGCATATTTGTGTAAATGTCTGATTGTTTATGGAAGTCATTCGTTGGCACTTGGTGGAATTGCTAGACATATTTTTATATACACTTTTTTGTGGGTTCTCAAACTAGGGTGCCTCTTCAGTAACTAACTGGATGGATGCCATTGTGTGGACCTTATTATTGTCCTTATAACTGTTAAGTACTAATAAGATGTTGATTTACATGTAGCTTTACTGAATTTTGTTGGTAATCCATTTGTGCAGGGCGATGCTGACAGTGCTCTTGATAGGCTCTGGCAGAAGAAGAAGGTTGAAGTCCGACAATAGTGATGTTGCCAATGGATTTTGTGCACTTTGTGATCTACTCTATAAACTTTAGGAGAACTTGAAAGTGGAATTTCCATCTTTGTAGACGTTGGTGCTTCAACTATTTTACATTTAGTTCTATGTGAACTCCGAGTTGCACTGCAGTTCATTAAAAATTTCAGTTATAATCCAAGTACCCTCTTCATATTTGAGAATGCTCTTTGTACGGTGTTTTAGTATCTCCATCGTATTAGTTGGTGGCATTCTTGTTTCTTTACTCCTTTCTTGTTTGATGGCCTTCACCAGGTCAGAGAAGGTCTTCATGGTCTGAAGAAGCTCACTGATCTAAAATTTTAGCTGCATTGTCATGGTTAACTAAGTGTTACATTTTCAATCATTCTTAATCTGGTTTTGATGGCCTTCACCAGGTCAGAGAAGGTCTTCATGGTCCGAAGAAGCTCACTGATCAAAATTTTTAGCTGCATTGTCATGGTTAACTAATTGTTACATTTTCAAGCATTTTTAATCTGGTATATTACATGTATGATTTCTTCTGTTGGTTTTGTTGCTTTCTTTTTGGTAGAATCTCTTGGCAGTTTGGTATCCTGGAGCGAGTATGGGGTAATAAACCCCTCTGTTCTTGCCTTTTGAGAGAGAGACTGAAACAATTGGGAGCATGACTGCAATATTTGTGCAGAGTACATGCACTTCTTCATGGTTGTGTGCCCTCTTTCGGCTGCACAAGTGAATAATCTTTGGTCTAACTCATTGATTTACCAATACTAGAGCAATAGCTCCTGAGTCATGAGAACCAAATGAAATGGATCAAATCAAGATGTCTTGGCCAGGTTCAATCCCTTGAAACCCTGCCAAGGGCTGCACCAAACAAAGATGTGATCCTATTTCCTCTCTGATTGTATCATACTTTCCATCTTATTGCTGCAATGATCTGGTGCATTTGAACTCGCAATGGCCTAATATTTTTTGCAGAGAATCCTTGAACACTGAGAGCAAGTCATATATAATATTCTGATATCTTATTTCAAAGGGCCAAACATCATAGAGACATTTCCCGTTACAAACACATCAGGCAATAACTCCAACAAAACGTTATCACCTTCAGAGGTCTATATGGCCTTGTTCTTCTGATGTGGGTCGTACGCAAGTGTCTTACCCATCTTGTAAGAGATCGTTCGAGGGCGGCTGGGAATGCATATTTGTCTCAGATGAAGTCACACATTGTACGGATGCCTGACTGCTGAGGCAACAGCAGTGTGCCGAGCCTTGGCTTGGGTAAAATCGCCTTTGGTTTTGCCTGTTGTCTTATTTACTAGTTAACCCAATTTCCCTCGCGGAGCAACAGACTGAATTGATTGATTTTGACAAGTATTTAAACCAAATTAATGAGTTCAATAGCTCGTTTTAGCCTTTTCCTTAGCATTATAACGTGACCCCATTCGCGACTATTACCAACTAGTTTTACATCCGTGCGTTAAACGCATGGACATATATCTTTTTCAACTATATTATATTTAAGCAAAACGAAGAAGAAAAACAAAATTAAAAGAAAGAAAAACTAATTAAAGTTGGAGCTAGACAACTACTTAAACAAAAATACATTATTGTATCGGTAATACTATTGATTCTGGAAAAAAAAAAAAATTATACACAACATTTGTTGTTCTATTAGTTGGCTTTCCCTCTTCATTGTATATCAATATTTTCATATCAGCGGTATGTTACTTTACGAACTGCGACATACAGCTAACATAGTTGAACACTGGCTTCTTCAAGAAGAGGCCTAAATGCTTTAAAGCCGAAAAAGAACACGACTAAAAAATATAAAATGTAATAATACAAAGTTGAAACTGTAAGAAACAAAATAAAACTTTACCCTGAGCAAGGAATGCGAAAAACAACTTTAATAAATAGAAAAAAAAAACATATACAAACAATTTTATTTTTTAGTTTATACCGTTTCTAAAATTTGATGGAGGAGAGAACGAAGTCGAAAATAACAAACACTATACTGTTGCAAAGAATTATAATCTATAAAATAATTTATATATTACAATTCAATTATAAAAATAACAAATACAAAAATATATAATAGAAAAGGATGAAGTTGGACATTGCACGTGCCCGAGACAGACTCTTATATACTCCACTTATAAGATTTTAAAAAGGCAATATAATTTGTAAAATTAATAAGGTCCATTAATATAGTTTAAGCCCATCTCGGTTCATGTAAATTTATTACTACCTCTGTCCGAAAATAATTGTCATTTTAGCAAAGTTTTTTTGTTTCAAAATAATTGTTGTTATAAGATTTTAAGAAATATTTGCTCATATTTTGTCAAAATTGCCCTTAGTTATTACTATCATTAATATGGTTGGTAAGAAAAAAAAGAAAAATACTCCTACAACTCACCTACAATAATTGAACTTAAATAAGGGTAGATGAGTCTTTTTAAAAGTTTTTTTAATTTGTGTGCAAATTGTTAAAACGACGATTATTTTGAGACAGAGGTAGTACCTCAAACATTAACTATCAATTCTAATCCCTAGAAACCCTAAATGCACCTCACACTCGTCTCGTCTCACCTCATCTCATCTCAAACAATAACAACCACCGTGTTTTACCAAATCAAAATTGTCAACCAAAACAACCCCAAATGTTGAGATGATTCCTTGCTGTCACTGCGGCGAACTAAGCTAAAACGATTTATCGTAGTTCGGAGAAAGATCTTCATCTTTGTTCTCAGCGATTGAAAGTATACACTTTACATTATTTAATTTTATTATTTGCTCCAATATACATGGCATGAAGAGAGCTTGCAGTAAATTTTGGTTCAATTTCCTAGAATTTGATAAAAAAAAAAATTGAATTATTTAACCAATACATTAATTGTTTATAATAAATAGGAATTTTCATTTTTGACAAATTAAATTAGGCGGGAAATTAATATAATTAGCCGTCATAAACACTCCGTTGTCATTATATATATATATATATATATATGTATATATATATATATATATTGTCAATTAAGCCATCATTAGAACCAAAAGGCTCTAAAGTGATTTTGACTCCATCTTTCTCAAAAGTGTAGGTCGTCTTGAAACCATCACGCTTCCTTTTTCTATCATATTGTCAAGGCCGCCCAAGAAGGAAATGACAAGCGTCCATAGGAAGAACATCACACCAAACATCATCCTTATACTTATCACCAATTTCTACTGAACAAGACATATATCGTTTATTAACCCTTCCCTCATTTCCCTAAACAGGGGGATTTTGAAGCAAAAGAAATGCATAACGTAAGGAGGAATGCTCATTATTTTTCATGTTGATCTGAAACAAATCTATTACCCCAGAAAACAGAAAATCGGAAAAAAGGAAGGAAAGCTTCATCTTATTCATGTTGGTCAGAGCAATAATATATAGAGCAAGGCGGCTATAATTGGTTATGTTGTAACTTCTAAGGCTTTTCCAAGAATCCTCTAGCAATTCTTCCATTTCCTCCATTAGGGTAGAATCCACCGGGAACATGCTCATTGCCTGTGCTATAGACTACCCTTAATATCTCCCCTGGAGTTCTTCTGTAGGAGATAGAGTTATAATCAGCAGATAAGACATTGCTCATCGTTCGGTTTTCTGCCCCTAGCTGTCGTGGGACAATGACACCTTCGTCCTTGATACCGCACATTGCCAATCGGTTCCTTAGTTCAGAAATTCGGACAGTGAACTCGGCTACTGTATGGTTGTAGGGTTCAACCACGTGTCTTTGTCGCTCATAAAGGTATGTTCGAATCACGGCGTCTTGGCCGGCTTCAACCCCTAGCAGTCCTGCCAACAGCTGCACCATACAAAAAATGATTGTCATATATCTACATATATATATATATATATATATATTTCCATGCTATTGCTAGTACTATAATTAATTATAGTTTCATGATTCCAAGTGAAATGACAAGATCAATTACCCTTTTAGTCTGGTAGCCTTTGAGATTGGGATTAGTGCCCACATAACCAACGAGACCCATGTACGGAACTGCATAAGAAGCGATCATGTAGCTCACACCATCTCGGTAAGGGTCGAACGGAGGAACAAGGCGATATCCGAATGCATCATCAATCAACTTTGCAAAATTTGAAGCACTCAAATCCAGTAGAGGCCTCGCAAACCCTCCAACTGTACTTTCAAGAGCTCTGAATGAAACATTGCAAAAACAAATTACGTACTTGTGATCAGTAGCATTACTCGCTAAGTTCATTAAGCCATGTTTTCTGATCCTTTTAATTTTTTTTTTTTTAATGAAATAATTACGTGCAAGTAACAATATTTTTTGGTCAACTAGAGTGCATGGTGGGAGATGTAAAGGATCACCTTAGATGGCCGACTTCTTGGTAAGCAAATTCAGTGATGATATTCTGTGTTAGAGAGTCGAGATTAGCTTTCCGGGCACCATAGGGAGGAGGGCCACCCATAGCCAAGTGTGGTGCAATCACGTCGAGGCCGTGTCCTAGTGCACCCCATAAGAAGAATTCAGCTTCTAAGAACTCTAGATTTATTGGAAATTGCATCATGTCTATGTCTTCTTTAGGCACAGCAATTTCATCCTTTGGATCCATAGGATCACAAGAAGGTTGTGCAAAACAAGGGTACATGAACATCAACAGCATCATGAACATAACAATGTTAGAGACAACAGCCATTGGTGTAACTCTGTGTGTGTGTGTGTGTGTGTGTAACTATGAGTGATATATAGAGAGATAGAGAATGTGCATGAGATGAGAGAGGCTCATATGCCACCATTTTATAGAACTAAAGAAGCTGATTTCATTACCATGAAAAAGTCTTCTGAGTTTATCTTAAAGTTAAAATTAGTTTTATTACTTATTTTGTCAAAATTTCCTTTCAATTGTGACCAAGCAATAGTACCATTGAGCATGTGTGAAAGAGCACATTACCATATAACCAACCGTGTTAGAAACTATAAGAAGCTGAGGGCGAGTGTGACCTTAGCACGTATCGGCTCCGATCTTAGGATACTCCAACCTAGCCCTTTTACAAGTCAAATGTACTTAAAAGCACTACAAAATATTACATATTTTATGATATTAAAAAAATATAAATATTAATTTATATTTAAAAAATATTATATTTAATAAAAATAAGCCAATCACGACAATAATTTAGTAACAAAATATATAAGATGGACAAACTTTGAACCTATACTATTTCGAGCAACACCTTTCACAAGTCATATATATATATTATATTCAAGATAAGCCCTGTTACCTACTACAAAGCAAAACCAAGGTGACGAGAGTTAATATAATTAATTATAATATTGTTAAATTTATAATTATTTTTATCACTATCATAACAATTTTATCTTAAAATTGACATGAACTTTACATGCACTTTGCCTTCAAGAAAAATTTGTTATCAAAATTATAAAAATAATTATAAACCTAACAATTTTTTAATTAATTATTAACGTGTTTCCGGGATTTACACACTAATCAAATTGGACATGGAGTAATATAGATGGCCGGCTTTTGTGGTTCATGTTTTATTTTCTTCTTTTTTTTATTATAATAATGACTGAATTAAAAAATATAGTACAAAATATAATAGTGGAATTAATAAAAGAGAATATAAAATCACGAAATTATGGACCGCACACCCAACCATATAATAATACAAAAATAACCAAAATCTTTTCCTCGATTGACCGTACACCCACCCTATCTATTATTATATACTCCTATTGGGCAACGGGAGAACCGCTTTGTCTAAGGTTGGACTACCTAGTCCACCTGCTTACCTGTATCCTCCATTTAATTTTAATATAATAACAGTCCTTTTACTTTTCTTTATCTAGAATGTATTTTAATATAAAAAAAATAGGATTAATGACATTACAAGTTCCTAGACTATGACTAATTTCATCAGTAGTTCTTTAATAAATTTTTTTAAAATTTTAGTCCCTTGACTATGAAAATTAAACATAGTGTGTGTGTGAGTTTGGGGATTAGTGTTTGAAGAATTGGTGAAGAAGATGTAGATATATTTCTCTTTTTACCCTTGGTCAAATGCATGTGAGAGACACATGGGCAATTTAACGAAAAAATACTAACGGCATCCAAAAAAAGGACCAACCATGTCTAATTTTCATAGTCAAGGGTCTAAAATTAAAAAAAAAATTGTTAAGGAACTACTGATAAAATCAGCCATAATCGAGAGACTTGTAATGCCATTAACACAAAAAAATATCTTCAATAATAAATTAAAATTATTCCAAGTTTCATAGGGTCCATTCTCCTTGTCACTTCGTTTTGTGATTTTTGAACTTTTTCTCTCTTTAATTTTATTAGTTTTTCTCGTACTTTTCTTTTCAATTGTTAAAAAAAAATTTAGTTTTAAATTCAAGTCATTAAATCACGAAATCAAAAACACCCATAAACATGCACACGCCAAATTTTACTTTGTTAATACTCTATTGATAAATGATGAAAGATACTTTGACTTTTTTGATCAGTTTAACTAATTTTTACTTAATATTAGACAAGAATTTAGTCGTATCTTCAAAATTTATAAAATATGTGAATTATAATAGGTTTAATTCAAATGTTTTTAGTTCTATTATCTTTGACCAAATAAAAATATGTTAAACATCAATATGAAAATTGATCAAATTGATTAAAAAAATTCAAGGCTTTTCTCTTTTGTTGAGACAGAGAGAGTAGTAGTTAAATAATTTGTAGAGTAGTTCTAAAATCACAAAAAAAAAAAAAAAAAGATACAAAATCTTAGATAAAAAATTCTAGTTAACTGTTAATTAGTTGTATAATTTGCAGGTCACAACCATCGATAATCTTTGACCTGTCTACCACTTGTGTATCCATTTTATGAATTTAGCGCTAGTCTAATCTGCACTATGCGCTAATAGAAGTTATACCACTTACACGAAAACTTATACCACATTAGTAGGTTTTCATTTTGAGTAATGCTACACATACGTAATTAATCAATATGATTCATTATATTACATATATATTAAAGTGTTGTATCATACAATTATATAATTGTACCAAATAACATTAATTCCAAATTAGGATATTGCACGTCAAATATTTCTTTAATTATTTTGTTTGAGATTAATTTGTAAAACAAACCATCGCCATAGATCAATTTAGTAATGTTATGTACACCTAAAGTATGCACCAAATGTACACCAAAATTACCTTTGACATTTTCTGATTGGTTAAATGATTTGTGGGTCCTACCATTTAAAAGTATCTGACCAACCAAAAAATGCCAAGTATAATTTTGATGCACATTTGATGTACACTTTAGATGCACATAACATTAATCATGAATCTAACACATGCAAATGGTTCACGTACATCTTCATTTTAGCTAGGTCTCCCCTCAGATATGGTCAAGGGTGTGAGGAGCCAGAATTTTGTAACAAGGGGTTATTTTCATTTTTGATTGCGTATTGATAATTGTTAATACAAATATTTAATTTTATTGACTCGCCCACATACAAGTCTTCAGACAGACTTAGTCAGCCAAATTATATTACTATTCCTTTTGTATCAAAATAATTGTTTAATTTATTTTTTTGAAATTTTTTTTAGTCAACGGTCTATTGTGTCTATTTTATTTAGATAGAAAAGTAAGTGAATCTCATTGATATGATATTACTAGTAACAGATTGAGAGACTTTAAAGTATGGTGTGCGACAGTATGGTGTGCGACAGTAGAAGTAAACAAATAATGAATTAAGTAATTATCAATGATCAAGCAATTGAGAATTGGAAGAGAAGAAAGTATTTGCAGTTTTAAGATTGTTGTATATTGATATTTCAGCCTTATACACGTTTTATAGTTACAACTTATATAATATATACTACATTCGTCCCGAAATTATTGTCTTGTTCCAGCATACATATTAAGAAAAAATAATTAACTTGATTATTAATTTTTGTATATTATGTAGTTTTCTTTAAACTCATGAGCATGTGGCCCATAATTAAAGTAGGGAAAAAAATAAAAAAAAATTAGTAAAAGTGATGTAATAAAAAAAAATTCAAACTAGACAATTATTTAGAGAGGGACAAAAAAAAAAGACAATAATTTAAAGACGAAGGGAGTATAAGATACAATATCTATAGCCTAATTATATACAAACAAGAAAAGTAAAAAACTGCACCTGCGGCGCGGCGTGCTCGCGCTATCTCTAGCAGTGCGACGGCAGCAACTACTGAATGTCCAGCCCAAAGTCCTGCACTAACAAAGTAAAGTAATATAAATTCAAATATTTACTAAAAATCTGTGTATATTGAATGAAAGACACTTATATTAAGAGCTTGTTTGGTCGAGCGTTTTGGCTAAAACGCAGGGATAAAATGCAGCTTATTTGCAAAAAATGTGTTTCAATACTGCGGCAGAAAACGCAGCGTTTTTAAAACGCAACTGCGTTTTAAAACGCTGGAATTCTCAGCTTTTTCCCAAAACGCAGGTTTTAAAACGCTCCTAGGAAAAAAAAGCTGCAGTGATATCCCAAACGTATTTATAAGGAAAGACCTCCGTTTTTAAAATACTGCATTTTTTAAAACGCTGCATTTTTAAAATACTGCGTTTTATAAACGCTGTACCAAACGGGCTCTAAGCGAAGAGTATACCGATCAATTTCAGTCGTGTCAAGTTATTGATTTTCCTAATCAAAAATAGGTTGACGGCGGCCGACGACTTGTCTAGATAGCCGTGGGTATTCCCTGATATTAGTCAAATAAGTACTCCTAGTCCTAGCTTTGAGGATTATTGATGAAGATGAATGTGGTGACCGATTTGAGAAGCGTTTATGACTGATTATAATTATTAGTGAAGGCAACAGCAACGCCCATTTCTTGTGAAACTAACTGGTTTACAAAATTCAATGGTGTCGACTGACTGTCGAGCTGATCCCGGAGGACCCAGACGGACCGGTAATACCCATTTTCAATGGAAAATGGTTTGAAGAATTCAAAGTTATCGACGCTTCTCACGTACAAAAATTCAATAAACGAGTAATGCGCATTGAATGCATACTAAATTTTATTTACAAAATGAAGTAACATCTTACTCCCTCCGTTCCAGCTAAAGAGTCCACTTTCCTTTTTTAAAAGTCAACATGTGACTAAATTAAATTAAAATTTTACACACTTTACTTATACTTTAGGAAATAAAATTTTATTAATTAAAAACTATTTTAAGAATACTATGGATTGCAACTTTCAAAACTTTGTAAAAATCACTAAATTTATGTTAATTATCGGTCAAACTTCAACTAAGTTGACCGAAAAAAGTCAAAACTGGACTCTTTGCCTGGAACGGAGGGAGTATTTGATAAAAAAAAAATATATATATATATATATATATATATATTTAAAGTTGGTGAGGATGCCTAAGGATGTGACACCTCACCCCCTTTGGTTAAAGATGCATTCTCATGGCTTGACTTTTGGAATTTTAGGGAGGGTACCATTAGCTAATAGTCTTAGCTAAGTACTATAGATATGATATTGTGGTATATACCATTCTTCAAATACATTAGTAGAGGAACTTTAGCTATTGACAAGGAAATGAAAAGCTAAAAAATAAAACAATGTTGTTAGTAAGATTTAAACACACACCCTTTTGAATTAAAACATGCACCTCAGACCAACTCAACCATTTATATTTTATGTATTTATTTAAAATGCTACATATATCATGAGGAAGAAGATTCTCACATGAAGAGGTTTTATAACCGATATTGGCTACTTAAAAGATATCCAGGTTCATTCAAATACTTGCCTCTTCGTGTATCTATATATAAATCATCTTCATTTTGGTATCAAAAAAAAAAAATCTCTATTATAATTATTAATGGAGTAGTATAATATCTATGATATCAAAGTAATAATATCTATTATAATTACTAATAGTATAATAACTCTCTTTTATAATTACTAATAGTATAATAGTTATGATATGAGAGTAATAATCCCTATTAAAATTATTACTGAGGGTAATCCCTATTATTATTACTAACAGTATATCCTTAGTTAATAACTATACCTAATAATAATAGGTTTAACATATAGTATTTATACCTTATTAGATATTTAATAATATTAATCTTATAGGTATTATTATTAGGTAGTATATAACTACGGCATAATAGTATTAGGTATTACTATTAGATATTCAATAATATTAATCTTATAAGTATTATTAATGGCTATTAATAGTATTAGGTATTACTATTATATATTCAATAATATTAATTTTATAAGTATTAATATTAGCTATTACTATTACCCTATGACAATACTCGCTCAAAACCTTTTTTTTAAGTGATTAATAACACATTTAATTCTTCTAAAAAAACACATTTAATTATTTTTTAAAAGAAATTCATTTCAAATGAACCATAGTTATATCTATTTCGTAACCACCATATTTAATTTTATTTTCTCTCTAAAATCAGTAAGTTGGGTTTCTAATATATATATATATATATATATATATATATATATATAGAGAGAGAGAGAGAGAGAGATTTGTAACTCCCTTCTTGCTAATTACTTTTTCATTAAATTCTCCATTATTTGTAACTCCCACATATTTGTAATGAAATTAATTATTTTTCACAATGGTTCCTACCACTCTATATTCCAAGCGGTTTGACCTTCAATTTTTTGAGATATCTCCATTGGTATTGTAAAACTTATAAAACATGTGTCCATCACTTCCTTCATTCGGTTGCAAGATAACTTTTCCCTTTTGTAGACAATAAGTAAGGTGAAACATCATTGGTATGAAGGAATGATGGTTTCTCTCTCTCCTTCGGATCATGGTGTATTGGATTCGCTTTACTTATATAGCTCATGATATTTGATTTTAGCTTCCATCGGCTAATTTGGGTCTGATTTATGTTTTTGGGTTTCGTTGTAGTTGAATTGTTCAATTTCAATTTTAAAATTTTTTCTTTTTATTTTGCACATCTTTATTGTTTTTTTTTCTCGATCTTTCACTTTTTGATATTTTGGTTTTGGTTAGGCGATGTTTTTGGGGTTGATATTGCTCTTGATTTATGGTTTTACATATCAATTTCTATTTTGATTTTGGTACATAATTTATACTAAATTTTTTGTTTTATTTTTGCTCTTGATTTTTTTCATTTTATTGATTTTCCCTTGGAAATTTGGTTTTGATTTTTAATTAAATGATGTATATCACTTTTTCTCTTGGTTATGTTTATAATATAAACCAACCAATTTCTATTTCCATAAATGTTAATTGAAATCTAGACTATAAATCCTGTATATATAACAATGTAAATATTTTATTTTTTATTTTGTAAAAATTCTCAAGTATATGTCTAAAATATCTTTATTAAGGGCGAGATGAAAAATAATTCAACAATTTGATATCATTGAAAGATACTTTAGGAATAAAAAAAATATAGAAATAACGATTTAATCATACCCATATACAAATCGATAACAAATATTTATTCTAAAATAAAAGTATTATACTAAAAATGATCATCAATTTGCGTATATTGACAAAACCTAATTTTTTTGAAACATTAAGTCAACAAATACCTATATCAATTATAATTTTATTTTTATAAAAGTTCTTCTAAAATATATCAATTAATCTCAATGTTAAATTGCACTCATGCAGAGCACGGGTTCTATAACTAGTAATAATAAATAAGTAAGAGAAGTTTAGGTAGTACTCCTTCGTCCTTACGTCATAAAAAAATTATTATTTTTAAACTCTTTATAGTTTTTTTACAAACGAAATCTATATATATATATATATATATATATATGGCAAATTACATAAATGGTCCCTATACTTTTTGAATTTTTTGAGATTGGTCCTAACCCCATGCCAGCAGTCCCTGAACTCAATTTTTTGACGCAATTGGTCCTTCTGTCCATTGCCGTCTATTTTTTGCCATTAAGTAGAATCACGTGAGATGCATGTGATTTTGCCTAAGGGTAAATTAGTCATTGTTAGTTAAAAAATACAGGGACTTTTTGTGTAATTTTCCCTAAACTAAACCCATCACCAACGTTGAATCAAACTCAAATCTTCAAGCATAACTCAAGAATATTTTCAAGATTCAATCTCTAAATTTGCAGTTATTTTGAGAATCAAACTAAAATCTTTAAGCATAACTCATTTCTCTCCTTCGAGTCTTGTCAGAAGTTGCAAAACACAGATTCAAACCCAAAATCGCATATCCTCTTCAATATCATAATCATAAACTAGACTTTCTCTCTCTAAAAACTCCTAGTTTCTATCTCTATATCAAAGTCTAAACTATCTTCTTTAAGTTTCCCCTCAGCTCTCTACTTTGTTTCTTTCTCTTTTTCTTTAGGTTGAGTTTCTAGGGTTGTTTCAGGGGGCGATGAAGATGACGATGAACATAGTGATCTGTGGGGGGATGTAAATAAAGGGATTGGGGAGGAGTGAGAGCACAAAGAATTGGAAGGGGAATGGGACTGTTTTTGCTGGGTTTCCTGATACTGATCTGAAGACTCCTCTTGAGACTGCCGGGGATATGACCGAAATGTCGGCTCTAGTTGATTTAGTGGGTACCCAGTTTGAAATCGGGCCGCCTGGTTGATTTGTGGGTTGAGTTTTGATGTGACGGGGGCGGTGGATTAAGTGGAGGGGCTGGTTTTGGTGGGGGTGCTGGACTTCGAGACGGTGGCGGAGGAAGGTTTGACGGAGGTGGTGATGGGAGATTGGGTGTTGGGGGCTGGTTTGGCGGAGGTGGTAAATTCACATTAAATAAAGTATTTAATGTGAATTTACAAGCTTTTTTTAAACTTGGTAAAACCTGAGATTATAGTACATTGAGCGTGATTTACTACTCCCTATGTTTTAAAATGTTTGTCATTTTAGTTCTAAGATTTTATTTAAAAAAGATTGACATTTTAGGTTTTCAATGCATGTTTTGCCTAATTTACTCTTGTCTTCTCACAAGTTCTAATAATTAATAATTTCTCCATTAAATACTTTATTTTCTTCTAATAGTTATAGATCTCCTTCTAATTTATCTTTTCAACTACTCTTAGCACAAAAATTAAAGATATTTAATAAGGGTATATTTGTCAACCAACAAATTTTCTTAATACGTGTGTACAACTCTAAAACGACAATCTTTTTGAAACAGAGGGAGTAGTGTTTTTATTTTAGTCTCTAAAACTAAGTAAAAATATGTTAAATGTAAAAATGGTTAGATTAATTTTAAAAAAATCATTTTTTTTTATTTTAGAATACCATCAGTGTATATGGTTGGAGATGGTCTTAAAAAAAATCTGTACTACATTCGTCCCAAAATAATTATTATTTTAACAATTTACACGCAAATTAAGGAAGTTTTCAAAGAGACTGATGTACCGTTGTTTAAGTTTAATTATGATAGATAAGTTGTAAGAGTATTTTTATCTTTTTTCTTACCAACCCTCTTTAATGAGAGTAATAAATAAAAGCTATTTTGACAAAATATGAGCAATATTTTTTAAAAACTTATAACGATAATTATTTTAGTACAAAAAAACTTTACTAAAATAAAAATTGTTTTGAGACGAAGTATGAAATGGGGAGAGTATTTAATATCTAAACTTGCATAGAGTAGCATAAATGTACTATAGCATGGTGGCAGTTGGCATTTGTTGGGGTGTGATTAGCCTGTTCATATCCAAGAACCAGCATTTCTTTGTTTTGCAAAAGGTTAATTATATCATTAGTTCCTTAATTATTAAATTTTTCACTATTAATCCCTTAAGATTTTTTTTTTAAATTTTAGTCCCTAGCTAGAGTACCAAAATTAGATACGCTTAGTCCTTTTGGTGGATGCAGTTAGTATTTATCTGTTAAGTCAGTCATGTGCCCAATACGTGACTTTGGTTAAGAGCATTTATGAAATTTCATGGGTAAGACTTAAAAAAAAAAAAATTAACAAGGGGGAACCAAACTCTCTCTTTCTCTCTTAATTTAATGTCTCTCACTCTCTCTGTTTGCAAAACAAAAAAAAAGAATGGAAAATAAGGGAAAGCAGCAGCAGCCGGCGTCTCTCCTCTCCCCCCCCTAGCTCCGACATCCCCAATTTCACCATCGCAAACTTCAAAGCAGGCACCAGTCGGTTACTCTTCAAATTTGATTGAATAGCCGAATAGGTTAAATCAGCAGCAGCGGAGACTAAGAAACCCATTATACACCACCGCTACAGCCCTTTTTTTTTTCCTCTCTCGTTAATACATGGGTAAAACTAACAATTCTACTTTATTCAACTTTTGAATGACAGTCAAACCATATGCCCTACCATTATATGCCAAAAATTCAATTAGAAATACTAATATTAGTATCACAAAGCTCACCAATCACTGTGTGGAATTAATGCCTTATCGTTATTTGCAAAAATTGAATTAGAAATACTGATAATAGTTTCATAAGTTCACCAATCACTATGTGGAATTTATGTTGACTTTATTGGATTTACAAAAATCTATTTCAATATTCTTGCATTTGGGAACCCTGGTTTTAGACTGTGGCGTATAATGGGGGTTGGGGTGGGTAGGAGTGTTGCAGCAGCTAGGGAAAGGAGACTTCGATTCTATATGTGATTTTTTTTTAATTAAGTGGGTTTCCAATTTTGTCTAGGTTTGAAAACACTCTGTACAAATGTTGAAGAGAAGGTAGAGGTTGAAGATGAAGAGAAGGCAGAAAAATTCCTTTTCTGGTTTCTTTTCAAACCCACTTAATTAAAAAAAAAAGTCATTGGAAGGGTTGGAAAAACTGAAGGAGGAGACTAAGAAGTGTCTTGGCGGTGATGGTGGTAGGAGCATCGGCGACACATATTTGGGCAGGGAGGGAAGGATAGTACTAATCTAGGTTTTCGATATTCTCATCGGTAACAACTTCGATGGCGGAGGTGGTGGTAGTAGTGGTGGGGGTGGAGGAATGAAGCAATAATGGGTGTAGTTTTTGTGATAGGGTGGTGTCAGATTGCTACTCTCAGTGATGAGATTGTCAAGAAGGTTCTCCCTTCTAAGAGAGAGAGAGAGATGGTTTAGTGAGCAATGTAATTACCTTAATACCGTTGAACAGAAGTGATGGAATTAATCTAACACCTTTAAATAATGACATGTGTCTCACGTGAAATTCCATAAATGCCCATAAAAAAGTCACTTGTTAGGCACATGACTGACTTAACGGATAAATCCTAACAACATCCACCAAAAGGACTAAGCGTGTCTAATTTTAGTACTCTAGGAACTGAAATTTGAAAAAAACTTTTTAAGGGACTAATCGTGAAAAGTCAATTGTCGAGGAACTAATGGTGTGATTAACCCTTTTTCAAATTAGCAAGTTGGTCGTTTTTACTGTTAAAAAATAGTAATGGACCGTTAAGTAGCTAGTGATACCCGTAACTCAAGGTCGTTACAGAAGTAATAGAAACATTAGCAATTCAATATTTCGTGGTCATCTTAAGAAGTATTGATGACTAGCTGCATGACTTTCTGCTTCAAAAAGAAGAAGAAGAAAAAACAGCATGGCTTTTTGAAATTTGGAAATCTAAGGCATGAATATGGTCGGATTTATATTACTATTCCATAGGTTTCTAAGAGTAGGTCTTTTTATTCAACAGCACAGGGATTTATCACCCTCTAGAAAACAGTTGTGGAATTAAAAACGTGCTGTAACTTGATGCGATCTGGATTTGCTCAAATATGATGTTCATATATGTGTTCAAATACTATATGGCAAAGGATCGTGCATGAAAATTTAAGTGTACTTTGTTCGCAATAGCTCAAGAGTTCAAGGGTCAAAGGCATCAAACTAAGGCTGTGAGCTACGTAGAGTGCGAGTGAAGGATTCGAGGATTCTACATCAACTTGATTCGAGGATTTATTGGTAATTCGGGCTATTTCAATGGATATTCAAACAATGGAGTCCATGGCGAAGACATGGCTTGCTTCGTAAGTTTCAAAGACTCAAGGAATTACGTTAGAATCATCCAAGGATGTTTAGGAAAGTTCGAGGGCCTAAACGACAGTTTTTGAGAGAAAAAGCCTTAAAAAGCATCAAACTTTCTTGATCTTAGCTTCCGTTCCGCGTGAAAAAGTGATTCGTCGAGAATTCTTGGCGAAGATCGTATCATTTGGTATCAGAGCAAAAGTTCTTTCCATACTCTATCCTTTTAATTATTTTGTTCTAGCTTTCAATTATTTTCCAAATTTTAAATTGTTAATTTTGTTCCCTAATAATTTTTTTGTAGTATCATAAACTTGGGTCATAAACCCTAGTTTATTCGCCAAATTTTCGTTCCTAGTATTCTTACTTGTTTCAAACCCTTAAATTTTCTAGTGTTATAAATTTCAAAAAAAAAAAAATAGAGAAGAGTTTAATGGAAGCTCATCTTGACAATCTTTTTCGTTCTCGATTTTCTGTGCTAAATAAAATATGTCATGTGATTATTGATAGTAGTAGTCTTGTCAATCTCGTTAGTACTACTTTGGTTGAGAAATTGGGTTTGCCGGTCATTGGCCACCCACAACCCTATATGTTGCAAAGGTTCCGTTCTGGTGGTAAAATAGAGGTGACTGAACAAGTGGTGGTACCATTCAAAATTGGGGGGTATGTAGATGAGGTTCTATGCGATGTAGTGCCAATGCAGGATGAGCATTTGTTGTCAGGTGTGCCGTGGAAACTTGGTCATCAAGTTAGGCATGATATCTACAACAATAAATACTCATTCTTATTCAATCAAAACAGAGTCACTCTTGTACCTATGGCCCTAGAGGAGGTCCATAAAGATCTAGTGAAAGTACAACAGATAGAGATTGAGTGAAAACATGAAAAAAGAGAGAATATAGATAGAGAATGAAGAAAAAGAAAGAATAGAGAGAGAAAAGGAAGAAAAGGATAAAATGGAGAGGGTGAAGGTAGAAAGGAAAAGGTAAATAGGGAAAAAGTAAAGAGAGAGAAAATAATGAAAGAGAAAAGATAGAGAGGGAGAAGGTAGAAAGGGAAAGTTTGAGAGAGAAAAGAGGGAGGGATAGAAGCTTGTAAGTGAGAAAACTGAAAAAGAGACAGTTGAGAGGGAAAGATATGAGAAAGAGGAAGAGGATATGAAGTTCAAAGCGGTTCGAGAAGAGTAGAAGATGTTCTATATATACGAATACACATTTGACTTCAAAACTCCATCTCCATCGGTTTCTTGGTTCCTCACGCGACTCAACAACAAACACTTCATTGGGAAAGATACATATTGTACTAATGAATTTGATCTTATCTTTCATAGCCTTGTTAACTCTTTATCTCAGGTAAAAGCAAGACTCTTTGTTGAGTAAAGGACTACACACTGTGCCAAGCAATCAGGATTGAATTTTGATCCCGGAACTTGGGAATGGTTGTTCATGCAAGAAGAGCAATTTCAATTGTTAACAAGCTCCAAACCGATATCAGAAGTTGAAGGCCGTGTATGAGTTCTAAAGCACACCAATGATTTCAATTTTGAACCAAGTGCAGATTTGAGGACAAATATTTTTGAAGAAAGGGAGAATATTGCGATCCGAATTTGCTCAAATCTGATGTTCATACATGTGTTCAAAGACTATATGGAAAAGGATCGTGCATGGAAATTCAAGTGTACTTTGTTCTTAATAGCTCGAGAGTTCAAGCGTCAAAGGCATCAAACTAAGGCTATAAGCTACGTAGAGTACGAGTGGATGATTCAAGGATTCTACATCAACTTGGTTCGAGGATTCAATGGTGATTCGGGCTACTTCAATGGATATTCAAACAATGGACTCCATGACGAAGACATGACTTGCTTCGTAAGCTTCAAAGACTCAAGGAATTGCGTTAGAATCATCCAAAGATGTTTGGGAAAGTTCGAAGGCCTAAATGACAGTTTTTGAGAGAAAAAGCCTTAAGAAATGAGCCCATAAGTTTAAGGATGACTTTAGGAGCTTTTTAACACTTAATGGGCGACTTTAGGTGCTAAAGTGCACTTTTCAAAATTAGGCCTTTAGAAAAACGGAATTGATAATATTTTTCTTTATTTTGGTTTGTTATTGTTTCCTAATTAGCCTAGGTAACTTACTTAATTATTTCCTACATGGTTTAGGTAATTCATTAATTGTTTCCTTTTATTTAGGATTTTATTTCCTTCAAGTATTAGGATTCAGATTTTAGGTCTATGTAAAGGCTTTTCTTTATGTATTTTTTTTAAAAAAAATACAACTTTGATATTAAATTAATTGAGAGAATTTATTTAATTCTTCTTCGTTCTTTAAAACCTTTTCGAACTTATTAGAATTTGTCCTGTGACGTTCACCCTTTTCAACTTATCAATTGATATTACATCCCAATTGTGGTGTTAATCCTTATACCAAGGTTTGTGGTCGTCTCAATTATCGGTTGCGGCTGTATATGCCAAGGTTCGTAGTTAGACTGATTCATCGAGTTGAGGTGTCACCTTCCATTAACTTCCTTGATCTTAGTTTCCGTTCCGCGTAAAATCGTGATTCTTCGAGAATCCTTGACGAAGATCGTATCACAATTTGAACAACCAGAGATTTATAACTAGTAAATGGTATTTCAACTTCGCTAATGGTATAAATGTCAATGGGCAATCATGAGGAACTTGGCTGGCTTGGAAGATAGTGAGAGAATATAGAAACCCCAAATTCTTGTTATGCGAAACATAATTGAGAGCTCCTACTACAAATGGCATTATATGGGCAACCTGCAGATCTTAACCGCATATGGAAACTTTTGGATAATGTTTCACAAACGATAAACCTTCTCAAAGGTCCAAAGTTGGTAATTAGAGATTTCAATCAAAGATAAATTGGTTACAAACAACAGAGTTCTACCAACAAAATTGGAGTTTTATGGGTAAATCTATCGTCCTAACTCTTAAAAGTTTCTTCAGTTCTAGATTCTTGCTTAAAGAATGTAAACCAAACTTATATTGTTTTAATTCCTAAAATAAACAACCCTACAAAAAGCTAAAGATTTTAGACCAATTAGTCTTTATAACACGTTATATGAAATCTTTGCAAAAACTTTGGCCAATAGAATCAAACCCCTCCTAAACCACATTATAGGCCCGTTCTGAAATGCTTTTATCGTCGTAATAAAATCATCTCTAATAACATTCTACTTGCTCACATATCTATAGAGAAAATTAGGAAGTACAAAGGTAGTACAACCAGCTTTGCAGCCCTAAGTAGGGCCAATGATAGACTAGATTGAAATTTTATTGCTATGGATGTCCTAAAGGAATTTGGGTTCACAGATAAATGAGTCCATTCAAAGGTAGACATTAGACATTAGACAAGGATATCCTTTTATCTTCGCATCCATTCATCCTTTTTGTACAAGTTTTACCTGCTAGTCTACACGATTTGGGCAAGGTTTATGGAGTCAAAATTAGTTCTAATGCACCTTACTTAACTCACCTCCTTTCTAAATGAGAAATTAACAATTAAAAAAGAAAAAAATAAATAACTTTCAGGTTGTCCTGGACAAGACAAGGGTGGCCATGGCCCCCTAGACTTTGTACTACCTTCGTCCCAAAATAATTATCATTTTAACAATTTGCACATAAATTAAGAAAATTTTTAAAAAGACTGAAGTACCCTTATTATAGATAAATTGTAAGAATATTTTTCTCTTTCTTCTTACCGGTCTCTTTAATGAGAGTAATAAATAAAGGAAATTTTGACAAAATATGAGCAAATATTTTTTGAAATCACAATTATTTTGGGACAAAAAAAACTTTACTAAAACAATAATTATTTTGGAACAAAAAAACTTTGCTAAAACAACAATAATTTTGGGACAAAAAAACTTTGGTAATACGACAATCATTTTGGGAAATAAGCTGTATGAAACGAGGAGAGGATTTAATATCTAAACTTACATAGAGTAACATTAATGTACTATAGCATGGTTTCAGTTGGCATTTGTAGGGGTGTGATTAGCCCGTTCTTATCCAAGAACCAACATTTCTTTGTTTTGCAAATTAGCAAGTTGGTCGTTTTTACCATTAAAAAACAGTAACAGACCGTTAAGTAGCTAGTGATACCCGTAACTCAAGGTCGTTACAGAAGAAATAGAAACATTAGCAATTCAATACTTCGTGGTCATCTTAAGAAGTATTGACGACTAACTGCATGGCTTTCTGCTTCCAAAAAAAAAAAAAAACTGCATGGCTTTTTGAAATTTGGAAATCTTATCTAGGCACAAATATGGTCGGATTCATATTATTCCTTAGGTTTCTAAGAGTAGGTCTTTTTATTCAACAGCATATGAATTTATCACACTCTAGCAGTTCTGGAATTAAAAACGTTCTGCAACTTGAACAACCAGAGTTCTATCTTATTAATAGTTGAAACCAAGACCAACACCCTTAATAAGAAGAGTTATAACTAGTAAATGATATTTCAACTTCGCGCTGGTATAAATGCCAATGGGCAATCATGAGGAACTTGGCTGGCTTGGAAGATAGTTAGAGAATATAAATACCCCAAATTCTTGTTATGCAAAACATAATTGAGAGCTCCCACTACAAATGGAATGGCATTGTATGTTTGTTTGTAAACTTTTGGATAATGTTTCACAAACTATAAACCTTCTCAAAGGTCCAAAGTTGGTAATTGGAAATTTCAATCTAGTTCTACAACCCCAAGTTACAAACAACAGAGTTCTACCAACAAAATTGGAGTTTTGTGGGTAAATCTATTGTCCTAATCATTAAAAGTTTCTTCAGTTCTGAATTCTTACTTAAAGAATGTAAACCAAACTTACATTGTCTTAATTCCTAAAACAGACAACCCTACTAAAGCTAAAGATTTTATATCAATTAGTCTTTGTAACACTTTATATGAAATTATTGCAAAAACTTTGGCCAATAGAATCAAACCCCTCCCAAACCAACTTATAGGCCCATTTGCTTTTATCGGAATAAAATCATCTCTAATAACATTCTACTTGCAGCCCTAAAGAAAATTAGGATGTACAAAGGTAGTGGCTGCAAGCCTAAGTAGGGCCAATGATAGACTAGATTGAAATTTTATTGCGATGGATGTCTTAAAAGAATTTGGGTTCACAGATAAATGAGTCCATTCAAGTGTAGACATTAGACAAGGAGATCCTTTTATCTTCGCATCCATTCATCCTTTTTGTATAAGTTTTACTACAATTTGGGCGATGTATAAGTAGTCAAAATTTGTTCTAATGCATCTTACTTAACTCACCTCCAACTTTCTACAGATATATATGGATGATAGTTGAAACCACTCTAAATGCCATTTCTATTATCAACCAAACCATTATGTTAAACTATTATTGTAATATATTTGGACAAAAGATCAATTTTTCAATAAGTAACCTCCCTCTTTTTTTCATTCAAGACTACTAGCTAGGGAATACATCTCAAAAACCACAATATAAACTCAACCTCTAAATCTGGCAAATATCTAAGTATTCTTGAATCTCCCAGAAAAAAATATGAACAAAATTCTTCATAAAATCCAAGCCAAAGTTTGCGGATGAAAAGGTTCTGAATCTGTAAAACTCAACTCTGATAAAGCACATTCTATTTACTAATCTAATTTTTCCTGTTTTCCCACAAATTTATGCAAACACCTGAATAAACTCATTTTTAGATTTTTGTGACTTAACTCTAACAAAGCCGGGGGAATTCATTGGAATAAATGGGTTTACTGGTGTGTAAGGGGGAAAGGAATGGAGGTCTAGGATTCAGATATCTAACTAGCTTCAACCAACCTCTTTAGCAAAGAGTGGTTGGGTTTCATCCTTAGCAAAGTTCATTTGAAATACTGCAAACACCCAAACTTTCTGGACACAGTATCTCAGTGTCAGTCTCTGTGTGTGTGTGTGTGTGTGTGTGTGTGGTCATTCATGGGGATGGAAGAGTATACTTTGGGGCAGATATTAACTTAAATGAGAGAGTGAGGAGGGCGGGGGGGATACAACTTGTTAGCAATACAGAAACAGTGGATTTCTAAAACCCTAAGCCCAAAATCCAATACCCTCCTTGTCTCCGACTTGATACATCAGGATAGGCAAACATGGAAGGAATAAAGAAAAAACTCTAGCAATATTTTGTTAAAAGTTAGTAAAATTAAAACTAATAACCATTTTCGTAGAAAATAAATCATAAACATGTAAATAATACCCTAAATTTACCAACCCAGCAATCGATGAAATCGAAAACATGTACTTACATAAAACCTTAGATTTACCAACCCAACAATTCATGAAATCAAATATGTATCAGGGAGAGAATTATTATTTTAAAAACAATTGAAAGAAAAAAAGCTAAACAAATAAATAATAATAATTCGAGAAAAATATTTACACACATTGATTTTAAAATTAAAAAAAATGGTACGAATTGAGAAAATTGAGGCTCAGATCTGTTTGAATCGGGCATAGCGTTGTCCGAACCCGCCATGGCTGCAACCACAGTTGCATGCGAGTGAGACCCAAAGAGAAGAAACAAGTTTCTTAATCAGGCTGGCTCGCATGCCGTCCTGGGTTGCCCCGCCAAGATACGGGTCGGATCTCAATGCCCGATTTGCTCGGATGAAATCTATCTTCACAGCCTCGTAAAAGGCCGTAGGCTCCTTTGACTAGGCCATTTGTGAAGAAACCTCTCATAAAAGCCAAGCTGCTACTACCACCACCACCACCACCACCAAGTATGAACAATAATAATAATAATAATAACAATAACAGAGAGTAAAACACAGCTAAAATTAGGGTTAATTTCAATTCCATCCCCAGATGTTTGGCCATACAGACAGTCCCAAACTGAAAGGGCTGTTGATTTCGTCGGGTCAGGAAATCATCGGCTCATATGACGGATCGGGTCAGGATCCATCATCTTCTTCTTAGAATTAGTATGGCAGAGAGGGGGCAACCACCCTTTAGAAACCTTCCTTCTCTCTACCCCAGTACTAAGAGCCTCATTCTTTTTCGAGCTGCTTTTTTTTTTTTTTTTTTTGTTAACCTCATCTTGATTGTGCTTTCCCTATATTTATAGCTTCCAAGGAATTTTATCTTTTAGCCCCGCATCACTGGTTGAATTTACAGATGTTTTGGTCGGTTTGGGCCCGCTTGAGGTGGACCTATATAATCCGGAGGAGTCGTCACTTACATTAGTTAATTACAGATTTACAGATGATTTGGTTGGTTTGGGCCCCAAACTGCTCACCTATATAGTCCAGCCCAAGTTAAGTGAGTCCTCACATACAGATTCTATACACTAGTTTTGTGAAAAATGAAAATAATTACTCCCCCGTTCTAAAAATATACATTTATTTTTATATATTTTTTATTTAAATGAGTGTATATTTTTATATAATTTTATTGAATTTATCTTTGTTAACTGTCTCAGTATTAACCTGCACTGATATAGTATGGCACAATATAAACACTGAGCGTATGTATGTTACTAAAATAACCTAAAAGTTAAATTTATTAATCTTTGTAAAACACTAAAAGCTGACACTTATTTTAGGACGAAGGGAGTACTCTCTATGTCCTTCAATTAGTTCATCTATTTTAAAAATTATTCCCAAGTGAATGTCAATTTTCAGAATCAAACAATTTCTGATAAAATTTTAATAATATCATATTTTTTGAACTATTATAGTTTTATGTTCACTTGAATTGATATTATTCAGAAAATATATATATATATATATAATTATATTGCTAAAATTGATTATCTTAATTACCATGGAAAATTAAAATAGCGGGTATAAAAAATGACAGTCCATGGAGTACTTAAGATTTGTTTAAAATTCAGAGTTGAAATTATAAGAGGCAAAATGGAAGCTCAGTTTCTAAAACTCGAGACGAATCTATACTACTACAATATGTTAAAGAAGTAAATTTAAAACGTGGCACAAGATACAAGATCCAGAACAATTTGTAAGTAGGGGCATAAATTTAACAATATCACAATACAAAGCTTAGAAATCATAATTATTTCTTACGCATTTTCACACTTTGAAATGTTTAATTACATCATCATTCGTAATAGTCTTAAATAAAAAAAAATTTATAAAACATAAGACAGCCATTAAAAAACTGTTTTTTATTAAAGTCAAGTGGGGTAACGTTACCACACTCTAAGGCATGGATCCGCCGGTGAACACGAGAGACAAAGAGGAGAGACGTTGGAGTATTGTAAAAAAACTTAGCAGTATATGCGAGAAAATGTGGGAATAGAAATAAAATGAGAAAAAAAATTAGGAAGAGGATAGAGGGGAAGAAATTGACACTGAAGATGAGAGAAAGGATAGATTAAAGAGGGGAAAAAAATAAATAACTTTCAGGTTGTCCTGGACAAGACTTGGGCTAGTTAATTTGTGCTACTCATTGCGAGAGCCCTAAACCCTTGGAAGGCAGCTCTCAAGTCCTCATATGTTGGAAGATTATCCTTAATAACATCAACTGCAACAAAGTTTTTGATCCATGTATCAAGTTGAGGATATCTTGTTGAGTCCAGTACCTTATAACTCCCAATTTCCTGGGAAATATGCAACAAGTATGCGATCCAACCAAGGACAATGTCAAGAAAGCCTATGGCCTCTCCTCCGAAGAACTTCTTCCCGCTTATCTCTCCTTCTAAGAAATCAAAACCCTCTGCTAGACATTTAACGGCTTTCGCTTGCTCTTCTCCCGTGCTAAAAAATGCAGTCGTGGATGCTGGACAGAGCTGCACAAATAATATACAAGATCTAGAAACATATATATTTCACATATAGTACGTACGTCAACAAGACATGTAATGCACACACTGCACGTCGATCATTTGATCTGCGTGTACACGATCATAGATATATAGTGTTATAAATAATTAAGAGCTAATAAATAGTAAAGTCAAGGAATTAATGATAATGTCACCTGTTCATCGTTGAATTGAGCCCAAAAACGTGCGGTGGCTCTTTGGTGAGGATCTTTGGGCAAGATAGAAGGATCTTGTTTCCATGTCTTGTCGATGTACTCAAGAATGAGGAGGGATTCTGGCAATGGTTTTCCAACATGAATAAGAACAGGAACCGTCTTGTAAATTGGATTCACCTCTAAAAGCAAGGGGCTCTTATTCGAGAAATCTTCATTTTGGTATTCAAATGGGATCCCTTTCATTTTCAAGGCCAAAATGATTCTTGTAGTAAACATGCTTTCTCTTTTGCCTAACAGCTTCACATGATCTGATCCACCCATCTAATTAATCAAATTTCGATATGTTCTACTCCATATAATAATACTTTTGGGAACTTCAGCTAGCTAGCTAGCTAATTAAAGGAGATAGAAATTAATAATTTGAAGAAGAGCTGACGTAGTACAATCAATAATGTATGTCATTTTAAATATGAATTTGATTAAAATATATGCATTCCATTCCATGTAACTTTCACACAAAACAAAAGACTTGTTGGTAGGGAAGTTATTTATTCAAAGACAACACAGTAATCAGCAGTACTCTTGTTTTTTCCCAGTTGATTTATAGAATCTTTTGTACTATATACTTATTATATCTCATACCTACCAGTTTTTTACTAAAATTATTTTTAGTTACAAGATACCCGTGCCGTCGGGCGGGGAGGGGAGTGGCGGGGCTGGGTGTATTACAGTTGGAGATAGCGTATACAGATATAGATGGATGACTCGGATTAATTGATCTCACACTGTTAAATTGTTTTTAGCTTAAACAAATTTTTCTCGCTCGATCGGAGCTGAATTAATGAAGTTCCTTGGGCTAGATGGAGCGGAGTGATTAGCTGGAATTGGAGATTGCTTGATCTCAAAAGTTCATTTCCATGGAGAATTGAATGCACTTTCCCCCTATTTCGATCGGTGAATCAAAGAGAGAGATTAGTGTGGAGAGATTATTAGGTGTCCCACATTGATTGTGGAAGGGTCAAGAAAGACTCACCCTTTAAGCTAGTTTTTGGAGTTAAGACTAGACTCTCGATCACGCCAAAAAGAATACTGATGACCACGTTGGATTCACGTACTTAGTTAGTCTGCAAGTAGATAGCCCCGACTCTCAATAGGCTTGTCTCGCTGGAACTTGATTATCGTGTAATATCTATTCCTTCAGCTAATAAAAGAAAACGCAGTTAGAAAGTGTCAGGGGTTTTATATGAGAATTACCCTCAGGCGTAAGAGTCAGTACTGTGATAAATATAAGGAAGGTATTCCTAGAGATGATAAAGACCTTAGCGAGCTAAGTCGAGGTCTAGCTTAGCTGAAGACCTTGACTAATAACCTTGATGGAAAACTTCGATTGGGAACCTCGGCTGAAAATCTTGGCAAGGGACCTCGGCTAAGACGAGGTCGAGGTGGTCATGTCAACGTGGACCTTGGACCTACATGAAGATGACATGGAAGACACGAATAAAATATATATTTGGGAGGATCCCATTAACTGTATTTACTAATGATCTGAACTAAGGTATTACAAAATAAACCAATTTGTATGGGACGATATATGCTATTATATTCAGCTTCGGCTTCGTAATCATATTGGGGTTCAAAGTCAAGGCATATTATAAACACTTTTAACAGTACGTGTGATTTATAGTATAGGCATTTTCTGGTTGTTGCAGTAGATCTAGTTGACAAACGGAACCCATTCTAAATAAAACTGTTTTTCCTTTAGAGTCCATTGTAAATATACTACGGAGTATATTCTTTCTATCAGTCAAAGGCCGCCGAGCCCGTCCTAAAAGGTACTCCACTACAAGAATTATCTTTAATTTCTAGCAAAGTTAAATAAAGCCCATTTCCATCTCTCTCTCTCTCTCTTCAAAAGCTTCAATGATCGAGGATTGAATTGTTATTCCCCAATCATTCAGAGGGTTAATTAACAAAGAAGATAAATTACATTCAATTCGAAGAACCAGATTCCTCATAACAAATTAAGAATTGGCTGTAAGGTCGGTCATGCAAAGGACAATGATTGAGACACTAATTCTTTGGAATTTAATAGCCTCCAAGTAAGATATTTCTGACTTAGTTTAACATGTACGTAGTATAAGAGAAAATAAAAAATACTAATAAATAAAGAGATTATATATATTTAAAAGAGTTTATTTTTAATGCATTGTCAGTGTAAACAAGAAAAATACATAATAAAACAACTAACGAAATTCAATTCATAATTTTAAAAGACAAGCTCATCTATTCCCTAAAATTCTTCAACCAATTGTCAATATTCTTTGACTGTCTTTTTTTAGTTTGTCAATGCCAAGTGTAACATTGGCCGGAAAAGGCAATATGTTTCGTATAGAAGTAATCCCCCGTTCCAGACAAAGAATTTATTATATTATTTTAAGATATTTCACTTAAAAAGTTTATTTTCAAAAGATTATACTTACAATTTTTATAATCATTCATCTTTAACCTCCACTTATATTATAATCATCTTGTTTGTCATTAAATATTTTTATAATTATTATCAAACCTAATGATACTAATATATCCCTTAATAATATGTATTTTATGTTAATCTAACGGCTGAACTAACGACTATCCAAAAAATGGGCTCGCTTGCAAGAAAACGATAGTACAATGACAAGAATAATATTTTTGAAGTTGTGATGGCCGAATTACAATTTTGTGAATAGTTAGGTGACCCAAATATAAGTTTTGCCAATTGTTTCCAATGAAGTGAGAATTAATTTTTTAATACAATCATTTCTACTAATTGAATTTTAATAAGTATCACACGGGCACTTATTAGTAAAACTTTGTTAGCGTACACTACCTCCGTCTCAAAAAAATAATCTCGGTTTTCTCTTTATTTTGTCCCAAAAAAATAGTCTAATTTTTTAAAAATAGTAGTAATAATTTTAGTGTAATTTGAAAAAGTTACAAGAAAGTAAAGCTATAACTCAAAAAGTTTAACTTGTCAATTGGAATATTTTTTCGGGACAGGAGGAGTATATAAAAGCTATTCGTTCCATTCCAAAATAAGTGTTCCTTATTTTATTTTGAAACATCCCAAAATAAATGTATTTTCTTTATTTTAAGAAAGATTTTTCTCACTAAAAAATAACTTGATTGTATTAAAGAAAATTACAAAGACTCCACTATGTTTCTTAAATCCGTAATAAAATCAAAAGAGTACACTTATTTTGTAACAGATGGAGTATACACTACATTAGATCCAAAATAAATGTCGTTTTTGAGTCATGCACACATATTAAAAAACAGAATGATAAATTAGGAGAACAAAATTACTGTTTGAAGATAAAATATTTAATGATAAGATGATTAAGTGTTAGGACTTGGAAAAAGAGAAGGGTATACTAGGAAATTTGTGTATTGAAAACCTATAATGATACTTATTGTGAATCGATTTAAAAAAAAAAATGGCATTTATTTTGAATCGGAGGTAGTGAATCACAAAAACTTTGAAAGTTGAAATTGCTTCAATATTTTTAGTAAATTGTTGTGAATGGCCGTAGAATATATGCTTGATAATAACGCATAATTTGTAATGGAATATTATAGAGTTTTCACTTGACTTTGAAGCTTGGAATTTCAAAAGGATGTGGAAATGTTTTAGAGAATAGAAGTCCAAAAAAAAGAAGAGAAAAAAAAAAAAAAAAGGAGCAATAGAGCTTTCCAGACTCTTGGAGAAGGTAGGTAGAAGGCAGCAATGGTGAGAATGGAGATCTCTTATTCTAATAATCCCAAGTGAAACAGATATAATTAGCAAAAGAAGGGGGTCCTGAGAATGAGATGTGTACAAATTTTGCTTTCTATTTTACAACCCTACTTGACTTCTTCCAACAACAGTTAGCTCCAAAAGGAAAAGACTGAAAAGAGTGCTAAAGCATAAAAAGAATCAATATCTAAACAAGACAACCTAACCTAGCTAGCACTACAACCTTCAAAGTTGGCTTTTAATTGTCACACAAAAAGTAACTCCATCTATTCCCATAGACATAGACGAGTCCATGGTAACAAGGTAGTTGTGTTAAAAATTTGCTGTGAAAGTTTCTATTAATACTCATGATCCTATTAGTATTGGACTCATGATCCTATTAGTCTTGAATTTTCAGACCCAAAACACCTTTAGAAAACCCAGAATATATATATATATATATATATATATATATATATATATTCCAGGTGAGGTGTGCCATTGAAATGCTTATCATTCTCGAAACAGGCAATTATGACAAACCAACTTTTTAATTACCCTCAAAATTCAAAAATACAAATAAAGTGATCGATCATATTCATGGACTTATTATTAAAATAATTAGAAAACATAGCCTCGAAACAGATGGATTGAGTATTTACTAACCAAACTATCTATCTATCTATCGTTTTGAATATGAAAAACATTACCGCCAATCCACCTCAGCAATTTTTGTGTTTACCCTAAAATAACATATCATACCTAAAAATTCATCCTCTGAAAGTCTCATCTTTTCTTTTATTAACTATTTAATTTACATGTTTTGTCTTAGTTATATATTTGATACGATAATTAGTGCACAATTCATAAACTCCTTTAAATGACTACATGCGACTCAAACCCATGCCCGACCCTACTTACTTAAAGACAATGAAAGAGATTGCAAAAAAGACAAAGAACTAATATGATTATTATTTTGATAAAAATTTAAAAATAATCGTTTTACAAGTATTTTTTGTAAGACGGTCTTTTTTATTCGACTCATCGTGTGTTGATAGATTGAGTTGTGAAAAAATAAGACTCTATCTTACAAATTAAATATATAAGACGATTTCACTGAAAACCTATTCTTTTATTTTTATCGAGGGATGAGTGGGTAACAAAAAAGCAAAAGAGAGTGGAGGAAAAACCATTAAAAACGAAACCCCAAATATTTCATCTTTTAATGAAAATAAAGAAAGTACTTTGCCAAAAGAGACACAAAAGACAAGGACTGCTCTGCTCCTCCTCATAAATCATAATCCTACTTGTAAAATTTGGTGGATCTCAAAGAAAGGCCCATTTTACGTTTCAAAATCAACTTTACACGCAAGAAAGATAAAAATGGGCCAACTTAACACGACAGCACCAGCAGGCATCAGTATTAAAGGCCCTAAAACACATATCGATAGGTCTGTTCTCCTCGCAAAATTAAGAAAAATAAATTAAATAATGGTGAATCAATGGCCAATTTCTTTTTTAACATTTGTAATCGCTTTAGTTTATTTATTTTTTTAAAAAATTGGAAAAAGATATTTTTGGTGTGAAAAGACAATTATGCAATTAATGAAAGAAAATTACGCACGCATCAGTAACCCAAGGCATCGCGATGAGTAATCCAAGGCATCGCGTGAGTTCATCATCGTGATGAACAACCAATACATGAGCAACAAAGGCATCGCGATGAGCAAGCAAGGCATCACGATGAGCAACAAAGGCACCGTTTGAATTTCAACCACCGGAGGGGACTTGAATTTCAACCAGGTCGATCCCTGTTGCGTTGCCTAGAATACTGCGATTGGTAAATTAAAGGAATCTCGATGCCAAATTTAAGGCATCCCGATGTCCAATTTAATATAATATCAAAATCGATCAAAATGATTATTTTTTGTTGGGAAATTTACATACAAATAAAGTATTGACTTCCTATAACAGTATGGTATTGATATTATACAAAAATTCAAACTCAAATCATTGATTAAAGTCCCAAAATCAGTCCAAGAACATCTCTCTTTATTTTCGGACAGCATACTGCCAAGCTCGATTTGGATCTCAAAAATAGTATTTTTTGGTAAAAAAATTGTGCACAAATATAGTATTAAGTTAGGATAACAATATGTGATTGATTTTAAACAAATTCGAAGCTTAAAACATAGATTAAAGTGGTCAAAATAGCCCACGAACAAAGAAAAATAAGATGAACTCAAAAAATTTGAATTTGATCAAATTCGTGTTCTATGCATGGAAATGGATACCCAAACATGAAGGAAGACTATATTAACAACATGAAATAATTTATACATCAATTCGAACCTCAAATCTGAAGCAACGATATTGTTGAGGGCATTTTAGGAAGAAAATTCTCAAAATATTTTTTAGCGGTTAAAAAAAAATGGTGGATTGGAAAGAAATTTTTTTTCAAAAAGTGAACCGGTTAACAATTTCCTGATTAAATAACCACTAATTTTCTAAAATTCTCTATCGTTGTTGTGTGGCCAAAATTCTAAGTTGATTAAGTTGATATGATGCCATTATTTTTAACTACAAATTTCAAAAACTTTAAAAACATGTGTTAAAAATATTTTTTCAAGAAAAAAAATGTACATACAATTGAGAAATATTAAAAAGAAACGGTGTACTTTTTCAATAAAAAAGAGTAGTACAACAGGAAGGGAGTATCTTGTCCTTTGACATGCAAGTTTATGTGAGTTGTCGTTATATAGATTTAATTTTTTATTTTATCTCTTATCACATTTTTTATATCATTCAATTTTAGTTCACACGTGTTTTTGTTACTCCCTCCGTCTCTAAATTATTTTATTTGATCTTTTTTTTTGGCAAAGACACATAAAAGGTTAAGATTCAATGCAATGAAGAGTGTAGTAAAAACATACATAAAAGGTTAAGATTTAATACAACGGAGAGTACTACAGGGGGTGCAATGGAAAATTTAAAGTCATTAAGAAGTAGGTGAGCGTAAAATTTGGTAGTCATAGTTGGAAGTTGATTAGATTTCTATAGAGAAAGAACGCTAGGAAAAATTAGTCAAATAACTAATATATTATCGTTTGATAACCGATTTAACTAACGAACTTTTAATATATCAAATCAAATTAATGTACTCACTAATTGAGTTCAATGTGGTCTCTCTTGTTAATTTTTTATCTAATTTTTTAATAAAACTACCAACGTAGTTAACGGATCTAATTTATGAGGGGTATTTTTGTCTTTTTCTTCCAACTCTCACCACCCCTACCCACATACACACTCTCTCTTGCCGGTGGGGGTGGTGAGATTTAGAAGGAAAAGACAAAAATATCCCTCATAAATTAGTTCCGTTAACCACTTTAGCAGTTCAGTTAAAAAATTAGATGAATAGTTAACGGGAGAGACCACATTGGATTCAATTAGTGTGTATATTAATTAAATTTAATATATTAAAAATTCGTTAGTCAAATCAATTACTAAACGATATTATGTTGGTTATTTGACTAATTTTTCCCAAAACTCTATACATAAAAGTATATTTTGAGACAAGCACCGCTATATATGGAGGCTTAGAGATAGAGAGAGATTTTATTTTTTATATTGTTTGTTTCCCAAAGGTATTCTGTTGCTGCTAAGAACTTACTTGTAGTATGTTAAACCTCGATAATTATTACTCTCGTTATTTTTCATTTTAAAAATAATTATTTTTGATTAGTCAAACTAAACTTTTAATATGTCGTAGATTTGTTTCTTTATAGCTTGTATTTCCTTTCAATGGCAATAAAATTATATGCTTTTTGTATGACAAGTTAGAGAAATATCATATCTTTGATAAGAAGAAAAAAAATCTCCTTCCGTTCCTAAAAAGGATTCTTCTTTGATTCAATATACAGATTAAAAAAAATTAATTGACTCTATTATAAATTTTACAATGTTGTGTTTTTCAATAATGTCTATGTGAGAGTGAAACTCATCAATTAAAATAGTAAAAAAATCAAGAGAATAATCGTAAAAATAACAACTTACTTTTGATTTTTTTATTATTTATAACAAATTAAATAGACATTTAATTTTTAGAACGACTTTCAAAGGACTAATTTACACTTTCTTAGGAAAAATATGGAAATTTAAAGCTTAAATTTAGAAATATGTCCCTTTTTCTGTAACAAACCAAAATAAAAATGTGACTATTTTTTTTTAGACAGAAGGAATATAATTGTAATTTGTGAAATTCTAAATTGCTGAGGCAAACTTACAAATAGTAGGTTATATTCTAACAAGAAAAAAGTAGGTTCGAAAAAAGTAGGTTCTTATAATATGTCATTGCAACACATGTTATCCAAACATTCTTAAAAAAAATACGCCATCTGTTTTAGACAAAAATTCTACTAATTATATTTTACGTTAAGAGTTTATTTTTAAAAGTTATATTTACAATCCCCATAACTTTTCAACTTTACCTCACACATGGTTATATAAACATGTTGACTATGCTCAAATATTTTTTTAATTATGAACAACTATAATGATACTTATATATTCTTAATTATTAGACGTTTTAAGAACAAACTTTTTAAATGAAACGAATGGAGCAATATAATCATATTTCAATCCTAGTATTCAAATCGATCTTTTACATACCCAAAAAGACATTACCGACCAACGAATTTACTCAACTGTGAATTTGTGGTAATGAGGCTAAACTTGGACAATGAAAACCTTTTTTTTTTTTTTCTTGAGAATAAACCGAAGGTTATTTCACACATGAATATGTGGATCAATTTCAAAAAATTTGTTTAGTAAAAGATTACATTAATTTCAACATGAATACTCCATCTGTTCCAACTAAAGAGTTTATTTTTTAATTTTTGTGTCAATTTAATTAAAATTTGACCGATAATTTACATAAATTTATTTATTTTTACAAATTTATAAAAGTTGTAATTAAAAGTATTCTCAATAGACAAATAATATTACAAGCTCGAGCTTGTGATATATATTACAACAAGCTTTAGTGTTAGTGTGGTTAGATTAAATCTACTTAGATCTCTAGACTGTTGGATCAAATTTTCCCTCAATGTAATAAATTTGATCAAACAGTGTATTAAGTAGATTTGATCCAACGAAACTAACACTAAAGCTTGTAATAACACCACAAGCTCGAGTTCGAAATATCAAACCTCTTCTCAATATAGTTTGTAGTTAATAAAATTTTATTTTTAAAAAACATAATTAATATATGTTAAATTTATTTTGATTTAATTACATATTAGTTTTAAAAAAAAAAATAGTAGACTTTGTAATAGGAACGGATGGATGGAGTATCTTCTTGTTTATTGTTTGTGGCTTTGTGCTCTGACCCAATTAACCACTCATTTCAATTTTAAAAGAGCACAAATAAGCCACCAAATGTGCTCACTATCTCCTTCCTTTATCCTCCCCCCCACAATGAGCACTAATCAAACTACTACTCCTCCCTTCTAAATACGTTATTTTATTTTATTTGTGACCTCTCAAATATTTATTTTTTTTTCTTTTTATAAAAAGGATTTTTAAAATTATTTAATTATAATAATTTTCTTGAGTGTGAAATGACTAAACGGCTGAGATTCATTATTAATTTAACACCACTGAATATAAAGATATTGAATAAAATCATTTAAAATTAATTAATTTAAATTTTTTGTATAAAGTTAATAAAAAATACTTATTTTCAAACGATATACTTTACAACTGTGTTTGTGTGCGACAATGATAAACAACTAAGCACTACAAAGGCTTAAAAACACTTTAGACCAAACTAAAATAAATTAAAAAAAAAATAAGAGAGGAAATTTTAGTAAACAAGACTAAATTAAAGCACTCACTAGTTCTAAAGTCTATATTTACATGAAATAAAATTAAACTACAAAAACTTTTTCTGGCCCAAAATACTCTTTTACTTATACAAGTAGTATAAGCTACGTATACCCAATTTCCATATACAATCACATCACCGAGCACCCGTTTGGATTCTCATCACTGAACATTTCAAACGAATCCAACGGCTGTCGTGGATACGAGTCATAATCCGATGGTGGAGGTGGAGGTCCCATCTCTTGACCTGGATACGAGTACGCATACGATTGTGGTGGCGGGGATGGGTAGTACGACGCCGTATAGCTGCTACTAGGTTGCGCCGTATTGTAACTCACGGCGTATACGGGAGCTGGTGGCGGCGCGTAGTAATGTGATGGTGGTCGACCTTGTTGTGGGTAATCATACCCGTAATGATGACGTGGAGGACTATCATTGGATGAGACAGTTGGTGGTGGTGGGCCGCCATTATAATTAGGTGATCCTGCACTTGCCGGTGAAGCACTCGATGGTTCAGCTTCAGCCACGACGCTGTTACCATTTTGCCCCTTCTTTTTCTTCTTTTTACCAACATTGCCAACACAGCCACCGCTTTTCTCAGCACAAAGACTCTCTGTTTCGCCACCCTTCATTTCCACAGATGGTGGGGATATTTTTTTAGCGGCCGAATCAGTCTCCGGTTTCTTCTCTTCTACTTTTGACGTCTCCACCACTTTTCCGGCTCCGGTGCTTTTACAGGCGGCGTCGGTAACCTTAGCCCCACCGCCACCAGAAGTAGTGGCAGCGGATGTGTCTTCAATATTTTTAGCTGAACTGGTGGCGCCACCTCCACCAGCAGCGATTTGGCTCGTTTTTGGAGAATCTTGAACTGCTGGTAATTCGGGTTTACTAGTTGCCGGCGGCGGCTGTTTGACTTCTTTTGCTTGAGAAATTTCTTTGCTGCTGTTTCCATGATCATCGCTGTTGGGTTTCTCTTTTTTTATGGCCGGAGATTGTTTCTCTTTTTGGGTAGGCTTATCCGGCATTAATAGTTCAGCATGCTTACCGGATTTCAAAAGTTTCCTGAGTAAAGCATCCGCTTCTACATTTCCAGTAACCACTACTCTGTGTTGCTTGGCATCAATATCTATGGTATGAACACCTAGAGAGAGAGAAGTTGAAGAACAAGAGTAATGAGAATTGGGGTTCACTAATTAATTACTGTAATTAACATTGCTGTATAACAAAATTATAGTAAAAGAAAGAAAAGTTTGAGGTTGGGAGTTAATTAAAATTGGGTGAGCAATGAAGTGTTTTAGCATACCTGGAACGGAATTGATAATTTTTTTGACTTTCTTTTTGCAGCCTTCACAGTGTATTGAGACTTTCAAAACCCATGTCTGTGATAAAAAAAGAAGAATGACACATAATTAGTACATGGGAGAGAGAGACTCTCTGTGTGTGTGTGTGTGTGTTTGTGCAAGGTAATTACCTTGAAATTGAGATGTTCTGAGTGAACTTCAACTTCTGTTGTTGCCATAATTAAGGAGGAGGAATAGACGACTGTTTGAGAGAGAGAGAGAGAGAGAGCTGAGGGAAATGGCTGTGTTTTATAACAATTTCAGGAAGAGGAAGGAATTATACAGAGCATTAAATATGTGGAGGGGGAGAGTGAGAGATAGATGGGAGAGAGAAGGAGTGGAGGAAAAAATGATGTTGAAGAAAAGAAAAAGAAAAAGAAAAGGTGAGAAAAATCTGGGAGGGCTCATACTGTGAAAGTGAACTAAGGTGTCCAGGCTGGAATATCACTTCCAACTTAAACTGGGTGCTTTATGTCGCCACCTGTCACTTTAAGATTAAGACGATTTGGAATGCAACTAAAGGAGAGGAGGAGAGAGAATCATATATAATCTCGTTTTGTCATGATCATGAGTTATTTTATTTTATTTTATTTTATGCTCTAATTATTTAACTTAATTTCACGCACACACAATTCTTTCTTTCTTTTAGTATATCATTTCTTCCTCAATACACGTTTTGCTTTGCATGTCGTCATCGTTAAAAAGTTGCAACAATTCTTTCCCGCCTTCCACTACCTATTTTTCGAAAACAACCTAAAAAAGATACCCCTCTGTTTTAAAATATTTGTCGTTTAAGCTAAAAATTTGTTTCAAAAAAATTGTCGTTTTAGGTTTTCAATGCATGTTTTACCTAATTTACCCTTGTCTTCTCATAAGTTCTAATAATTGATCATCTCTTCATTAAATACTTTATCTTCTCTCAATGACTATTTCCTTTTAATTTATTTTTTCAACTATTCCTAGCACAAAAATTAAAGATATTTAATAAGGATATATTTGTCAACTTATAAAATTTCTTAATATGGATGCACAACTCTAAAACGTCAATCTTTTTGAAACGGAGGGAGTATATATATATATGTATATATATATTTTTTTGGTTAAATGCACCGCTTATTTTTGTATTTTATAATTTTTTAACAGTAATTTCTAATTTTAAAAAATAAAAAATTAGGTCCAAAGTATATCTTTTTGTACACCAAATGGTCCTCCCGTTAACGTTTATTAGAAAATCAGTCGTTAACTAACCATATATTTTGCATGTAAAATTTTAAGAGGGCAAATACTTAACTTTCCTCCTAGAATGTCTCCCCCACCTTCCTACAGCAACAGCAGTGCACGGTGCCCAGCAACAAGGGCCATTGACCTTGTGTAATCTTGAAAAGCTTTGTGTTTCCCATGAAATCAACCTTTCATTCGGAATTCACAGCCTTGGTTTTGTACAGATCTTGCTTGGGATTTAGTTGGGTGGTGTTTATTTGAAAGTTTTTTGTTAGTTTCATAGTCCAGTGGTTTCACGACCTTCGATTTGACCCTTTATCCATGAAATCGAATAAATCTTGTGTGGTTCTTAGTTGAGATTCGATTTTTTGCGCCAGTTGTGGGTAGATCTGAACTAAATTTGGGGGATTTGAGGTACAGCGAACTCGTCGGAATTCGCCATGGACACCGGCGGTTGCTGGGTTTCGTTCTCTTTCTTCATGTTTCAATAGTTGCATTTCATTTTCTTCACCACTGTAAAATGCAATTGATTCAGCATTTTCTCGAACACGTACAAGTCCATAACGAAAATCAGCTTCCATTTTCTCTTGCAAGAAATTTAGTGTGACGAGACCCTGATATTGCACTAAACAGATCCTGTCAATCAGAGTGAGCACTATCCCGACTTAACAGCAAGATGACAACTTCAAATTTCAGAGTTGGGAACCTTACCCTTCCAAGAAAGACACTGATAGTTGTGTAAGAATGTTTAATAGATTGAATGCCCAAGCTAAATTTATTATTGCTAATAGATTGAATGCCCAAGCTAAATTTATTATTGCTGATTATAGAGATATATATATATACAATATTGTGGAGGTCAATCCAATGTATGTGAGAATACATAGAATTAAGTCTTGACCAATGTGAGGTTGTTGAGAAACCGAGGTAAGTCTTTGATCAACGTGAGGCTGTTGAGAAACCGATGCTGTGAGTCTAGTCTTTCACCCCCCCCCCCTCTCAAGCGAAACGGAATGAAGTGGAGCTTGAGATTGAACTTGTTAGAGTGCCCTCTCAAATGTACGTAACATGAGTGAGATGATAATGCCATGAGCAATGCAAAAGAGGCACATAGGATATCTAGATTACCCATCATAAGATAAGAAAGATCAAAATCACGGTCACGAGAACATAGTTGAGGGTGGTGAGAATCTTTTTCATAAAACATGCTAGAAAGAGACATTGAAGATCTTGAGTTAACCAAGTAAGAGTTGACAAAAACAACCGAATACGAGTGAGAAAATCTTTATATATAAGAAAAAGAGTAATCAAGAATTTCTGACTTTGTGAGAAAGGATGGCATATAAAGATTCACGGGAATGAATAGCTAGACAACACCCATCAAGTAAGAGAGGAGAGGAAAAGTTGCTAGGCAAAGTGAAAGTAGAGGTGGATTGAAAATTTGAGGTATCAAGTTTGGTAAAGAGGAACGGGATATTGTCGGGAGAAACAATCGATGAAGGGGGGATAATGTTTAAAGTTTGCTCTTCTTAAATGAGCAAATCAACGAGGGTGTCAAATGACATAGTCGCTCCGTGAGGATAAAAACAATCATGAAGGAACTGGATATACATCGTGTCTAAGCCCTCAACCACATAATCAATTAACTCCTCATGTGGTATTGTATATCGATCCAACTTTACCTAGCGAAGAAGTGAGAGAGCGAACTTCGGAGATATAGTTCACTGCAAATTGTGTTGGAAGCTTTTTAAGACACCATAAAGTCAAGGATATCTTGAGCATACCAATTTAAAGATTCTTGAGGAGGAGGAGGAGAAGAAGAAGAAGTTATAAGGTTAGCTTGTCTAAATCTGGGATCCCAATGGAATGGACAAACTATAGCAGTGTGACCAAGTTCATCAAATAATTGACAAGTGACAATCGAAGATGAAAATAGTTCAAAATTTGAAGAGAATGAAAAAGAATTTTCCATAAGAAGAAAATAAATATTAAGATTGAGAAGAAGAGAAGTATAAAAGCAGTTATAAAAGCTCAGAAGGAAGTTGAAAAGAAGCTTAAGGAGCGTGAGAAAAGCGAAGAAAAAGCTACAGGCTTCTGCTTTTAAACTAGAGGAAGCAACTGAAACTGTTGAGGAAGTTGCTGAACCAGAAAAGGCTAATGACAATGTTGAAGCTGCTCCAGTTCCATCAAAGGCTAAGGAGCATAAGGAGAGTACTATCAAGTAAAGGGGTCGAGCAAAAGGCCCGGAATCACTTTCCAAAGTAATACTTAAGCGTAAAAAGTCAACAAACTATTGGGTGTGGGTTGCTCCAGTTGCTACTTGTATGCTGGTGCTTCTTGTGATCGGGTACAATACTTTTCTCTTGCTAGCAAAGTAACCCAATCCCGCTGAATCTCCTAACCGAAGTCGATCGCAACACCAAGAAAGTCAAATTATCTCAGAGAAGATGTCAAGATAGTTGTTGATCACCAAAAAATTCTGTAATTTTTCTTTGCATAGAGCTTGGGTTAAATTTAAGAAGAAAGAAGGAGAAATTTGGGTTGAAGAAGAAAGGAGAAATAGCGGAAGAGGATTCAAGCGAGGTCCCGAATGACCCGCTCTGATACCATGTAAGAATTTTTAATAGATTGAATGCCCAAGCTAAATTTATTATTGCTGATTATAAAGATATATATACAACATTGTGGAGGTCAGTCCAATGTATATGAGAATACATAGAGGTAAGTCTTGACCAATGTGAAGCTGTTGAGAAACCGAGGTAAGTCTTTGACCAATGTGTGGCTGTTGAGAAACTGATGCTGTGAGTCTAAATTTGCTGCTATGAGTCTAATCTTTCAAGTTGTTCCACCAATTGAATATACCAAAAGAAACGATAAAGAGCGTATATTCATGATATTGCTAAAAGATATCAAGTCTGCCAAAGCATTAAAGGGTATCAAAGAAAATGAAAGTGCCGTTCCAGTGAATGAACTTAGATCATCGACAATCCGCTGGTCTGGGTTATCAATAATCGATTTAGATTGTATTTTGTAAAACGTTTGATTCTTTAGGTAGCTTTCCATGTAATAACTTTTAGTCAGTGAGTAGAGAAATGGCTCTCAGAGAAAAGTTTGGGGTGGGTTTTGGAGATGGTGGAGAAAGAGGAGGAAATTGCCATAGCTTTTGTTTCTGTGGAGGATGAAATTGATGGGAATTTTTACAGAATGGAAGTTACGTATTTACCCCCTAAAAACTCGCATGCATTGAACATGGGAGGTTAACGGCTATAATTCTAACGGTGCCTAACGGCGGCACCACCGGAAACAATAAAAAGCATACTTTAGACCCAACTTTTCACTTTTTGAAATTAATGATTAATACTAGAAAGTAGTAAAGTACAAGAGCTAGTGGTGCATCTAACATTTTTTTTTTAACTAATACTCCCTCCGTCCCTAAATTATTGTCTGGGTTGATCCGGCACACGGATTAAGAAAACTCAATTGACTTGATTATTAATATTGGAATAGTATTGAAAAAGTGTGTTGTTTCCTTTAATGCCCATGTATATGTGGCCCATAATTAAAGTAGGAAGAAAAAGTAAGGGTAAAATAGTAAAAGTGATGTTCTAAAAAGGAAAGTTTCAAACAAGATAATTATTTTGGGACGGACGAAAAAGGAAAGGAAGACAATAATTTAGGGACGGAGGAGTATTACCCGGCTAGCAAATATTAGGTTGACACTCTTAACTATTGATTTAAATAACATATTCATTTAGTAAAAGGCCTACGGCTATTTTAAAGGTGGTAATAGTCAAGTATGGCCTTTAGACCCGACATTTTATGTTATATGGCCTTTGACTGCGTCAAAGAAGCGGAAGACATAAACTTCCAAAAATACCCACCTTAAAGTATGCGTGGTAGATTAACCGACCCTTAATCGACCATTAAAACCGACCAGTAGATTAACCGATCCTAACCGACCATTAACCGACTATGGAAAAGTTCTTAAGGTTATTGTGGTAGATTAACCGACCATTAATCGACCATTAAAACGACCAGTCTTAAACTAATTTTGGTGGATTAATGGTAGATTAATTGACCATTAAAACGACCAATCATAAAAATTTTGGTGGATTAATCGACCCTAACCGACCATTAAAACCGACCCTTAAAATCGACCATTACAAACGACCGGTGGTGGATTAATCGACCATTACAACCGACCATTACAACCGGAATTTTGACTAAGCTAGATTACAGGATAAAGATACATAATAATTCAATTTTGAGTAGAAAATTTGCTACAAAATAGTATCCAAGATTGATTTCAAGGATTTTGGAGTAGATCAAGATGCATGGCGGTGTCGTTTTGATCTCCTCCACTCGGTCGAAGGCTTCCGTGCACTTCTTCGGGTCATTATGAGAGCACGAAACCGGGTGATGGCCACTAAGGATTCTTGCTTCGGCCATGAATCCCTTTGAAATCAATTCCTTATTAGCTACGTAATTCGGTCAAGTGAATTATCGGCATCGCCATCTTTGAGGTGATGGCCCGCATACCTACATATAACCGAAGACTTGTTGCACATGGCAATTTATCAAATGCTTTCCAAACATTTGATAACTCTTTTCTGGATCTTCTGTGATGTTCATGTATGCTAGCGAGTTAGATGGACGGATAGGTATACGCTAATCGATTTCTAGGACTTGAATACATTTTGAGAAAATTTGAATCATAATTTTGTATCTAGTGTAATCGATAAGCGGTTTGTGAGTTTATTCATAGTAGAGTTTGGATGAAGAAGGAGCTCTACTTAAACTCATGGAGGTTAGGCGAAGGACGTTCAATAATGGAGATTTCTTGTAGGGTTGTCCTTCTAAACACGCCTTGGCCCTTAGGTAGGTGTTAAAGTTAGATTTTCTCAAGATTCTTGGAAAAGATTTTGATAATAAAGCTTTTTCAAGATTCTTGGAAAAGATTTTGATAATAAAGCTTTTGTCAAGATTCTTGAAAAGATTCTTGGCGAGGATAGGCGTAGATTAATCGAATCGACCATTAAACGACAATAAAACCGACCAGTGGTTAATCGACCACTAACTGACCTAAAATAAAGTCGTTTAGTGGTCGGTTAGGGTCGCGTGATCTATTATTATGTACAGTTGCTAGTACTTTTTGCTTTACTATTCATAACACTTTTAACTTTTCAGAAAAATACTTTTTACTTTTTACTATTATTTATGTACTCCTTGTCTCCTTGACATGTTCCCAAAAATTCCTACTTTAATTTTACACGGATATTAATAAATAGTTTGACTCCTTGTTCCCAAAAATTCTTACTTTAACGTTACACAGATATTAAGAAATAGTTTGACTCCATCCCTTCAAAAAGCTTAGTATATTTTACTTATAAATACACAAGTTAGCAAGTCTCTCCCACGGATAATATCACCCTTCATTTCATTTCACTCTTCGGGTTTTTTTTCCGCAAGAACAAATTTGAAGCAACATGAACTCGTGCAAAGAGACCAAAACAAAAATGGAGTTCTTGATGAACCGGATGTTCGATGATGGAGTTGGAGTTGCTCTTCGATGGAGCAACTACAACTACTACAAAGAAAGCCACAAAGCCCGTGGAAGTGCACCCGTAGAAGGTCGAAAGGATTAGGAGCATTATGTGGAAGCGCAAGTGCGAAGATAATCATGGAGTTGTTATAGTGATTGATGATGATTAAATGAATGTATTGCTCTTTGTGGTCTATTATTATTATTATTATTATTATTATTGGATATGTAATGTATTTCGTTTGTTGCAATTGGAGCTCGAAGTTGCAAATGTTATGCTTTGTAAGTTGCAAATGTCACCAAAGGTCGGTTAATAGTCGATTATGGTCGAGTAATCCACCATATGGAAAATCAAAGTACACAAGGGTCGGTCAATGGTCGAGTAATCAACCCACATTAGCTAAGGCAATTCTAATCGACCCACTCCTTTAAAAATGGGTCGATTGATCGACCAATTTAAAATTTAAACGACGTTTATAACTGAAAGCGCAACATAGTTCAATTGAAAACTGAAATATCCAAAGCAACTGGAACTGCCATATCAAGATAACTGATTACAAAAAGCAACGTATCTGTACACAAAAAATCTGTTTATAAATTAAGGATCAAAGTTATTACAAAATACATCAACAGCGTACTTTTCCTCCAATTTGCACACAATTTTAATCGACCCACTCCTTTAAAAGAGGTCGATTGATCGACCAATTTAAAATTTAATCGACCCATTTTATAACTGAACGCAACATAGTTTAATTGAAAAGAAATATCCAAACCAAAGCTGAGGCGCCATATCAAGATAGCGATTACAAAAGTAACATATCTGTACACAATAAATCTGTTTATAAATTAAGGAGCAAAGTTATTACAAAATACATCAACAGCGTACTTTTTTCCCTCCAATTTGCACAAGGGTCGGTTAATGGTCGAGTAACCAACCCACATTAGCTAAGGCAATTCTAATCGACCCACTCCTTTAAAAATAGGTCGATTGATCGACCAATTTAAAATTTAATCGACCCATTTATATTCACAAGCGCAACATAGTTTAATTCTTGAAATATCCAAACCAAACTGGAACTTCCATATCAAGATAGCGATTACAAAAGCAACATATCGTACACAATAAATCTGTTTATAAATTAAGGATCAAAGTTATTACAAAATACATCAACAGCGTACTTTTTTCCCTCCAATTTGCACAAGGGTCGGTTAATGGTCGAGTAACCAACCCACATTAGCTAAGGCAATTCTAATCGACCCACTCCTTTAAAAATAGGTCGATTGATCGACCAATTTAAAATTTAATCGACCCATTTATATTCACAACGCAACATAGTTTAATTACTTGAAATATCCAAACCAAACTGGAACTTCCATATCAAGATAACGATTACAAAAGCAACATATCGTACACAATAAATCTGTTTATAAATTAAGGATCAAAGTTATTACAAAATACATCAACAGCGTACTTTTTTCCCTCCAATTTGCACAAGGGTCGGTTAATGGTCGAGTAACCAACCCACATTAGCTAAGGCAATTTTAATCGACCCACTCCTTTAAAAGTAGGTCGATTGATCGACCAATTTAAAATTTAATCGACCCATTTATATTCACAAACGCAACATAGTTTAATTCTTGAAATATCCAAACCAAACTGGAACTTCCATATCAAGATAACGATTACAAAAGCAACCTATCGTACACAATAAATCTGTTTATAAATTAAGGATCAAAGTTATTACAAAATACATCAACAGCGTACTTTTCCCTCCAATTTGCACAAGGGTCGGTTAATGGTCGAGTAACCAACCCACATTAGCTAAGGCAATTTTAATCGACCCACTCCTTTAAAAGTAGGTCGATTGATCGACCAATTTAAAATTTAATCGACCCATTTATATTCCTGGCAACATAGTTTAATTCTGAAATATCCAAACCAAAGCTGGAACTTCCATATCAAGATAGCGATTACAAAAGCAACCTATCGTACACAATAAATCTGTTTATAAATTAAGGATCAAAGTTATTACAAAATACATCAACAGCGTACTTTTCCTCCAATTTGCACAAGGGTCGGTTAATGGTCGAGTAACCAACCCACATTAGCTAAGGCAATTTTAATCGACCCACTCCTTTAAAAGTAGGTCGATTGATCGACCAATTTAAAATTTAATCGACCCATTTATATTCACAACCGCAACATAGTTTAATTAAAATATCCAAACCAAGCTGGAACTTCCATATCAAGATAGCGATTACAAAAGCAACATATCGTACACAATAAATCTGTTTATAAATTAAGGATCAAAGTTATTACAAAATACATCAACAGCGTACTTTTCCTCCAATTTGCACAAGGGTCGGTTAATGGTCGAGTAACCAACCCACATTAGCTAAGGCAATTTTAATCGACCCACTCCTTTAAAAATAGGTCGATTGATCGACCAATTTAAAATTTAATCGACCCATTTATATTCACTGGCAACATAGTTCAATTGAAAAGCGAAATATCCAAACCAAGCTGGAACTTCCATATCAAGATAGCGATTACAAAAGCAACATATCGTACACAATAAAATCTGTTTATAAATTAAGGATCAAAGTTATTACAAAATACATCAACGTATTTTTCCCTCCAATTTGCAATATGTTCATTTTTTACGAGATATGGAGACTCATCGATGCTCGGACACTCAATGTACTTCAATGCAAAAATCCCACATTCACCCTGTGATACATTCAATCAAACCACAAATTAGCTCTTACGGTCAATAAACAATTTCAACATACGTCAATTAAAAAAAGTAATAAAAATAGATCACTCACGTTGCTGTTTTTGTTTTTAGATCCTGTGATAATCAATGGCGGCTAAGCGAACTCCGGCCCTTTTGCGATTTGGAATGAACTTCAAAAAGGGAGGAGAGCCCCATGCAATTGACCAGGAGTCAAAACACTTCGTCGGGGTCGTATATAATGAACTTTCCACTATGGAACTCAAGGTCCGCAAACCGGTGTTGATTGTGGAAGATAGGAAAGTAAATACGAGTACATTCGGACCATGGTTTCGCAAATATCTCCATATCTTTTTCCATGTTCCATAGGCAAAGTCGAGTAGACCTTCCGACATAATGTGGTGCGGGTCATGTTGGGATATCAAAAATTACGTAGAAAGTACATTGTAGAATGTGGTATCAAGAATCGTTCGGTCGTTGTTTCGCCGAACGATAATGGATACATCCTTTGTCTCTCCCGCATCATAAGGATGCAAACATCGATATCTTTGAAATTAATAGAACAACTTACCTCATCGAATCAAACAATAATGTAAGGTTAGAATGCCATTAATTAATAGAATAACTTACCTCATCTAAAAGATATTCCGTAGACTTGCAAAATATGTTGAACCACTCAACTTTCATCTTTATTCCACGTCTAACAACAAAATCCTTTGTGAAAAGAAATAAATGCAACTACTTAAAAAATAAACTAATAAAGGGAATGAAATTACAGTATATACTCTTCTCTTAACAGAATAACAAACGAAATAACAAACCATTACATCATCATTACATTACAAAACTAACTAGCTAAACTAACTAACTAATGAATTAACAAGCGACTTCACTTTGCATTAGTATGTTGATCACTAATAGCTTCATGTTGATCGAGATTATCTTCAATATCATCAAAAAACAATAAACTAATAAAAAATAAACTAATAAATATTTGTACTTAAAAGTTTTTATGTATTCAAAGAAAGGAGTATTACTCTTGATCGCATTTGTTAACCAACTTCTCATCACTTGGACCTTTGACTCATCGGAACTGGAATAGGTCGGGTTTCGAGCCATCTACAAAATTCTTTGCCATATTTGACCATCAAATATGGGGTCATAACATTGCCTTTTCTTTCGGCTTTGGCTTTTCGGTGGTGAAGGAGTTATTATTTGGGCCGATGGTTTTCTAGTTCTCTTTGTTCCCATTGGCAAAATATTTTCGCTTAGACACTATGTTTTCTTTTCCTTTTCTTTTCCCTTTCTTCCTCCCTTTCTTTTACCATTTCATTCTCTATTTTTTCTTCATGATGGTGTCAATGAGATCCCTAATGGGAGTGGTATCAAGAGTGGGAGTGGGAGTGGGAGTGCTGATAGTAGGAACAGGAGTGGGAGTCTTCTTGGTGATAGTGGGAGCGGGAGCGGGAGTGGGTGTGGGAATGGGAGTGGTAGTGGTAGTGGTAGTGGGAATGGGAGTGGTAGTGGTGGTGGGAGCGAGTAGTGGGAGCGGGAGTGGTAGTGGTAGTGGTAGTGGTAGTGGTAGTGGGAATGGGAGTGGTAGTGGTGGTGGGAGCGGTGGTGGGAGCGGGAGTGGTAGTGGTAGTGGTAGTGGGAATGGGAGTGGTAGTGGTGGTGGGAGCGGTAGTGGGAGCGGGAGCGGTAGTGGTAGTGGTAGTGGGAATGGGAGTGGTAGTGGTGGTGGGAGCGGTAGTGGGAATGGGAGTGGTAGTGATAGTGGCGATGGGAGCAGGTAGGAGTGGGAGTGCCATGGTGAGGTGGTGCCGGTGGGAGTGGGGGGTGTGCAACCTCCTTGCCTCAACAATTACATCATCCGCAATTTGAAAAAATGTCACAATAAGCTAACTTAAGAAATTAAGAGAAATCAAAACAAAAATAAATATAAAAGTAAACCGGTTTTTGGTCTAAGGCGGTGATCTTTTGGTTCATATCAACCATATGCTCCTCGATAGTCGGCTATGAGCATCGATCTTGGTTGATCTCAACCATATGCTCCTCAATAGTCGCCGATGAGCATCGATCTTGGTTGATCTCAACCAAGTAATCCAAAATGTCTTTCATCCCATCATTAGTAGGAGGGGCAGTTCTATAAGAAACTCCTCCACTAGGTTGTGGGGAGCGGGATCGTGGAGACTCGACTTGTGGAGATCGTGTGGATCGTGGGGATCGTGTGGATCGTGGGGACTGAAATCCTTCTTGGGCTAGCTCATAATTGAAAGTTGTTCTCCAAGCGGACCAAAATCATCTACATAACTTTCATTGTTTTCACTTGATCGGGGACAAAGGAACAAGAGCATCATTCGCCAATTCAAAAACAATAAAAACTTCATTAATGAAATACAAAAACAAAATGAATTTTTCATTATCGAGATCAAAATAATGGAAAACATTTACCCATTGTATATCCAAGATTGCAATAATTTTGTCGTAACTTGGATTTCCCTTCGACCTCCAATTACACATTCTAGGAATGATGGGATTTTCAGTTGTCCCTATATTTTGGAGCCCAAAAACATCTCTAAATTCAGGAAAGGACTGAAACATCTCGAATGCCCAAACCTAACAAAAGTTATATGTTAGAAACAACAAAAGAAATGAGAATAGTTTATTCTCATTTGATATTAAATTGAATTCAATTGTTTACCTGTAATGCAAATGGGAAGCCATAGAACGTATTAGTTTTCACACCAACTTTATCCGAAGATTTTTTCACCGAATGCAACAGTTGGGATAAGTCCTTGTTCCCACGGATATTTGTTGAATAGGTCCAAGTCGTCCACGATTTCTAAAAGCCCAAGTCAATCGAAGTACTCGATTCCTTGGCTCTCAAAACAACCTCATATACTACGGCTAGGCCCACTTATATCCGTCTAGCTCGATTTTGCATTGAGAAAAGCTTCGTTTAATGCCTCAGGCTTCACAGACTTTTTCCCTCCCGCAAAATATTCATCAGCCAACCTTTTTGTTGCGGGGATGGACCTCTTATAATCTTCCTCATCACCGGGATATAATCCTGTGATGATGGTGTAATCAGAGAAGCCAAATCTGACATTTTGACCCCCTATACGAAACCACAGATCATTTATGTCGTGATTGAATCCTCAAAACACCAATGCATGAAGCAGTTGGCCGATATTTTCATATTGTCTCTCATTTCATACAACTTCCCAAAGCAAGAAGCGTGAACATTCTCTCGATGTTCTTCATCTAATTTAGAATATACTTCGCCGATCACCTTCGCCTAAATGCAAGTGACCTTTGCGGGGGTACCTTTGTGTTGGATCAATTAAGAATGCCATATTCTCTCGTAATAGAAATGCAAATTGTAAACATTTTCATCACATTAAAACATAAACACACGTGGTAATGTTTATCAAGATTCCACCTTGAACATTAATGACAAATTTTCAGAAATGCAAATTGTAAACATTATGTTTAACACATTTGGTCATTATGTTTCAAATTTTCAGAAATGCAAATGCAATTTTTCAGAAATGCAGATTCCAGCCTTGAACATTATGTTTCTGATTTTTAATTTTCTGAAAACTACTAATTGATTTTTACAACAAGAATCACATAGGGTAAAATCAATAATCGACCTTACGTTAAACACTAAACCCCGAATCGATGCTCCCGACATTGCGTTAAACCCTAAACCCCAAGTAATCGACCAATACAATAATCGACCAACACAATAATCGACCTTGCATACGTAACGAGAATGTACGGATTACCTTTTGTGAAGAATTGAATGTTGGAGGCAATGGTGATTTCCGAGAAAGGACTAGAACCAAGAACCAATACGAGATAAGAGTTTGAAGGAAAGTGATTTTTCGATGATAAAAACTTTAATTTTATGTGGAAGTTCACCGGTCAAATAACGTAGGTAGATCGTCTCGCATGCACCGTGCAAAACAGGCCGGTTAATGGTCGACATGGTCGATTATGGTCGATTAATCGACCTTGTATGATGGTAGATTACGCCCTAACCGACCATTAACCGACCTTGTGTACAATTAGATGGTAGATTGATCGACCCTAATCGACCATTAACCGACCTTGTGTACAATTGAATTTCACATGGTGGATTACGCGATCCTAACCGACCTTATGTACAATTAGATGGTAGATTACGCGACCCTAACCGACCATTAACCGACCTTATGTACAATTGAATTTAACATGACAAACAGAATGAGCTTGACTATTACCACATTACCACACCACAACAGAGCAATACATATCCAAAAACAAAAACAGCCATAACCAGATGTCAACAGCTGATTAATCGCTTTAAAGCAAGTTCATTACATGACCAAATCAAAAGTATTGCCTTTGAACAGAACAATATACATCAATACACTAAGGAAGCAACATATTGCTGGAAATTGTGTTGCCTTTGAACATTTGCATAACCAGGCCAGCAACCACTATCCAAGTTATCAACAGAGCAAAAAAATACCATTGCTCTCTCTCTTTTGCCTTCGTCAATTGTTCTTCCAATATTTGTTCATGTAACTTCACTTTGCCTTCGTTTTCTTAAACTTTTCAACTTGTCCAACCATTTCTCCGCATTTCAATTTTCTCAAGTTGTTGCTTCAATTCCACAATTTGGGATCTTAGACGTCCACAAATGATGATTTTTTCGATCTCTCAGTGGGTCAATCCAAGCGAAAAATGACAGCTTAGCTCGATCCTTATAGTTTGCAAGAAAAATGACAAATTATTAATGTTACAAACATACACATAATTAATTATAAAAGAAGAAAGAGAACCTTATAGTTTGCACATCCGATTAACCTTCTACTGGGTTTTCGTCACTCCAAGATGTCCACATAGTGCTCGAACACCACAATTGCAAACCCTATTGCTCATGTGATAATTCGAGCGCTTGTCTTCAAAATTGGTGTTTCCATTTTGGGGAATGGAGTTGGTTTGAGCCCTAGGTCATAAATGAAGGAAAAGTTTTATTAAATATGGGGTTGATGGAGGAGTTGTTGACTTGCTAAAGCATACCACCTTTGAGAAACGAAAAAGGGGGAGGAGGAGATTCAAATGGTGGGAGGAGATTCAAATTTTGGGTTGAGCAAGCGAATTTTTTTATATTTAAATTTTAATTTAAACGAATTTTTATTTTAATAACGATATTTAATTTTATATTTTATATTTTAATTTTAATTTAAATGAATTTTAAATTTTATTACGATATTTAATTTTATATTTTATATTTAAATTATAATTTAAACGAATTTTAAATTTTAATTACGACATACGTTACGTAGGTTACGTTATGTTATAACGTTACATTACGATATAATGTTACATTAGGTTATGTTACGATATAACGTAACGTAACGCTATAACATAACGTAACCTAACGTAACGCTATAACATAACGCTATAAGATAACGTAACGCTATAACATAACGCTATATCGCAACGCAACGCTATAACATAACGCAACCTAACGTAACGCTATAAGATAACGTAACGCTATAACATAACGCTATATCGCAACGCAACGCTATAACATAACGTAACGCTATAACATAACGCTATATCGTAACGCAACGCTATAACATAACGTAACCTAACGTAACGCTATAAGATAACGCTATATCGTAACGCAACGCTATAACATAACGTAACCTAACGTAACGCTATAAGATAACGTAACGTTATAACATAACGCTATATCGCAACGTAACGCTATAACATAACGTAACGTTATAACATAACGTTATCGTAACGCAACGTTATAACATAACGTAATTAACGTAACGTTATAAGATAACGTAACGTTATAACATAACGTTATGTTATAACGCATACGATATGTTATCTTATAACGTTACGATATGTAATGTTATAACGTTACATTACGATATGTTATCTTATAACGTTACGATATGTTATGTTATAACGTTACATTACGATATGTTATCTTATAACGTTACGATATGTAATGTTATAACGTGACGTTACGATATGTTATCTTATAACGTTATGATATGTTATGTTATAACGTTACATTACGATATTGTTATCTTATAACGTTACGATATGTAATGTTATAACGTTACATTACGATATGTTATCTTATAACGTTATATTACGATATGTTATCTTATAACGTTACGATATGTTATGTTATAACGTTACATTACATTACGATATAACGTTACGTTAGGTTACATTATCTTATAACGTTACGTTAGGTTATGTTATGTTATAACGTTACATTACGATATGTTATCTTATAACGTTACGATATGTAATGTTATAACGTTACATTACGATATGTTATCTTATAACGTTACATTACGATATGTTATCTTATAACGTTACGATATGTAATGTTATAACGTGACGTTACGATATGTTATCTTATAACGTTACGATATGTTATGTTATAACGTTACATTACGATATGTTATCTTATAACGTTACATTACGATATGTTATCTTATAACGTTACGATATGTAATGTTATAACGTGACGTTACGATATGTTATCTTATAACGTTACGATATGTTATGTTATAACGTTACATTACGATATTGTTATCTTATAACGTTACGATATGTTATGTTATAACGTTACATTACGATATTGTTATCTTATAACGTTACGATATGTAATGTTATAACGTTACATTACGATATGTTATCTTATAACGTTATATTACGATATGTTATCTTATAACGTTACGATATGTTATGTTATAACGTTACATTACATTACGATATAACGTTACGTTAGGTTACATTATCTTATAACGTTACGTTAGTTATGTTATGTTATAACGCTACATTACGATATAATGTTACATTAGGTTATGTTACGATATAACGTAACGTAACGTATAACATAACGTAACGTTATAACATAACGCTATATCGCAACGCAACGCTATAACATAACGTACCTAACGTAACGCTATAAGATAACGCTATATCGCAACGCAACGCTATAACATAACGCACCTAACGTAACGCTATAAGATAACGTAACGCTATAACATAACGCTATATCGCAACGCAACGCTATAACATAACGTAACGCTATAACATAACGCTATATCGCAACGCAACGCTATAACATAACGTAACCTAACGTAACGCTATAAGATAACGTAACGCTATAACATAACGTTATGTTATAACGTTACATTACGATATGTTATCTTATAACGTTACGATATGTAATGTTATAACGTTACATTACGATATGTTATCTTATAACGTTACGATATGTTATGTTATAACGTTACATTACGATATGTTATCTTATAACGTTACGATATGTAATGTTATAACGTGACGTTACGATATGTTATCTTATAACGTTACGATATGTTATGTTATAACGTTACATTACGATATTGTTATCTTATAACGTTACGATATGTAATGTTATAACGTTACATTACGATATGTTATCTTATAACGTTATATTACGATATGTTATCTTATAACGTTACGATATGTTATGTTATAACGTTACATTACATTACGATATAACGTTACGTTAGGTTACATTATCTTATAACGTTACGTTAGGTTATGTTATGTTATAACGTTACATTACGATATAATGTTACGTTAGGTTATGTTACGATATAACGTAACGTAACGCTATAACATAACGTAACCTAACGTAACGTTATAACATAACGTTATAAGATAACGTAACGCTATAACATAACGCTATATCGCAACGCAACGCTATAAGATAACGTTATATCGTAACGCAACGCTATAACATAACGTAACCTAACGTAACGTTATAAGATAACGTAACGTTATAACATAACGTTATATCGCAACGCAACGCGTTATAACATAACGTAACGCTATAACATAACGTAACGCAACGCTATAACATAACGTAACCTAACGTAACGCTATAAGATAACGATATATAACGTAACGCTATAACATAACGTAACCTAACGTAACGCTATAACATAACGTTATAAGATAACGTAACGCTATAACATAACGCTATATCGCAACGCAACGCTATAAGATAACGCTATATCGTAACGCAACGCTATAACATAACGTAACCTAACGTAACGCTATAAGATAACGTAACGCTATAACATAACGCTATATCGCAACGTAACGTTATAACATAACGTAACGCTATAACATAACGCTATATCGCAACGCAACGCTATAACATAACGCAACCTAACGTAACGCTATAAGATAACGATATAACGTAACGTAACGCTATAACATAACGTAACCTAACGTAACGTTATAACATAACGCTATAAGATAACGTAACGTTATAACATAACGTTATATCGTAACGCAACGCTATAAGATAACGTTATATCGCAACGCAACGCTATAACATAACGTAACCTAACGTAACGCTATAAGATAACGTAACGCTATAACATAACGCTATATCGCAACGCAACGCTATAACATAACGTAACGCTATAACATAACGCTATATCGTAACGCAACGCTATAACATAACGTAACCTAACGTAACGCTATAAGATAACGCTATATCGCAACGCAACGCTATAACATAACGCAACCTAACGTAACGCTATATCGTAACGCAACGCTATAACATAACGTAACGCTATAACATAACATATCGTAACGTAACGCTATAACATAACGTAACCTAACGTAACGTTATATCGTAACGTAACGTTATAACATAACATATCGTAACGTAACGTTATATCAATACAAAATATAAAAATCGAGATTAATGTAACAATACAAAATATAAAAATCGATATTAATGTAACAATACAAAATATAAAAATCGATATTGATGTTATAATACAATGGTGGATTACGCGCCCTAACCGACCATTAACCGACCTTGTGTACAATTAGATGGTAGATTACGCGACCCTAATCGACCATTAACCGACCTTGTGTACAATTGAATTTCACATGGTGGATTACGCGATCCTAACCGACCTTGTGTACAATTAGATGGTAGATTACTCGACCATAACCGACCATTAACCGACCTTATGTACAATTGAATTTAACATGACAAACAGGAACAGAGCTTGAATATTACCACATTACCACACCACAACAGAGCAATACATATCCAAAAACAAAAACAGCCATAACCGATGTCAACAGTTGATTAATCGCTTTAAAGCAAGTTCATTACATGACCAAATCAAAAGTATTGCCTTTGAACAGAACAATATACATCAATACACTAAGGAAGCAACATATTGCTGGAAATTGTGTTGCCTTTGAACATTTGCATAACCAGGCCAGCAACCACTATCCAAGTTATCAACAGAGCAAAAAAATCTAACGTAACGTAACGTTATAACATAACGTAACCTAACGTAACGTTATATCGTAACGTAACGTTATATCGTAACGTAACGTTATAACATAACATATCGTAACGTAACGTTATATCAATACAAAATATAAAAATCTGAGATTAATGTAACAATACAAAATATAAAAATCTGAGATTAATGTAACAATACAAAATATAAAAATCTGATATTAATGTAACAATACAAAATATAAAAATCGATATTGATGTTATAATACAATACGTAAAAAATTGAGATTAATGTTACAATACAATACAAAACACGTAAATCAAATACATAGAAATCCAAAATTAAAAACAATACAAAACTTAATGCAACATAAACTAAATTTGTGATTGTCTATCACTCATCGGTGTTTGATCACGACACGAAAGTCGGTTGTGCCCTACTTGTCGACACCTTGTGCATTTTTGTCTTCCGGAAACTCTCCTGAAGGAATTCTCGATGTTCTACGACGTCCACGTTGTCGACTAAAGGTGGGGAGATTGTCAAATTCTTAATATTATCTGGAATGTCCCATTCATCTTCATCGGGAACTGGAAAGATGTTTTGGGAATAGGAGTCTCTCCAACACCGAGCCGTATAGAATGCCGAGAACATCGGGAACACCGAAAATCCTCTCTTATTCGCCGCTATTGCATGCTCGCATGGTATGTGGTCCAATTGAAATTTTCGGCAAGTGCAAGTATTTCCATCAAAATTAACAAGTGATTCGTGGTACCGCTCCTCACCACATACTTGGATGGATCAATGGGTTCAATAATTGTAAACTTTTAGACTTCTCAATCAACTTGCTTAATTTTGCTTCCATTGGGGTTAAGAAACTTGTACAACTTTGTGCCGCCTCACGCCTCTCACAAAACCAAGCTCGCAACTTTCTACCAATACTTTCAAGCAAATAAAGTATAGGAGTTTGTCAGCTCTCTTAAAAACCGAGTTGAGAGACTCTACATTGTTTGAAGTCATGATATTGTAACGATCTCCTTTAAAATGTGACTGGCCCAAGTTTCGAAATTTGTTTCGCTAAGATACTTCCAACCATTCTCATCGCTTTCTCAATTTCGACATATGTTTGCAAAACTCTTCTCCGGTATATGCCTCCGCCGCTCTCTTAAAAAGTGAGATAGTGTCGCCTTACGAGTTACGTCCTTAAGTTGCCTTTTATATGATAGATACAATGCGCATGACGTGCATTTTGAAAAACAACTTGACAAAGACTAATAAGACTTTTATGTCGGTCGGATATCACAACAAGTCCTTCCCGGTCACCGTTATTTCTTTCAACTTAAGAAAAACCAAGTCCACGATGCATCATTCTCGGAATCAACAATAGCCCACGCAAGAGGATATATCTCGCATATTTCCATCTTGACAAGTAGCAATAATCAACGTACCTTTATATTTAGAAGTTAAGAATGTCCCATCCACAATGACTACGGACGCATTGAAGAGTGGAATCCAAGAATGCAAGCCCCGTACGCCAAAAGAAGTACTTGAATCGGTTTTCATTATCACACTCTAAAAAGAATACGTTCTGGATTAACCAATTTAAAGTTATGGGCATATGCTAAATTAGTGTAACTATCCTCACCGAACCCCTTAAGTGTCTTAAGGCCTCTTCTACACCTCGCTTTTTGATAACTTAGTTCTACGCCCAATGATCGTCTAACGTCGAACATGACATCGCAGTCTATACGTAGTGTTGCGGTCCTCGAACCTTGGCGAGATTTGTATTCCAATGATTCGCGATGTTGCTTGTCTATGATCAGCCATGGACTGATTTAGGGGCAAGTATGTTCGGCCGAATATTTTCGAATCAAAGTAATCACTTTCGAGTACTTTGTTGCAAACAAACGCCATTTGCAATTATCATCAACGCAAACTATTGTGTACACACTCTTGTTCGATTTTTTGTTTTGAACTGGAAGTTGTGGTTCAATGCAAGCAAGTGCACGCCTTCCGAAGCTCTTTCTTGTTATTGAATACTTGGTCAACCTTCAAATCAACATCTACGGGTATCACTGCGATGTACTTCCAACCGAAGAAACTAAATGCTCACTTGTGAAGTCATTTTCTTGTCGGTTGCCTTGATCTCTATTGCCTTGATCTCCGTTGCCTTGATCTCTATTGCCTTGATCTCCGTTGCCTTGACTAAACTCAAATATCGGCGGTGTAGAGAAATCATTATCGTAATTGGATATGGATTCTCGAATTACATTCAAGCTATCTGAAAAATTATTCGCATTGTCACCCCTTCCCGCATGTCATCACCACCAAATCCATTATTTTCTTCTTCTCCATTGTTTTCTTCTTCGCATTATTTTCTTCTTCTTCATTGTTTTCTTCTTCTCCATTATTTTCTTCCCGTGCGTCGCAATTTTCTTGGCTCACAATGGTTATACAAAGAGGAGTGGGATAGCCTTGTTTATTGATATTCAGGTACCATTGAACATCTTCATTTGAAGTAATCCGGATAGGAACGTGTAAATTCTGCACCATTGCTGGAGTCTGAAATCCTATCTCTATGTCATTAACTTGGCAAATGTTTCGTACTTTAGCATATTGTTGCATCTTAGCCTAGATTTGCTTGAATCCATAACCTAAGTCTAAGACAAGGTGACTAATGGGCCTGCGTGTCTGTTAGAGTGGCAACTTGTACTTAGGCATAGCTTGAATAGCCTAGGATTGCTTATTGTATATTGCCTTGAAGAAGATAGCCTATAGGACATCGGACGTCCTCTGCACAATAGGCAAACAATGCATCAGCAGTGTTTCGTTTGAATATCGGACAAGTTCATATCGGCCAAGCTTCATCAGCAATGTTGAAGAACCTCAAGAACGTCTGATAAGAGAACTGCCGAAGACATGTCCTGATTTGAGGCTTTCATTGACTTCGATGCAACGTTAACCTGCAAAGCGCATTCAATGAAGGTTTCCATTCTTGGCATACACTCGAAAAGGACATTCCTCCTGCAAGCACTGCACCGCCTATTTTTAGCAAAGTGTCGGAAACAGATCGCAAGCTACAGCCGCCCTATCGAGTCAACAACCGATTAGAGCATTAATTGCTCTTAAATTCAAATTAGAAGACCTCCAACGGCTCCAAGCTTTCCCCGCATATAAAAGGAGACTCCATTGCTGCATTCAACATACTTCAACTACTACAACTCGAATATTCTTCATCTTCTTCAAGTGCATTAACGCTTAAACGTCCTATCGTACTACTTTGAAGAGCTTCATACTTAGACTTCTAGTCCATTAAAAGCTCTTCATTGATTGCAACACCTAGCTTTTCATAGCTCACGAGAATTGTATCTTATTGATATCAATTCTCCCACACAAACACTTGGTCAACAAAATTTTTGTACACTCTCCATTAGAGATTTAGTTTGTAAAATATCTAGTGGAAAAACTTAGTACACGATTTTCAAATCCAAAGTTGACCACTTTGGTTGTGGACGTAGCACTTATTTATAAGTGTGAACCATATTAAATATTCTGTCTATTTGTGTGTGATTGTGATTTGATTGTGTTGCTTTAAATTTCAGATTTCCAACTGTTAAGAACCGCGATCTTGTCCCGCCAAGATCGCCCATTCTCAACTTGTCCCGTGCTTCACAAGTCTTCCGCCCGCAAAATTTATAAAACCCTAGTGAAGTAAGATTTTTGAATCTATTTCAAAAATTGGACATAGGCTATTCAACCCCCTTCTAGCCTATATAGAGCAACCTTGGACCTAACAATTGGTATCGAGCTTAACTCTTTGAAAACTAGTTTTTCCAAGATTAACCTCTTGAGAGATTAAAGATCATGGCTGCTCACCAAATGTTGGAAACCTCAAACGTGAACCATTGTCCTGTCTTGGATGAAGTTCACTTTGACATCTGGAAAGATAAAGTTAAAAGACATATGAACTCAATTGACAAACGTTTGTGGAAATGTGTCACGATGGACCCGTAATTCCAATGAAGCCAAATACACGGCCGCGGTAGATCCAACCGCTGCACCAAGTACCAAAGCCGAAGAAGAGTGGGATGATGAAGACGAAAGAATGATGCTCGATGGAAAGGCCATCAACATCATTACCACTGTGTTGATATAAGTACTTATCGCCAGATTATCAACTTGGACACAAAGAAAGGAGATGTGGGAAGCCATCCTTGAATATCTTGAAGGTGATGGCGAGACAAAGAACAACAAATTATATACTGCATCCGTAAGTTTGACTCCTTCAAAAGGATCCCAAAGAGTCTCTGCGAAGTGCCTATGACAGATTCTATGAGGTAGTCAACTCTTGCTATTCATTAGGAAAGAAGTATGAAAAGAAAGAAATAAACATGAGATTTCTAAATGCACTAGGCGCCTATGGCATGTTAAAATCACGCCATGAAAGAGTCAAAAGATTTAAACAAATTGACTCTTAGAAACCTTTATGCTAGTCTTTCGCTTTATGAGCTTGAAATCCAACAAGCTCAAGAAATGGAAAAGAGTTTTAAAAACTTGTCCTTACCACCATGTCTGCCGAACCTTCCTGTTCAAAACCCGATGAAACACCTTCTACTTCCATGAAGATGATGATATTCTTTCGACGAAGCTTTTGCTATGTTTGTAAAGAAATATCAACGTTTCAAAAGGTTTAATAAACCATCATCACATAGGCGTCTTCTCACAAAATCGCCGTTCCTTATAAAACAACTGCCAACCAAAACACTGCTCCTTATAAATCGCAGACCATCAAAAGGATAATGAGCTAGTTTGTTTTAACGTAGGAAACCAGGCCATTTTGCCTCTAAATGTCCAAAGCCAAAATATGAATTTTATAAGAAACGTCCCGAAACTAAATTTCAAAAACAAAAAGGGATGGTGGTGAAGACATTGATGAAAGCACCGCCTACATGGTGTGACACCGACACCGATGAGGATGACTCTTGTGACTTTGCCGAAGAAGCCAACATATGCCTTATGGCCAGGGAGTCACCACATGATTCAATGAGGTCATTACCATTTCAACAAGATGACAAGATGATGATGATGAGCTTAATGAACCTTCAAAGGGAGAGCTCATCAAAGCTAATAAAGACATGCCGGAAGAATTTTCAAAATTCAAAGCCGCCTATGTGAAATTAGCCAAGAAGCATGAACTAGTCGTCTCGAGAAATCAACCTTGATGTCTAAGATCAAAGATCTTGATAGACAAAGAAGTCGAAAGTATCAAATTGCAAAAAGAGAACAAAGCTTCGAAAAAGTGGATTTCCTACTTGAACACATCAAGAAGATAAATTCGAGAAAGATGACCTTCAAAAGGTTGTCAATACTTGGAATAACTCTAAAGGAAACTTTGATGCCATTCTTTCAAACCGAAAACTTTAGATGACAAACCGGCATTGGTTTCCAAAGTGAGTTCAAAGTAGGTAGTTCTTCTAGTTCTCAAAAGGATGAGACACCCAAGTGATTGTGAAGAATTGGTGTGAAGTTCCTTATGACCAGCAGCCTCCCAAAAGGCAAGGACTTGGCTTTAACAAAGTTCCTTTTGTTTATCCCAAGAACACAAAAGACAAGTCCAAAAGAAAGCACCGCAAGAATGACTCGCTAATAGTGAGTCGAGCAACTAAAACTCGCCATTAGTCACCCTAAGAAAACAGGGATGACTAATAGCAAGTCTAGGAATTCTCACTCAAACCTATTAAATTTGTCAAAGGCAAGACCGCTGATCCCAACACCGCCTATAAAAGGGTAAAAGAAGTGAATTCGCAGATAAAAAGCTTAAAGGACATGTGCTCAGAATACAAAATCTTTTGATAAAGGTCTACCTATGGTAAACCTAACATCAACAAGAAAAGGCATTTTCACCTAAGTCCTATAGGCCAATTATCGCCAGAAAGATCATTCCAAAGACTGGCGATATTAAGAAGCCTCAAAAGAAATCATTACTCATGTTGAAGGATTTCACAAATGCTCTTTCGCAAATGCCATGGTCATGAGATTCATGAATGCCTTCGAGATTCACACCTAAATCTAGAGGATTTACTCCTCCAAAGGTTAAACAGTGTGGATCCCAAAAGGTTGCTAACCTTGAGGACCCAAAAATAAAAGGGGACCATATTCTTAAATGTCTATATTTCAGAATGCTTCATGGCTATCAATGAAGAAGAGAAAGATCTATGGTATCTAGACAGTGGATGCTCAAAGCATATGACCGGTGATCCAAATCTTCTTTCAAGCATTGTTGAAGCAAAGGTCCTCGCCATATTTGGAGATAACTCAAAAGGGAAGACCATTGGTTATGGAAGTATAATCGAGGCAATCTCTCCATCAACAAAGTCTCTCTAGTTGAAGGTTTAAAGCACAATCTAAGCATATCACAATTACGTGATAAAGGGCTAACATGTCGCTTTTCCTTAGTCAATGTCTCATAAAGGACAATGAGACATGTTCAACTATCCCGACGGATTCGAAAAGGGAATGTCTATCCGTTGACCTAAATGCCGTTGGAAGAAAATCAAATCTTTGCTTGGTTGCTAGGTCATCAACCGACAACAATGGTTGTGGCACAAAAGGCTTAGTCATCTCAATTTCAAATACCTGGAGAAGCTATCAAAAGACAATCTAGTTGTCGGTTTGCCTAAAATATCACCGAATCACACGCTCTCGCAGAGCATGTCAACGGGCAAACTACATAAATCTTCCTTCAAAAGCAAGCCTTGCCTATCAACAACTGCACCTCTACCTCTTGCACATGGATCTGTTTGGACTGTAACTACTACAAGTCTTGGTGGCGCAAGTATACTCTTGGGTAGTTGATGATTACTCAAGATTTACTTGGGTAGAAATGATGTCCTCCAAAGATGAAGCATATGACATCATTATCGAACTCTTCGAAGACTACGACTCGAAGCCGGATGATATCTCGATGTCGATCGGACAATGGAACGAGTTCAAGAACAATGGTATTGCCAAATATTGTGATGACCATGGAATTGGTCACAATTTCTCTAGTTGGCACACCTCAACAAAATGGAGTTTTGAAAGGAAGAACAACTCTCATTGAAGCAGAAAGACAATGATTGCCGAAGCCAAACCGCCTATGTATTTCGGGCGAGGCGTGAACACCGCCGCTTCACACAAAACAGTCCATCATAAATAAATTTCATAACAAAACTCCATATGAAATATGGAGAGGCGAGCTCCCAACATTGGATTCTTTAAAATATTTGGTTGTAAATGCTATGTTCTTTACAATGGTAGAGAACATAGAGGTAAGTTTGAATCCAAAAGTGATGAAGGAATTTTTCTGATATGCCAAGTTTTCAAAAGCATACGAGTTTATAATAAAACTTCACTTAAAGTTGTTGAATCTGTACATGTTTCTTTTGATGAATTTGATTTCATTGGGCCACATTTGGCTCCTAAGGTTACTAATGATTCGATGAATATGAGACAGTGCGTAACACCCAAGTCCCGATCTGCCGATCCTCCTTCTTCACAAGATCTTCCAAGAGTCAACTGTTAGAATCCTCAAACGAACCATCAAATGAACACTCAAAATCCTGAATCCCCTTTGCCTTCCACACCGTAAGTCATACAACCTACCTTGGAATTAACCTACCCTTTAGAAAACCAAGCTTCATACTTCTACTTCTCAAGAATCCAACTCGCCGATGCAATAACAAGTTCAACTCCGCAGAAGTTAGGGAAGTAAAAGATCATCCTATCACTCAAATCATTGGAGATCTTAATGCCGGTGTTCAAACTAGACAAGCTTCAAGAAACGAATGCATGTATTCTACCGCATTTGTATCTAACATTGAACCCAAAAGATTGATGAAGCTCTGGAAGATCCAAGTCGGGTGGAAGCTATGCAAGAAGAGCTAAACCAATTTGACGATGCCAAGTCCGGTCACTAGTCCCTAGGCCTAAAGGACAAGCAGTTATTGGCACAAAGTGGGTTTTCGAAACAAAATGGATGAAAACGGCAACATTACAAGAAACAAGGCAAGACGGTAGCCCAAGGATACGACAGAGGAGGGTATTGACTATGATGAGACATTTGCCCCGTTGCAAGATTAGAGGCTATCGATTATTCTTGGCCTATGCCTCTTACAAGGACTTCAAAGTTTATCAAATGGATGTAAAGAGTGCATTTCGAATGGAGAACTTCAAGAAGAAGTCTATGTTGAGCAACCACCGGGTTCATAGACTGCTCAAGGAGAGAGATGTCTACAAGCTAAGGAAAGCCCTTTATGGACTCAAACAAGCTCCAAGAGCTGGTATGAGACCCTTTCAAAGTTCTTGATATCTCAAGGCTTTGTAAGAGGTCAAATTGACACTACTCTTTTCATTATGAAACATAAAGGTCATTCCTTACTTGTTCAAATATATGTTGATGATATTATCTTTGGTTCTACTAATGAAAATCTTTGCAAAAGGTTTGAAAAGCTTATGCAGAGTAAATTTGAGATGAGCATGATGGGAGAGCTCAATTTTTTCCTTGGTCTTCAAATTCAACAAAGTTCAAATGGTATCTTCATCAATCAAGCCAAATATGCAAAGGATGTCATCAAGAAATTTGGTCTTGAGAATGCAAACACTTCAAGACTCCTATGGCTACTAACCGCCATCTTGACAAAGATGAGAAGGGCAAGAAAGTGGACATGACTCTACGAGGCATGATTGGTTCACTTTTATACTTAACGCTAGTAGGCCGATATCATGTTTGCTGTTTGTGTTTGTGCTAGGTTTCAAGCCGATCCAAAGGAGTCTCACCTACAAGCCAAAAGAATCATCGATATCGATAGATACTCCCAATTTGGGAATCGGTATCCTAGAGATTCATCTTTTAATCTTATAGGCTATTCGATGCCGATTTTGCTGCATGTAAAGTTGACAGAAAAGCACAAGTGGGACATGTCAATTCTTAGGAAATAGACTTGTCTCATGGGCCGAAGAAGCAAACCTCTGTTTCAACTTCAACAATCGAAGCGAATACATAGGCGGTAGCCGCCGCCACAACCGCTGTGGATCAAACAACAACTAGTGGACTATGAGATCAAAACCGATGATTGTCCTATAATGTGTGATAACACATCGCAATTTCGCTCTCAAAATCTGTCATGCACTCCAAAACAAAGCACATTGATGTGAGATATCACTTTCTTAAAGATCATGTTGAAAAAGGTAACATCGGCATGCAATATGTGCCTACAGAGAATCGTGTAGCGACATCTTCACAAAACCACTTGATTCAACCAGGTTTGCATATTTAAGAGGAGAGCTTGGTATGCTTGACCTCAATCCTTAATCCTTTCTAGCAAATTCTTTAAGTTATCTTATAAACTGCCGTTATTAAACGCCTATGTGATCGCCGATCTCAACTCTCCGAGTAAATAGACAACCTTGGGTAAGTGTCTATCTCCACATCGGCAATCTTCAATAAAATAGGCGGACTCGATAATATAGGCAGACTTAAGGGCGCCATACGTATAACTCATCGTAATAAATGCGGACTTCAAATTTTATCAAATTCCATTTAGTGGCCTGTCGAGGTATAAAAGGGTAAAATGTACGAACTCTTCACAATTCTCAACAACCGCCATTTTCTAACTTTCAAAACCTTCCGTCTTCCAATCAAATCCCTCCAAAAGCCTTCAAATCTTCAAAATCTCTAAGTTTTCAGCTTAAAATCATCAATGGTAAGAGTTTCCACACCTTTTCAATTCGTTTAAATCCGGTTTTGGGTCTTGTCTTGACCTAATGTGCGTCTTTAAACCGTCCGCCATTGATGAATATCGGACTCTCGCGATTGTTGCTTGAATCTTGTTTGTTTGGGTGTGAATGTGTTTTTGAGCTTTATGTGATACTTTGTTTTCGTTTTATACCACTTTGTTGGTTCAAAAATGACAAACTCGAGATATTTTGAAACCCGATGATGAACTGTTCTTATATTTTGGTTCAATTTGTCTATATTTTGGGTTTTGATCGAACGCACTGTTTATGTTATTATCTGCCGATTGCATGATTATCTCGTCGTTTCTTGCATATCGCCGATTTCTATATATGTTCTCACATCCGCCGATTATGTAGGAAAGTCTAAATCATCAAAGGCCGCGCCACCACTTCCTTCTCGCCGCAAAGCCAACCAGGCTGCATTGGCCGCCGAGCTCCCTATAAGGACCCTTCCTGGTCAAGCTATCACCCAGGGATGACTATCGACATAGACTCAATCATTTGCACATCCGCTGATGCCTTGCCGAAAGATTTAACCGAGTGTGGTCTCCTCCCCTGTTCCAACTCAACGACACCCACTACAAAGAACTATCTAGCCGAGGAATTCTACACAAGGATGATCCGCCTCCTCCGCCTAGTGCCTCGAGCCGTCAATTTGAGCTACATCAAGGGCTACATCAGGGTCACTACATCAAGTTGACCTACAAGGATGTTGGAGAAATCCTTGACCGCCTGTTGAAGGCAAATTGGACTTGACCGATGCCGAATCGGCACTTGCCTGGGAGATGATGAGGGTCCGCCCAACCGAGAGGTTTTCGAGATGTCTAGGAACCTCTTCCCGGAGAACCCCTATCACATCGCCATCTCGCTCGACAAGAGCATTTTATTCAAGAATGGCTCGAGGGACATCTTCACCTCCCAACGGTGATGTGGACCAAGGTGTGGTCCTTCGCAAGCAACTCAACCGGGCAAAGATCATCTTTTCAATGCCGTCCCAGTGTTGCTGAAGTCCAAGCTCACCCATCCATGAAGAGGCCCTTTGTCGGGTTATCAATGTCATCCTCCGCCGTTATGAGGAGATTGATGAGCTGGTCGCTTCGACGACCTCATCAAGGTGTCCAACACCTACGTCTTCACGGTCAACAACATCACCCGCTATAGGGATGATATGGCCAAAGGACAACCAACGCGGCCGCTGCTGCCGCCGCCGCACGCTTCGCGCCGCTGCTGCTGCACTGCCGCCGCTGCTATCGCTATCGGTGGCCCTCTACCCAGGCCGCAAGGGTAAGAGGAAAGTCACCTATACGCCGCCGGGTTACCACCGAGGAGGAGGAGCCTACACCCATTGGGGCCGCGAACTCTTTGACCTCGAGCTAGACCACGATCCATATGAGCCCGCGAGCCCCCTACCAAAAGCCCAAACACTCTCCCTCTCTCACTCCTAAACTCAAAAGCCGCTCGCTAAGGCTGTGAGAAGGACACATCATCCTTCCAACCGGCTGACCTCTCCAAACCCTCTCAACCTACCTCCCAATCCTCCAAGCCCAAAACCAAACAAACCCTTCTACCCACAGACGAATCCTTTGGCCTTCCTCAGGTCTCATCCACACCAGCCGTTCCTCCATCGGCTGTTCCTCCACCAGCAGTTCCCACCACAACATATCAATCACCAACTTCTGCCTCTTCCACTCCTACTAAGTCCAAGCATGGCAAACGGTTTAAAAAGAGTGCAAAGAAGAAGGTCCATTTTGTGGGAACTGCCGATGAACCCTCTTCTCCTCCACCTTCTCCACCTTCACCACCTATGCCTACTTCCCCTACCACCTTACCTACTTCCTCACCTCCTCCCTCTGCTCCCATCCAAACAACCACCACACAACAGCCATCTATCTCACCTGCCACCTCTTCTCAACCACCATCCTCCAAACGACCTATCTCTCCTTCTTCTGACCTGCCTCCTCCCAAACGCCTCAAAACCAACCCATATACCAACCTACACCCTGAGGTGCAGGCTCTGCTGTCCTTCAGAGACAGCAGGCCTAAACCCAACCCTGCCGACTCTGACCCCTTCTTGGCCACCCTTGACTACCCCAAGAGATTTCCTGTCGCCCTATGTCCGGTGAAATCATCTTTCAATGGGGTGCCTACTATGACCCTCTTCCTCCCGCCCGGTCACAACTCTTCTTCTCCCACAACTCGCCGGTTCAAGATCTTATGATCTTCAACCAATGGGTTGCCATCCATAAAGACCTAGGCCTTCCCCTTCCAACCAAATCGGACATCTCCCCCTTTCTCTCTCTGCCTAAACCCCCAGTCTTCACCATCATCAGCCATCCTTCCATCCTTTTTCACCCCGTGGTCTACAGCTTCATTGATGTAGTCACAACCTTCCTTGGCTTCAACCCTCTCATCCCTCTTCTCTTCCTTTCTCCTAGCCTTTCCCCTTTCTTTTCTCCTCCCCTTTCTTCATTCACCCCTTTCCTATGTCATCTACATAGAAAGGCTCTTCCTGTTCCTCGCATCTTTTCTAGCCTTCCTTCTCCCTCTATTGAAATCTCTTCCACCATCCATTCTCCCTCATCCTCTAGCCAATCCCTGTCTCCCACCGCCTATCCTCCACCCTCACCTACCCAAGCCACCACCATCCTTCCCTCGCAGACCATCGCCGGTCATCCCGACTCGTCGATTACTATCCCGCCGAGGCTATTCACAAATTTTTGCAAGATTTTGAGGTCATCTCGTTGACCCGACCAAGGCCCCGCACCAACTCTGCAGATCGCCTCACATCACCCATGTGCAGCCGATCGCATGACCCAAGTGATGGAGATTTCCAAAGGTGCAAAGGCCGCTGATGCCGCCACGATCCATCTCACCAAGCCGCCCTTGCCGGATCTCGCCCACTTCATCCAGGACGTCGCCAACTTCGAAACCAACGGGACAACATAGCAACTAAGCCGATGCAGGTCGTCGACATGATTGAAGCCGGCTACAAGCTTGTGCTTCACTCTCAACGCCAGCCAATCGCTCTGTTCACTCCTCGTGCGAGCAACGCGTAATCTCACGGCCAAGCACTTGGCTTACTACCGCAAGGAGCGCAGAACACCGAGCACCGCCTCGCTTTATTGATGCCTCGCTTGCGTCCATGAAGGAGGAGATGGCCGACTCAACAATGATCGCAGACCAAGCTCATTGAGCATAATGCTCGCTCAAGCGTAAGAACAAAGAGCTCTCCTCCGAATTGGCCGACACTAAAGAAGAGCTAGCAAGAAGAAACGAAGAAATTGCAAGACTTAAGGCCGCTGTTGACTCTAAATGGGCATCAAGGGCATATGGGCAATCTTCATCGTGCAAAGGCAAAGGTCGTGCATCATCTCGGTCATCTTCTAGAACCAAAGATAAAATTTTGTATAATCCTTTTACTAAACTTTGTAATTAAACAACTTGTTTAATTAACAATGTCTATGTTTTAAAACTTTCATGTTTATTATGAACTGCTTATTATGTGATTGCATGAAATTTAAACCACTGGTTTAAAGACATGTCCTATATTGCCTATTCTGCCTATCTGCATGTCTTTAAATTCAGTCTAATTACAAATGTCTTGCTTAATTTCCTTTTGTAAACACTTTGTAATTCTTGAATACAATGACCTTTATGTAAGTTCATCTAGGGCATGCTTATTTAATATATCAATCTTACAAGCATGTTATTACTAGACTTGAACATGGTCACCGATATTGTATTCGTAGGGTCATGGACTCAAGCAAATAGGAGGAGATTGTTGCATCTTAGCCTAGATTTGCTTGAATCCATAACCTAAGTCTAAGACAAGGTGACTAATGGGCCTGCGTGTCTGTTAGAGTGGCAACTTGTACTTAGGCATAGCTTGAATAGCCTAGGATTGCTTATTGTATATTGCCTTGAAGAAGATAGCCTATAGGACATCGGACGCCCTTCGCACAATAGGCAAACAATGCATCGCCAGTGTTTCGTTTGAATATCGGACAAGTTCATATCGGCCAAGCTTCATCAATGTTGAAGAACCTCAAGAACGTCCGATAAGAGAACCGCCGAAGACATGTCCCGATTTGAGGCTTTCATTGACTTCGATGCAACGTTAACTGCAAAGCGCATTCAATGAAGGTTTCCATTCTTGGCATACACTCGAAAAGGACATTCCTCCCGCAAGCAATGCACCGCCTATTTTTAGCAAAGTGTCGAAACAGATCGCAAGCTACGGGCCGCCCTATCGAGTCAACAACCGATAGAGCATTAATTGCTCTTAAATTCAAATTAGAAGACCTCCAACGGCTCCAAGCTTTCTCCCGCATATAAAAGGAGACTCCATTGCTGCATTCAACATACTTCAACTACTACAACTCGAATATTCTTCATCTTCTTCAAGTGCATTAACGCTTAAACGTCCTATCGTACTTCTTTGAAGAGCTTCATACTTAGACTTCTAGTCCATTAAAAGCTCTTCATTGATTGCAACACCTAGCTTTTCATAGCTCACGAGAATTGTATCTTATTGATATCAATTCTCCCACACAAACACTTGGTCAACAAAATTTTTGTACACTCTCCATTAGAGATTTAGTTTGTAAAATATCTAGTGGAAAAACTTAGTACACGATTTTCAAATCCAAAGTTGACCACTTTGGTTGTGGACGTAGCACTTATTTATAAGTGTGAACCATATTAAATATTCTGTCTATTTGTGTGTGATTGTGATTTGATTGTGTTGCTTTGAATTTCCGTATTTCCAATCATTAAGAACCGCCGATCTTGTCCCGCCAAGATCGCCCATTCTCAACTTGTCCCGTGCTTCACAAGTCTTCCGCCTGCAAAATTTATAAAACCCTAGTGAAGTAAGATTTTTGAATCTATTTCAAAAATTGGACATAGGCTATTCAACCCCCCCCTTCTAGCCTATATAGAGCAACCTTGGACCTAACACATATAACTCTTCACATGAGGTTTCATTATTGATTGCAAGTGCTTTTGCATTCCGTCTGCCACTAAATTTCCAAGAACATAAGCCGTTTTCATCATCGAGAAAATGTCCAAAATAACAAACAAGGCCCAAAAGGTGAAGTCATATCTGCAATGAATTGAATATAAATTAGAAAACCAACAAAATTTGAAGAGGAAGAGCAATTTTGAATTACGCTAAATTAAAAGAAGAGCAATTTAAGTTAGTCGTGGTCGATTAAAGTCGATTAAGCTACCATGAAGTTCAATTAAGGTCGGTTATGTTAGTTAAGCCAATCACGGCTGCTTAATCAACCTTTTATGTTGTTACTTGAGGTCAATTAAAGAACAATTAAGGTCGGTTAAGTTATAGAATAACAATTAAGGTCAATTAAAGTCGTTTATAAAAGAGCAATTTTGAATTACAGTTAAGTTAGTTAAGGTCGATCAACCGACCTTCTATTTGTACTGACTGTCGATTAAACGACCATGACAAAATAAAGTCGATAAATCGACCATTGAAGGTCAATTAATGTCGGTTAAACGACCGGTCGAGTAATCGACCTTTTATGGTCGCTTAACTGACCTACCCACTATCGTTAAATTTGCAGAGAAAACTGCACTGAAAATGAAACTTTACATAATAGGGTGAGCTGAGAAAGACCAACCTGAATCCGAAATACAAATTATATGCACGAACTGGAAAAACAAGGTAGTGGGAATTTGAGAGAGAAACTCGATTTGTAAGAATTTTAGGGTTCGACCGACTTTTAGACAGACGAATACGTTGATAAAACCGATTTCTTCAAAAGGGGCTATTGAAAGTCGTGGATTAGAGGGACATTTTAGACATTTTAAACATGAGGCCTTGTGATTTAAAGAAAAGGGTATAATAGACATTTTGACTCAAAAATGGCCATATAACATCTTTTCTGGTAAGTGAGGCTATTCTTAAAAACTACATCTTTGATATGGCCATTTTTGAACATACCCCATTTTAAAGCACCTTACTTAAGCTTAGACACCACTTTTATCCCCCTATTATTTATTTTTATTATTATTATTATTTTCCATTTTTCTCATCCTCCTTCACTTTCCCACGGTTGAAAATTAAATCAGTTTTTCATAGAGATTAGTACGTACTTATTAAGAGATTTCTCATTCCCCCGACTCTTGTACAAATTAAATTCTCATCGCGTCGTATGACCAAACTTTAAACACCCATTAGTAATTAAGACCTAGTCAGTTTTTAAGATCAATAGTTTGGCCAGTTTATTTCTTAAGCTAGCGTTTCAATTTTGCGGTAGAAAAAGTTACGTTGCGTTTTAAAATGCTGAAATTCCTAATTTTTCCCAAAACGCTGATTTTAAAACGCAGTAGGGAATAAAAAGCTGCGTTTTGACATAATATCACAAACACATTTATAAAGAAAAAAATCGTGATTTAAATAATCTGCGTTTTGAAAATGCTACACCAAACGGGCTCTTAGAGCCCGTTTTTTCGTGCGTTTTGGCCAAAATACAGGGTTAAAATGTAGCTTATTCCTTAACTTAGCGTTTCAATGCTGCGTTATAAAAAGCAACGTATTCAAAACGCTGCGTTATAAAAAGCAGCGTATTCAAAACGCAGCTGCGTTTTAAAACGCTGAAATTCTTAGCTTTTTCCCAAAACGCAGATTTTAAAACGCAGTAGGGAATAAAAAACTGCATTTTGACATAATATCTCAAACGCATTTATAAAGAAAAAAGTCGCGTTTTAGAAACGCTGTATTTTCAAAACACTGCATTTTAAAAACGCTACACCAAACGGGCTCTTAGTAGAGAGGAAGAGATTTAAACACTGCTCATTTTTTATTTTTAAGTTTTCGGATTTTGTTAACTTGATCTTGTGCCTTCCACGCAATTAAGATATGCACCGTAACCTAACCAAATTTTGCAGTCATCAAAATAATATTGCTAATAGATATCATTATATAGATAGATAGATAGATATATTACCTAGCTACTTATAGTGTATCAACCAAACAAAATACTCCATAAAAGAAAAGTAGGATAATGGTTGCTAATTAAGCTGACACATTTGTGCGTAATTGCGTCAGATTAGCCTCGACCACCTTTTGTTTGCTATATTAATGGTGCTGGTGGAGCTATGATTATCCCTTAGCATAGAGTACTGCCATACAGACACTGCTTCCGCCCTTATGCAGCCGAGTCAGATTGAGTTGCATTCATTTTTGAATTACAAATATTATCTTTAGAGCAACAATAAGTGCAAAAGTAGATGATCTAAAAGTTCTCCTTATGGAAATCAAATTTTGTAGTTGTTTTATGAGAGAAATCTTTGGCTAACCGTCTCAGCTCCCACACTAGACTAGGTGCACCACAATAAAACACTCCTGTACAATAAAAAAAATTAAAAAAAAACATTTTATGTCACACCAAATTGAAGCAAGATTACGTGATTGGAAAATGGAAACAAGAGAAATGAAATTCATACATACCTACTCGTTGATCAGTATGATTAATGGCAACATGCTTGAAGACGTTACGCCAATTAGGTCTACCGAAATGTGTCTTAACACGCGTTCCTGAAACAACGTCGACACCATTTTTAGCGTGCTGGATTGATTGGAGCATGGCGATGAGGGCCGATCGCGCGTCTCCTTCTTCATAAACACTTGTACAATAGTTGTGAAGCTCAATCAAGCTCTCTAGGTCATTCTCAGCTACCTCATTCATCACACTCCTGAACCACTCGAACGACCCTTGTTCACGAGTGACCCAATAGAAATAGGCCCGTTTTGTGGCAAAACCCATCCTTTTATCGCTCCTAATAATGTCACCGTCTTCTATTCCCTTTTCAATCTCTTTTTGTTGCTTAATGTTGTTGAGCACATCTTTGACAATACTAATCAAAGGGGTTGCACCGATGCCTAGCCCAACTAGGAGGACAACGTCGTACTTTTTGTAGTCCTGGGCTGGTGCACCATATGGGCCATCGATCAATAATCTTGGCAACCTGGCAATATGTTCATGAGCGTAGTACTTGAGTTAGATCATATGAAGGGCAGTAGAAGCAAAAAATTATTGTGGTCAAGGTTAGATCAGGTGGATACTCTGGATGCAGACCTGATCTTTGGCATATTTACTCTGTTTTTCAAACTCGAAACTATGTTCGCAATCTCTATTGTTTAAGTACTTAACCATAGAAACTAGAAAGATAAAAATAGACTGAATTACCTTGGCTTGTTACCGCCTTGTCCAATGTCGGCTCTTAGGAGGCCACTTTGATCGGCAGTTGGAGGCTGGCAGACCTAAATATTATACCAAGTTTTGATTTTAGTAGCAATCAGAATAAAGGATTTTATGCTAATGAAATTTGTACTTAAAATTTTTGGTTGAGATCTGGATCTTTTGGTCTAAAGAATCACGTACCTCAGAGAAGACGGCTTTGAGTTGTGATGTCCAATCGCCCAATGTTCGAATGTGGATGCTCAAATAATCGTCTCCTGGAGCCGAGGTAATGGAAAAAGGATGCCTGATACAAATCCTCATAACTTTTAGTTGACTATTTTATCTCTTTAGTTGAGTAAAATTAGAACTCATTTTTCAGATTACCATTGGAATTGAGAGACAACTGAACAATTTACAAATATATATTGTCCACTAGTGTACTTAAATCCTTGAGGTTTCGACATTTGCAGTGACAGAACATTGCCTGGGTACACTGCAACCTGAAAAATTCAAGAAAGTGTATACAGGTTAGTATCCTTCAGTTTATGTAAAATTAGAGCAAATACCGTATCTTTTACCTTCAAAATCCGAACTGTCTTCTGCCCTGACCTGAATGCACGAATCAAGCGTTCACAGGCATATAATGTTATAGGAACTGCAAGATACATCCATGTCTGTAGAAAAAGAAGATATAATTTTCTTTAGCTTTACAAGTTTAAATTTAGTATTCAAGCATGATATAGCAGTCATGCAAGTTTAAAGGACTTACTGTTTTTTTGTACCATTTCTTGGAGAGATATAGGAAGTATCCATGAACGATGAAGAGAACGTATACTACAACAAATAGGTGGTGGGAATACCAAAATGCATTGAATCCAGTGAGTCTTTTGACAGATTTTGGGAGGTTGACTCTGTTTCTACGGAACCATGGTTGGGCTAATGTGTAAGCTATTGCCATGAGCACCACAATCACGACACCAGTCCAACCCTCAGTGCCTTTCACAAACCACCAATAGTCATCTGGTCTTTTCTCCCCAAAAAATGGTTCCATCGGCTCGTATTCCTCGTCTGTAGCGTGTAGTAGCCGTGGGAAGTCACATGTCAAATGTGAACCTGCATGTAGTCCGACCCCGACTGCTATTCCTAGAGCAATTACCTGAAAACCAGTGCCAATCAATGGAAGGAACATGAACAAGAAAGAAAAATATTGACTTGGAACAGTCTAATCTACGAGTCCGCCGTCATTGGGGGGTCTGGAAAGAGATAAGAATTAACATACCTTATGGAAATTGATGTTGTCATCAAAGGGTACAACCACCCCTAACTTGGTTCTGCTTCTAAGCCAAGTAATGGTATTTCTACAAACAGGTAGGAGAATGAGGGCCATGTTGAACTTTGTTGTCTCAGCAGCACCTTTGGCAACGGTTACACAATATCCCATTACATGAAAAACAGCTCTATGCTTATATTGAATGAATTTCCAAGTGAAAAGCCCTGCACAGATTGAAAGCCACAGTGCAATAACCCAAATTCGCTTCCAATTGTCCTCGATGAAGTATGCAAGTGCCCTGTAGCCTCTCTTGACTGGGTTTTTCTCTCGGGTTGGAACCAGCTTCTGACTTAGTATCTGGCTTAGAACGCGACTATTTGTAGTCAGGTTCATTGAACTGTTCGGGACTTGCAGAAGTAGCATTTCCAGGCTGTGCAACTGTTTGTCAAATTGAACAATATTTTCTCAAAATTCTGCCCAACAAAAATATTAGTGCAAATACGTTATTGTATGACATACCTCAATGTATCCAACATTATCGGGATCAAGCTCTTCCATGATCAAAGCTGCATATTCATCTGTGTGCTCTTGAATATTTGACAGCTTGTTTGCAGAAGCACTCAATGTAATTATCTGAAACATTAAATAATCGATGATCAGTCACGTGGGCATAAAAACGTGTGTTTACTTGAGTGAGGCAATGAGGGTAAGGCTACATTCATTAAACCCTTCTCAAATCCGGGAGCGTAGCTTAATGATTTACAGAATATGTTACCTCTCTCACTTCTTCTTCTGTAATTCGTCCATCTGCATCCTTGTCCACGCTTTACTTGGTGAAAATGCAACATAAAAGTCAGGATTGGAAGACACTGAATCAAAATTTATATAATCATCTATTCGTATCTTCAAATTGGTCCAAGTAATGTTGGATAGGTTTTTGAATGTGTTACTCACATGTCAAAGAAGGTTTGCAGTCTAGCATCAAAGCTTGTGTTAGTAATCTGTTCCCAAAACTCACACAACTCGGCCTTTGTCACCGAGTCTGATGTTATAAATCTCTTTCGAGCTAACGCATCAAATAATTCATCTGCGAAGCCGCTGGATTCCTCCATCCCTTTTCACAATGACAAGATTCGATCAGTTTTTGCTAAAGTAGTTAAGTGGAATTCCTTGGTATATGTTGAGAAATAGGCTACACAACTATATATAGCCAAAAGCAATGCTGATCATAAGATGCACATAGTACAATATTGACATACTGAGCAGAATCATGAAGATAAATTTCATTCAAGTACGAACGTACCTATGCATGGAGCAAAGTGCGATTTTGGTAGAAGGCCATTCACAGCGAACTCGTTAAAGCGTTTCTCAATCTCGGACCAGTCTTCATTACCAATGTTTTTGTTTATAAACTTGAGATTTCTAAGGGCCCTGGCTGCACCAGACTTGCTGTGATCAAACAACTTAATATTGTTATACCTCCTTGAAGAGCTACTTATTCTCCTGATTTCCTTGGACACTTGCCTTAACCTAAAAGATAGTTGGGAGCCCAACGACGAAGAAGAAGGCCGTTTAGCTAATAATGACGCTTCTTGACCGCTAACATCTAGCGTTACTTCAACATAGGCATCTTTGAATTTTGCACTTTTGTTCTTGCTCGTAGTTCTATCTTTCTTCTTAGCAACCAACGGGCCACTAAACCCGATTCGGTTGCCCGTTTCGCTACTTTCTATTTCAGAGCCTTGAATCTCCATTTGGCCCCTAAGTTTGTTCCTCTTATTATTGAAATGAAGTTTTCTTGGCTTTTCTCCTGCTGAAGAAATTAGTTAGGTATTAGGAGGATGAAAGAAAACTGCAAGAACAGAAGTTGCTGCAATTCCATCATGCATCAAAATTGAAAAGGGAATAGCTATTAGCACTCTATTTATGCTTTATTTTGCTCGGTAAATCCTTCACAAACTGTACTGTAGAGCAAATCGGATCCTCTATTTCAAAATGGTGTTCCATTTCCTATTCTAACCGTTGGACGTGCGCCACATGTGCATAAAAAATTACAGAGTAATTAATGTTGTTTATTCACATGCACATGTGGCGCACATCCAACGGTTGGAATAGGAGATGAAATACCATTTTAGAATAGAGGATCCGATCTGACTGTAGAGCTACACACTTGAAAAATGGAGTGCTAATAGCAATCAAATAAGTAACTTAACATGTGAAATGACATTTTTAGGCACAATTAATATTGTAAACGGGTATAGCAAGCACATAGGATGAAAGTGAAACTATGAAAATGAAGCTTATATACCCACGAGAATTTCTAAAAGAAGTGAAAATGGATGGTACGGTGGTGTAATTAACCAGAGAAATAAAGATGTAGAGAGAGAGTGATTTTTGTTGAGGAAGATTAATAATGAGTTATTTATATAGAGAATATTTGATGGGGAGAGAGTAAAGAGCAATGGAGGAGGTAGATAAGAGTTGTTATGGTTTAGGTAAGAGTTAATTAAAATCAGGGGGCGTGTTTTTAATTGTTTTAATTTTGTAGTGGAACGAATGAATCAATGGGTTGGTACTAATAACTAATAAGTAGTGTCCGTCGTAACATTCTTGTAATTGACCCACGCACGATGTAATTTAGCCCTCCGTCTCTTAATTATTTTCTTAATTGATCAGATACACGAATTAAATTTTTTTTTAATTTAATTATTAATATTAATATAATATATAATTTTTTTAATATCCTATATATAATTTATAATTAAAATAGTAAAAAAATAAAGATAAAATTATAAAAATAATATCCTAAAAAAATTTTTTTAAACAAAATAATTATTCTAAAAACGGAGGGAGTACGAGACATGTGGTCAAAAACTACTTAGATCAACTGCCCGTAAAATTCTTCTAAAAAAAAAAGTAAGATTTCGATTTAAAAGTGGAAAGAAAATACTCCTCCAGTTGCAGACTTGCAGGTGTATGTGTATGAATTTCAACATAAAGAGCACTGTAGTGTAGCCTTCTTAACTTATCGTCTATTTTTTTTTTTTTGTCAAACATCTCATACAAATTTGAATATATATATATATATATATTGATTTATTTATTTAAAATTATAAAATACATAATTCGTAGTACTTTTAAAATTTGAGTTTTTTTATTTTGTAAAAAATAAAATACTATGCATCAAATTTATATTAAAAAAAAAATCTTGTTTGACTAAAAAGAGTCGAATATAACGATAATTTAGGAACAGAGGAAGTATTTCTTTTAATTTTCAAAGTAAAATGTGTTTTTTTTTTTTTTTGTTCAGGACCGTTTGATATTAATGTGTTGGCAAGAACTTAAAAAAAAAAAAATCTCATTAACCCCATTCACCATGTGTTTGTTGGCTGATTTGTAAAAGAGTATGACTACGTCCATAAACAATTTTACAGAAACCTACTCTAATTTGTTAACCTGATTCGAATATAGCAACTAGTCTCATAGAAGAGTACTGGAGAGGTTCGGCTTCATGAGTTACAGAATTGACTTTTGGTTGGAAATGCAAGTAAACGTGCTAGAGTCACGACGACAGACCCACTTGGAAAACCATTCCTAACTAGTTTCAAGATGAGCAGCAGCCCACTATAATTAAGCAATAGCTATCTATGGCAGTATCTTGATTTCTCTAAAACCAGTCAAAATGTGAGACCTCTCTTTTAATAATGGAAGTTTTAGCAGTCAATAATTAGTATGATGCTAAAGTGGCAATTTCTGGTGCTTTCATTTCATCTTCTAATTGCGCCACCTGACATTAAAAATCCCTTTAAACAGCATCTAGAACCATTTTCTCTCTCTCTCTCTCTCTCTCTCTCTCTCTCTCTCTTCATTTCTTATAAGTAAATACAGAATAATTAAGGCTGACGATCTTCAAAGTCAATCTGCTCATTTCATACCAATGTTTGCCTTCTTTTCCATTTTATTATTGGAATTTCCTCCTCCAATATTTGCCTTCCCAAAAAGAGTTACGCCCAAAAATCTCACAAAATTGGGTTGTGGCCAAGTCTAGTTTTCTTGAGAGGGAGTCAAGATTATTTACGGTAGAAAATTATATAATATTTTGGATTAAACTGAGGGTCAAAATTATAACATAGTTTGATTTTCATCAAAAATAAAGGGAGTCAAAATTGATAATAATATTATTTTTAGTGATAATAAACTTTGAAAATTGTAAGGTGGTCAAATGACTCTTTTTTTAGTAAAAGGGATCAAATGACCTACTTTGGATAAGGAGGCTTGCCACTCAAATTTTGACTACAAAATCTTTTTCATTTTTTTGAAAGGAAAAGTCATTTCATTACTTATAACTCTGGAGTACAATCATGCACGAGAACATCACAAAGAAGAGCTGGAACATCATACAAAATTCATGGACTAACATAATTATAATAGGCTGCTCGAGCTAAAATATAAGTTGCCATATTTGCTTGTCGTCGAGTGAACTGCATTTTGAAGAGGGGTTGTGTAGCAAAGAGTTGCCGATAATCGGAGATTATGGATCCAAATTCAGAGCAGTCTTCTATGTTGGAGTTGAGAGCATCCACCACTTGTTTCGCCGCATGAAGATCAATGGACATGAGTGCCCATGGTATAGCATCAAGGAGGGCAAGAGCTTCAACTTCACAAACTTCCACTAGTCCCCTATGAAGGATTCTATGTAAACATAGGAGTCCATGTTAGATAAGAGTCTATCTCCCATTGTAATTAGCATATCCTAATGTAATTAGGAGTGGTATTGTACGCTTGTAATTAGCATATCCTAATGTGATTAGGAGTGGTGTTGTACACCTATGTAAGAGGGTTTTTCTAACACAATGAAAATAAGTTTTTTTTCCTGAAACACATATATTTTCATGGTATCAGAGCAGGCCTTCACTGCCTTCACTCAAACCTAACAAAACCCCATCAGTCGACTTCTTAAGATCAGTAAAACATGGCAGGTTCTGGTGAAGAAATAAGTGGAGAGAACACTGCAACTTCCAGCAAGACCACCGTCAGCACCACCGTGGATCATATGTCTCCGTACTATATCCACGTGTCAGACAACCCCGATCAAGTTTACGTCAGTGAAATTCTACATGACGAAAATTATGGTGATTGGGTGAACGAGATAAGCAACGCCTTATTTGCAAAAAATAAAATATAGTTCGATCCCCAATGAAGATTCGCCGGATTTGATGCTGTGGAAACGCTGCAATGCAATGGTTAAAGGATGGCTGAGCAGCACCATAGACAAGGAGATTCGAAACAGCATTAGGTATGCCAAAACTGTTGTTGAAATCTGGGAAGATTTGGAAGAAAGATTTGGGAAAGAGTGCACACCTCGTGCATACGAATTGAAACGAGAGCTGACATTAACACGGTAAGATAGGACTTCCATGTCAGCCTAGCTACTACACTAAACTTAGACGCCTATGGGGTGAAGTACGCTCTCTCTCTCTCTCTCTCCCCCCCCCCTTACCTAAGTGCACGTGTGGACGACGCACGTGCGATATCTGGAAGAAGCTTACAACATTAAGGGAAAAGGAGCAGTTATACGAATTTCTCATGGGACTGGATGAAGGCTTCGGGACAGTCAAAAAATAAATTTTGAGCACAAAGTCGACTCCTACCTTGGGGACTGCATATCACCTAGTGGCACAAGATGAACAACAACGACAATAACAGCAGTTCGCAAGCCAAACATCGAAGTTGCCACATTCCAAACCCAGTCACAGCCGTGGCATGAGAAAGAGCACTGCAACCAAAGGGAACAGTCAGATCACAAAGGGGGTAGACGTGAGCGACCAAGATGCAAAAATTATGGAAGGATTGGTCACTCCATTGAGGGGTGTTATGAAATCATTGGGTACTCTGCTGGATACAAAAGGGGCCCCCGCGATGGAAATCAAAATAACGATCTCCACAATGAACGAAAGACAACACCAAAAGTAGCAAACGTCAAGGTCGACTTCAGCCCTATAATCCTAGTTTGTCTTCTGAGCAGTACAGCAAACTAATCCACTACCTTGGCTCATCCAGCGAGACATCCCAACCAGCCGTATCTCAGCCATCACAATCTCCTCCAACCGCAAATTAACATGGCCGGTAAGAAACTTCATGTACAACGCTCGATTATAGATTCTGGAGCGACTGAACATATTACCCATGATGAAGCAATACTCATGGAACCAAATGAATCTGAGCCAAGCATGCCGGTGAAAATTCCAAATGGTGATAGGGTGCCCGTAAAAGGATCGACACCACTTTTTTACAGAACGGATTTAGACTTGAAAAAGTTTTGAATATTTCAGATTTTAAATGCAATTTGCTTTCCGTTAGTCGTTAAGGAAAGATCATAATTGAGCCCTGATTTTCTTCCCGAATTTTTGTGTCATGCAGGACTTACCTTTGAAGAGCCTGATTAGAGTAAGTAAATGCAGTAATGGTCTATATTGCATGGAGCCTATGGAAGCTAATGGTGCGGCTATAGCAGTTTCTTCTTGGTCCGAATCCGAAGTTTGGCATAGAAGATTGGGTTACGCTTTGATTGCAAAGCTCCAGCATATACCAATTGGTAAAACTCTTAGGAATAATGATACACCTTGTGATTCATGTATGCGGGCAAAACAAACAAGAACTCCCTTTCCTACTAGTTACATTAAAACAAATTCTTGTTTTGACTTAATACATTGCGATATTTGGGGTGATTATAGAGTCCCATATTTTACGGGTGCTTACTATTTCCTCTCCATTGTGGATGATTTTAGTCGAGGAGTCTGGATTTACTTAATGAAACACAAGTCTGAAGTAAGCCATTTTTTACCTATGTTTTGTAATATGATTGAAACCCAATTTGGTAAAAAAGTGAGGAAGATTAGAAGTGATAAAGCGTTGGAATTCTAATCTAATCAGATGTTAGAATACTACGCTGCTCATGGCATGGTTTTTGAGACATACTGCACTAACACACCACAACAGAATAGAGTAGTCGAACGAAAACATAGGCACATTCTTGAGGTTGCAAAGGCATTACGGTTCCAAGCAAATCTACCCATTCGTTTTTGGGAAGAGTGTGTTTTGACTGCTGCTTATTAATTAATAGGTTACCATCCAAAGTCATTAAACTCAAAACACCTTATGAAATTTTATCGGGCCGTCAGCCGTCCTATGATCACCTTCGTATTTTTGGATGTCTTGTATATGCTCGTGACAACAAAAAATGGGGTGACAAGTTTGGTGAAATGGGGAGACCTTGTGTCTTTGTTGGATATTCACATGCACAAAAGGGCTATTGGGTATATAGTTTAAAGGACAAAAAAATATTTACTTCCCGGGATGTGAAGTTCATAGAAGCAATTTTTCCCTTCTAACATCCCAATTACTCCTTAAAAACAAAGAAACTTCGCCAACGACATGCTTCTAGCCCAACTATATTTGATGATGAACCCATGCTAGCCACATAAGTCGTCATTGGGCCAACTGGGCTATCACCTGAACCGTCAGCAGACATTGGACAGGCTGAGCACTTGGAAGACCAACCCGTTGAGCAACCAAATATAGACAGTGATCTACCAGACTTGGGTCATTAAGAAACTGACATCATTGTGCCCAATACAGATAATGGGATTCGATGTAGTGAGAGAATAAAAAATCGGCACAAACATTTGGAACAATATGAAGTTAAGCTTGCGCAATCTATAGACCATGCGCACCCTACTTCCAACTCAAGAACCTCTACGGTACATACTCTTTCATATTTTGTCTCTTATTGTAAGTTTTCTGCTTCACATAAAGCTTATATTGCGGCTATCACTTCTCATGATGAGCCAAAGTATTTTCACCAGGCTATCACGGATCCTCGATGGCGCGAGGCCATGAAAAAAGAAGTACAAGCCTTGGAAGACAACGGTACATGGACCTTGGACTCTCTACCACCAGGAAAGAAAGTCGTAGATTCAAAGTGGGTTTTTAAAATCAAATATAAACCTAACGGTGAAGTTGAGCGGTATAAAGCACGCCTCGTCGCCAAGGGATTCACTAAAATAGAAGGCATCGACTTCCACGACACAGCAAAGCTTATCACAGTACGCAGTATGCTTGTCACACCCCAATTCAAGCATCCCAACCTGAGCTTAAATTCGGGCATGAATCCACAATACATAATCATAATAATCACCTGTTTAACATATCCTCATAATTGATATTGAGACATGGCCACATGCCCTTCAATTTCATAACTAGAGGGGATACAACCGTGCTATAAAAATTTGTTTAACTAACATACAGTCCCAAATTGAAAGGCATCCAGCCCTTATATACAACGTTAATGATACTTAAACAATACAAATAAACCACTATTCTGTCATATATACAAATCAAGCCAAACCCAAATTAAAATCAACCATCTATTACGGAACCACAATTCGTACAGCCTCATGTGTGAAACTTCATTTCGCCTCGCTTCAATCTAAGGAAAAACATTTGAAAAAGGGTGAGTCACCTATGACTCAGTAAGATTCTACTAAACTTATGCATGTATGCAATAGTAATAAGATGCTAACACAAGCAGCATGTACTAAGCATAAGTAATAACAGATTAAATCACATGTAATCAGTATAATCAATAATAAACTAAGTCTCATTACCAGCGCAAGAAGGATCACAACTGCCAACTGTTCCATACTAGTTGAAAATAATGACCTGTGACGCCCCGACCTGGATTCCAATACGGAATCCCAAAGTCGAAGCGCCAAAACAACATGCAAATAACTATAACAATTAATGAAAGCACGTGGCGCAACAACCCGTGCTTACCACAAAACCAGAATAATAAAAACTTAATGAAATAAAATCAATCATCGGCGACGTTACATGCAGCCGGAACCCAACTAATAAAACACAAGTATAAGTTTTGTAGAAAATCATTGACAACATCAACTACCTCGGCCACAACATGCCGGAACAACTGTACATAAACCACAAGTTACAACATACTTGGGAAGATAACTGAAATAAGAATATAACAGAGTATTCGAGCTCGACATACACGTGTCGGCTACCAAAAGAATAGTAAGTAACGACAATGTATCAACACTACCCAAAGTAAAGTCTACATGACTTTACATAACCAATCGTCCTCACCAAAAGAATTGCTAACACTAATAACAAAAGAGCTCCAGGGTTCACGAAGCAAAAGACCACCTGTGAGCTAAACGAAATACTATCCAGCCTCACCGCGAACTCCCTGCCTGGCTCGGATCTAAGGAAAACAAATAAACAACAAACGGGGTGAGTCGAAACTCAATAAGTTACTAAATGCAACTATATGTCATGGCATAATGCTCAACTGGTAATCATAACATGATAATACATTTGTATATATCACAACTGAACATGTAACATCATCATTGACATACGATTCACATAAATCATACGTAGCACTTTGATGTTCACATAAGTACTCGTAATAAACCACATTATAAAGGATATGATATCTCTTTGTCCATCTTTGCGTTGCTCCTGCAATACACAAATAACCAAATGTGCCTCGATACTCGTGTGTGTAGTATCGACGTCCCCGATTAATACCATCGAGTTTATTCTAGCAAACCAAAGCCATGCGTATTGCTACAACAGTGGGGCTACTTCTCAACTGTGGCCAACAGAAGAGGGGTGTGTGAATTCCGGTACGGCGACTTATAGCGATCACAAACGTTAATTTGTGAAGACTATAGGTCATCCCACCTTACTCGACCAACGATGCCAGCTGGACTTACACAATGCACAAGTAGATGTTCTTATTCATCTAATGCAAATAACCATCAAGTTCAAAAGTAGTGAACTTGACAAATGACAAGTAGATTATTCTTATTCTATCATCGATTATCTTTCAACACATATTTGTAAGAATTCTCATCCACACATTAGAGCCATATAGGTTTCTACTTTAACAGTACCAAAACACGGAGGACTAGAATCTCGATCAATCGAACTCTAAACCTCGTAGTAATCTAACATGTTGTTCGGGGGATCATAATCTTCCCTAAAATCAACTTCTCGGAGTTATTGCTAAAGTTCACAAAATTAGGGTTTCAATGCTATGTGCAAGATTTCCTAATTTCAAGTCTCAAGTTCTCTATTTACTCAAATCCTAAGGTTTATGTTCAAACCCTAGTTCATCCAACATCATTTAATCCAAGAACACATCACAAGCATAATGTACTCATCTCAACATAGGGTTGTGCATGAAAACAACATTTATAGCAAGTCATACATATGATCAATGATAAACTAGCATACATCAAAGCTTAAAGCATACAAAAGGGGGTTTAGTAACTTACCTAGAACCGAATATCAAGCCAACGAAAATGAAATCAAAGCCACACAAGTTGCTCCCTTACTCAACACCAACACAATGACGGTCTCGGATCGTCAATCGGGTGGTTCGATCTTCGGGAACCCAAGCACACACACTAATCTCACTATAGCTCTCACACACACACAAGAACACAAATGGAGGAAAAGATAGGGAAAAATGGAGAGAAACAAGTCTCTCCACTTGACTTAAGTGACCAAGATTTTCAGATTTGGGGTGGTGATGACGTGGCTTAATGTGAGCCAATCAAATGGTCAAAATCTTCAAAATAGATAAGGTCAACTTAAGCTGCCGGTCTTCTATGCGGACGCATAAGGCGGCCGCATAGCTCCTATGCGGGCGCATAGAGCGGCCGCATGGCTTCTATGCGGGCGCATGGGGCGGCCGCATAAATTCCAGAGATTTGAAGGGTTATGCGCGCCAGCACTATGCGGCCGCATAACTCCCAGATTCTGTCTAACATGTTTCTAGGCTGTCCAAAGGTGATTCCAAACACTCCCAAACCATCCTAAGATGATTCAAAGCTCAAACTAAGTCCGAAACAAACCCAACAATGTAATAAACATAGCAATTCTCGTAGACATGAAATGAAATAACGAATTAATTAAGGCATAAATCAATTAACATGCAACTTAAACAAGTATAACAAACATGTTTAACAAGTCAATCATATAACAAGGCAAGTAAATCACACATAGGAGGAACCAGGGTGTCACATGACCAACTTACAAAGTAATGAGCTAACAACAATTCATAACACATATTAAACAAGTATGGATCACATGTATCAGGATATACAAGTCGAGATACACCTCCGACTACCAGCTACCCTTATAACACCATTCAGCTTTGAAGTTCATATCAAATCATTGTAATCATATAATTCATAATCAAACATTCCGCGGAACAAGTCAACATGCCCTAAGTCCCTACAACCTTGGCATCCATGTGACAACACCACTCTTGTCCAACAATCTACGTGGTACACCTTATTCTGGCCAGAAATAGGGAGACATGCTGGATTAAGGTCGCCAAAATCCGACTATCACTGCACTTCGTCCCATGACAATCGGTAGTCAACAAAAACCCCCTGAAAGTTAGTATTCAAATGTGCACATCCGGTTAGTCAATTTCACGTTCGCATTTTATTCCATATTCGGTTACAAATTCGGCATTTCGGTTATCCTCCAAGGATCAATTCGAGTTCTAGATTCACAAATCAACATAATGAACACCTTAACCATCTCAAATCATTCAATATCAAGTCACAAACCCTAAATTACAGCCATGTTTCATACTTTATTCAAGTTGATTTCTTGCCGGTTTCACCAATTCGAAGTATACACGTGATTAACAACATTTTCAAGGTTCAAATATCAACTAATACATCTTATGAACACATACCCATAATCAAATTCACATATAAAAGCAATTCACATGGCTGGAAATCTAGAAATTTAGCATGATAACATTCTCACATTGATTATAATCAAAATTAACCGAACAAACAACAAACATGAATAAGCTAATGGTCCCTTACCAATTCAAAGAGCTAAACCCTTGATTAAGTGCTGAAATCCAGCCCTTAAGCCATCCAAGAAATCAGTTTAAGCACCCCCTAAGTTTCTGCCTTGGTGATAGTAGAAGAACTCTTGCAACAAACCCTAGAAACCCTAGGTTATTTTACTGAATTTTGGGAGGATTTGGGAGAGAAAATTGAGTTATTTTTGTGTTCTATAACCTGAAAACTCATCCTCCCCTGTTTACCCACGACCAAGGGCAGTTAGGAGACCAAAAACTAGGAGAGGCCAGTTAGGAGACCAAAAACCAGGAGGTGGCATCACCAAATTACTCAAAAACCCAGCTGGCGCAATTCTGGGCCGAACAGGCGCGCTGGGCCGCGCACTGTTCATCAGCCTGCGTAATTTTTTCGTTTCGCTCCGTTTTCTCTATGCGATCGCTCGTGCACTCCTAGGTATGATTATACAACACTTTTAACACATCAAAGAATGTCCCCAAATGTTCGATATCATCCTAGGATCAATTTAAAGTCACGAGAAAGTTCACGAAACCGAAAACAACGTCGACAACTTCTTCGTTTTGTAACTTCAAATTAACACAACATTTTTCACTTTTTCAAGGCTCGATTTAACAACATGAAACCTATATAACATCAAGTATATCTAGGTCTAAAGTATCATGGCTCATCTCTTTCATTTCGGTTCAGTTTACGCTACAAACAATGCGAGAAAGTAAAATGAGATTATTGTCTTTCCTCCTAGGATTTTCTACGTCTCAATCAACGATTCAAAATTTTCAAAATAAAACAAATGACTATTAATATATAACAAGAATAATATATATATATATATATATATATATATATATATATATATATATATATGGGAGTATTCAATGGTTACCACATCTCACTAACTATCAATGGTTACTCTTCTGTCAACCATTGGATCAAAAAACAAAGGTTGAGATTAATTGTATTAAATGACTCACCTACTTGCATTAATTGCATTTTCCAACCAACCATTAAATCTTAGCCATCGATTTTTGATGAAATGGTTAATAATAATAGTAACCATTGATGATTAGTGAGATGTAGTAACCATTAAATAATCCTCCATATATATATATATATATATATATATATATATATATATATATATAAACGATTTGGTTTGGTTTGACCCCTAAAACCACAAACCGAACTGAACCAACCAATTTATAAAATATTCAAATCGTGACCGAACGGCCCTAGTTTAAAACCAAACTTCTCGATTTGGTTTGATTCAGTTCGATTTCCTTGTTCGACGATTCGAACTTGCACCCCAGTAATATGTTTTATTTGTAAATTACTAATTAATTCTAAACACATCAACAAACAATGCAGTTATTCCTTTTTTATTTCTACTTTTTCGAAAAAAAAATTTTTAGTGCTTTTAACTTGCAGCTCGTGCTCCATTATCAACAAGATAATATAATTAAGGCATTTGTCTACCTCAATTTTAGAAAATGTTATATATTTTATTTAAAAAATTAAAAATATAATTATTAAAAAATTCATTCAATAATAGCAATATGTTTGGTATTAAATTGATTATTGGTTTCAATCAATTTCAATCATAATTAAGCTTAATTGATTAAGCATACTTTTTTAAGTTTGAATTAAAAAAAATAAAGATTAAATATATTGTTCAATTGATGTTTTGAACTAGAAAAGCGTAGATCGCTGGTAAGCGACTGTTCTAGCTTAATCATTGGTCTCGTGTTTGAGTCATATGAAAATGCAGTTGTATTAAAAACTTGTTGGGAGAGCTTTTACGTCATTCGTGGTCCTACCTGGCCGGCTAGGGGGATTATAATGTCTTGGCTTTCAAGCCGGCTAGGGGGATAAGTCTTAACTTTCAAGTCCGGGAACACCTTTGAAAAACCAAATAAAGAAAAGTAACTTTATTACAAGTAATTAAGGGTTAGTTTTGTACGAACATGTGTTGTTTAATGTAATAACTAGTAAAATTGTGAATAAGCTAAAAATATAGTGAAAATATCTTTTCTTTTCCAATATTGTCTTTTTGCTTCTATATTAATTATTATATGTTCATATTTAAATCGCATTAAAATTATTTATCTGTTTTTTAGCATGCGAATTGACGGTATTCATTTGTTTTTTTCTAGTATAAACTTATCTTTTTCTTTATTCCTAAACAATATTATTCAGAAAAGGAATGAAAAAAAAAAAAAAAAGAAAGAATCTACCAACAACAAAATCTCCTAATATTGGTAGGAGTATTAAACAAAAGATTAAGTAAATCTGCCAAGGAGTCAGAGGGTTTCCGAAAATAAAAAGGAAAATCAACAAACTCACCTTTAAATCTCTCCTTGAGTTGACCTCAATAAGGAACATGTTAATCAAAGCTTTTAATTCCCAAGCAGCCTTCTTATAGACTAGTAATTAACCCTAACGAACACAAACTCACCGCTATATTGTAGTATATACTTTCGTATAGGAGTAAGTATTTCACAACGGTAACTCATAATGAATTGATTCATCCATCTTCTTTGCTAATCAATCGTCCAATTAATTAGTTTGATCAATCCAAGTGATCATGAAGTGGGTTAAGCGTTCTGTAATTGGCAAGGGAACTTTCGGTACTGTCTCCCTCGCCTCCCCAATTGATGATGATGATGATGACGATTTCAACTCTTCCGACTCGGTGTTTCAGATCGCTGTTAAAAGTGCCAATGTCGGCTCTTCTTCTAATTCACTTGTTCGTGAAGGTAAATTCTTGCATGAATTGCGTGGTTGCCCAGAAATTGTTAGCTGCTTTGGAGAGGATATTAGCTTGGAAAAAAATAACAATCAAATTTACAATCTACTCCTTGAATATGCTCCTGGAGGTACCCTTAAAGACCTTATCAAGAATGCCGGCGGTAGATTATCGGAATTCAATGTCAGTTGTTATGCTTACATGATACTCGGTGGTCTCCGTCATATTCATAGACGAGGATATGTACACTGCGATCTTAAACCCGCCAACATCCTTGTTTTTCCGTCTACATCCTCCCTCGTTCATCTCAAGATTGCAGACTTTGGATTAGCTAAGAAAGCAGGATCACCAACTGGGCCTAGTCGCATCAACGGGATGTTGTATCATCTACGTGGAACTCCGGTTTACAACTCACCTGAATCTGTATTGCATGGTCAGCACGAGGCACCTATGGATATTTGGGCTTTGGGTGTTACTCTATTGGAGATGCTCACCGGAAAAACCGGCTACTGGAACTATCGAAATCTGAAGGATCTTTTGGAGCAGATTGCTTGTGAGGAAGACTTACCAGAAGTACCTGAATATATTTCCGAAAAAGCAAAGGAATTCTTGCTAAGGTGTCTGATTAGGGATCCTCGAGAAAGATGGACTGCTGATATGCTTCTCAAACATCCTTTCATCGTTGACAACTTTATGACACATGGTAATGTACTCAGGGCTAAAACTGTGTCGATGAACCCTCTGGGTGGTGCTACTGATCAGTGGTTCTCCGGCCGATCACTCTTTTCAACCTCACTGCTGCCAAGACCTAAGCAATTTTGTTACCTCCCTCACCAGATTTACGCTGGCACCCTTCACGTTTGAGCCGCCGAGCGCGACTGGACATATATAATCTAGATAGGGCTGCTAAGCCACATTTTTTATCTGAGTTATATATTCTTCATTTACTTATTAGAACTTGTAACTAGCTAGTTGAAAACTATGTGCAGCTTGATCCCATTTTGTTAATTAAAGAATTAAGTTCGTTTTTGTTTGTTAAAGAAAATATATATGCTGCATGTTTATTCTCTTCATTGCATGCGTTGTTCTTGCATGTCCTGAATCTGTTGTTATGATATGAATTTGATTCATGGATATTAAATCTTACTTGAATGGAGCTTTACGATTCATTATGGAATGGAATTTCTCAAGCAGCAATACATGCATTGGTAAAGGAAGTTTAATTAATTCATGAAGGATTCTTAGCAAGTGGATCAAAGGCACTATTTATCACTTTTCTTGTTTGTTTAGACTGTCCCTTCATATGAAAGACGACCAGGTGAGTTAAATTGAGTTGGCCCCCATGGAATTGGAATTGGAATTGGAATTGGAAGGTGATTGGGAATGGAATGATCAACACGAATGAATTCCATGGGAATGCCATGCAATGAAAATGGTTGACTCTCGTGTTTGGTTGGCAAGGAATAGAATGAAATGTCATTTCCCATTTCGTAATAATTTCATGTTTGGTACGTGAGAAATTTGATAGCAATGAAATAAATATACCAACAAATAACTAAACTACCATGACGGAAATCAAAATCCCAAACAGTGGACTTTGGCATCCACTTCCCCAATATCTTCACAACAGGACTGGCCATTTTTTCTTGTCCTCTTCCCCAAGTTCAACTCCCCCACGCACATTCACAAGCTGAAGGTGGAGAGACTGATGGAAATTTCCGATCAAGAAGTGTGCATAAACTTTGTACCAGGCAGAAAATGCCCAGCCACTATCCGCCTCTGTTCACTCATCACCACCGCCCCAGCTGCTTTCAAAGTCCACACAACATACCTGGCCAATCAACAATTAAATTGGTCAGAGTAAACAAAAATAGATTCCAAATTCTGCAAAACTTTGGCAATTAAAAAGAAATAAGGAATATGATCAACTGTCCTAAATACTTGTGTGTTTTCTGAACGATCAAATTATATCCAAAAAAAAATGGAAAAACAAATATTTCTATCAGTTTCTATAATACACTTTAGTTGAGCACTAGCATCACCATAAAATCGAATTTCAAAGATCAGCAATTCAGAAACCCTAATGTGGCGTCTATGTGGATGGTGGACTATGGCATTGCCGCATTGGTGGTGGAAAGAGAAAGAGGACGTTAGTGACAAGGGCAGTTTTAAGGGAGCAACATCATGTTTTGATTTCATATATATATATATATATATATATATATATATATATATATATATAGAGAGAGAGAGAGAGAGAGAGATGTACCTCGAGCTGCCGACGGTTGGGGATGAACTCCGGTGGCATGGGGATGGAAATAGGGAGAACGACGGTGTGAGGGGGAGGAGAGGCTGATAAGGTTTTAGTCACGGGAAAGGGTAGCTTAGGGTTTACATAAAATGGGTGACAGTATTTTCATCCCAAACTTACAATTCTAAGGATGATTTTGAAGGGATTTCAGAATCCCAACCTATTCCCCCCTCCCTCGCCCCCATGGTATTTATATCCCTATATAGGGATTTTGCCATTCCCACGGAATGAGATTCCGGCCCAAAGATCCAACCAAACATGCTCATGGAATTGGTAACGGGAATTGGGCACTCCATTCATGTGGAGTCCGCAAACCAAGCGCCACATAAGTGATTAGGGCAAAGTCTGAGTTCAATCATATTACAACATCCTTCTCTTAAAATAAGTATAGGCATGCTGAATTTCAGACCTTGCCATGAAGCAGAAGAAGCCAATCCAGCCCCAATACTACAAATCAAATCACTACTCCCTCCGTCCCAAGAAGATAGACTTTTCTTGGTCAACTTGATTAAACTTTGACCAAAGATTTTTAAGAAATTACTTGTCCTAACGAAAGTTTAGGAATTGTTACTGATAATATTCTTAATATAGTGTTAATGATTGAAATTGTATTACCTAAAACATAATAAATGTATGTTAAATAGTGAATTGATATGTCAGACTTTCCAATAAGGAAAGGGGACTACTTTTTCAGGACGGAGGGAGTATTAGAATATCTACTAAGAGAGCATGCTAGAATTTGAATACTGAAGAAGGTACAAAGTACAACAGATAATGAAGATATAATATACTCCCTCCATCCCTAAATGGGTGTCAATTTTTAGTTTTTCACTAATATTAAGGAAGTTGACTTTCGGGGCATTTAGTAGCACAAGTACATTAATAACCTAAATGTCCACATATACTATTAGAAGTCCACACTAGAACATGATATGTGCCAACGGTGCTCATTTAGGAACAAAAAAAAACAAATTAATGGACATTCATTTAGGGATGGAGGAGTACCATGTATTCGGATCACCCAAGTGATTCCTTCACAATGCTCCAGTTCTACTGGCAATGAGCTCAACACCCTATGCAAGTTAATTTCAACTTGTACAAGTTAAATGCCAAAAGCAAAGATGTGGATTAAGTTTATAGAGGCAAAGAATTTCCTTTTCAAACTAATGATGTCATCCAACTATATAAATCATGGACCTGTATGCAAGAGACGGGAATGGCACAACAGCCCATAAACTATTCCTCCCTCCGTCCTAAAGTGAATGTCCATTTCTTTTTCATGATCATGAACAAAAATGGACACTCAATTTTGGGACGGAGGAAGTGCATGATAACTCCTGCAAACATGGGGCCAGACAAGAGAAGGTAGGAATAAGCAATACTCTTCCATTTGTAAAGGTAGAGAAATATGGACATAATTATGTATATTTTCTCTTACCATAACAGACAAGTAATTATGAGAGAAGAGACACCTTGCACTCAAGGCTTAATGTGATAGCATTGATGGTTGGTTTCGTATTACCATGGTGGCGGCAATTTGCGTGAGTATGTGAAGATCTAAGAGGGACGACAGAGCAAGAGAAAAGTAAAGATGGGAGAAACAAAGCAGACAGACCTTAAACAAAAGGCTGTGGGTTGCCATAGTCGTCGCTGGTAATGGTAGGAGTTAGAGCTTTGAATAGGACAAGTTAACAGAGGCACGGCCAATGATAGACCTCAGGCCTAATCTCCTTGCTTGGCTATATAGATGGTGGTGACTGTGGGTGCTTGTAGACGGTAGAGATCTGAGAGGGAAGAAGGGTGAGAGAAAGCAGTTGCCCGATGAGGGGGAAAGATGACAAACTGCTTAGGCTATAAGGGCTATATATACCAAGGCTTTTTCATTTCCAATAAGCCTAATCTTTTGATATGAATCTCCATATCACATTCACATCTCAGTTTGGTTCAGTTATTTTCTGTGCAAATTATTAGAGAGCAGAAACCTAACTGGAAATTCAGTTGCTCGTCCGTTTAGAGCCAAAACTGGTCAGCTCTAACGGTTCGGTCCAGTTTTGTCAGGTTCAGGTGCATTGGTTGTTCAGTTATCTAGCAGTCATATAATATAGTATAATCTTCCATTAGCTCTATCTCTCAGCATGACAAGAGGAAGTCGTATCTCTAAATCCGAAGATACGTTCTTTTAGTTTCTGGGCCGCCTAAGAAGTATATTTTTGGCGGAATTATTTTCAGTTAAAAAGTAAGGGTGACACTGTGACATCGATATCATCCTCGTTCCCTGAAGGGGTAAGCGGCTTAGGTAAAACATTTCTAGGCTCCAGAATGCAGTATCCTCGTCCATTGTCTTCTGAATTTTTCAGTTGTGCGGGTAATAACAGGATCTCAAAGGTGTCCCTAATGTACTCATGATGCAAATCCAACCGATATACACCTCTAAGAAATATACTTTGCCTAGATTGAAGTATTTTCCATAAATTTCTTTTTAAGTAATGCTGATTATACAAATTCCTGCTCCAATCCACGTGTATAAGAAAAAGACAAACACAAACTAAACCAGTAAATTATTTATATGTAGATGTACTCATTTGTCTATGTTAGCTATTGCATATTCGTCTTTTAAACTGATTATTCAGCCATGTAAGAGCGTAAATACATCTCTTCGGTTTAAATTAATACTGCTACCATCTTCTCTAAATGAATAGTTTTTGTTAAACACAAATTTGAGAAATTCAACTATTGAATATGACAAATTGACAATTCCAACTTCTATGAATAAATACAAACTAAAAGATTTAGTAACAAAACGAATACTCAAAAGCGACATCCATTTAGGGATGGACATAGTATTTATATATGTGGAGTCTGAGGACATTGAGAAATTATCCTAATGAAGTTGCACCAAAAAGAAACTGTAACCGAATGATGCAAACCAAAAGCAGGATTCGTTTATATAAGTTTTTAAGAAGTCAATCAGGAGATTGAGAATGCATTTTATGTTTTGAGATCAGGGTTTGAGATCAGGGGCAGAGTATAGCTTCTATCAATCTTAATGGTGAAACAGGTCAGGAGAATGAAATGCTGAAACAGTGGAAGGACAAACTAAAGAAAGTAACATTAAGACATTCTGGGAAGCGACCACAAATGTATTACATAATATTCTTGTCAATCGGCATCCACCCTTCAACGAGCACAAACCCCCTTAAAAATCTCCAAGAATGAATAATGAAAAAAGAGCAATGGATCTTAAGAAGCATACCTATCACAGCAAGTACAACTTACTAACGATCCAAACAGTTCCTCTTGAACGCCTTAGATGTGCAATACTAGAGGATTAACACATAATCAGCCCAAGACAAAAACAAAGATACTTGTTCAAATAAGAAACGTAAGACACAGCCGGAAGACTCTATTTACTCATTTGGAGCCTGTGCAAGGAAGCTACGTAAACCAATTTACTGTGATGCAATATCTGGAGAGAAATTGCAACACAGTTTTAATCAGCAACTAGAAAATTTGGCCTGATTGAGTACCGTCTATTATTACGTGCCTGAAACAAAGGTTGGAATATATACATGTCAAGTCCATACGTTCTGGAGGATACTGGAAAAGTACAGAGAAGAATTACTTTTTATAACAAAAAGAATGTGACAAAATCTCCTTGAATTCATTTGAATCTCGGAATGTTTTGCATGGAAAATCATTGAATCTCTAAATATTTTTCAGGGAAATGATGAGTTACAGATTGAGCAGGCAATTCATAAAGCAGACCTAAGTTTCTACATGTGGAGATTAAGAAATTATCAGAAGACTAGAAGAGCAATCAGAATTGCTTAAAGATAATCACACTCAGAAAGACAACAAAAAAAAAAAACAGCAGGATGACCCATTCACTCACTTTCATGATAACATATTTCACTGTCATGGGCCAAAGAGTTTGACTCTGCGGCAAGATCTCTGCTCTCCTTCCTCATAACCTTTTGTAGCTTCTCTTATTTCTTTCCACCAATCACGGTAACTGTTAATCAATAAGAGGTCAGTACGTGTCACTGTCGTGATAATATATGTCACTGTCATAGACCAAAGAGTTCGTCTGTGCCGCAAGATCCCTGCTCTCCTACGACAAAACCTTTTATAGCGTTCCACCAATCACTGTAAGTGTTAATCTATAAGTGGTCAGTGCACGAACCCGAGAAGAAATTGAAAATATCTTGATAGAAATATAGCTGTAAGACATCAGGCCCTATTAGTTTGACATTCCCAGATCAGTTGTTTATTTGCAGTCTAAGAAATCACAAAAGTAGAGCAACAGAAAATAATGTTTGGCCACAATTCTTAACTTTGTTGGTAAATGAGGGACCTGCCCAGGTGACTCGGTTTTGGTCAGTTCCTTGCCTTAGACTACAATCTTGAAATCATGCAAGTTTAGAACTGTTTAGAAATAGTCTGCTGCTTAAGTACCCGTCTAGTTCATGCAAGCCTGAAAAACAGGTGAGAAACACATGTCAGATTGAGGTACATACACTGGAAGAATTAGGAAGGGAGACGGATGTGAAGAAAAGAATCATTTTCTATAACACATCAGATTAAAAAGAGAAAATTCGTAAAATTTCCCAAAGTACTTTCAAGAAAAAGTTATGAACAGATTTGATAAAAGTAGGAAGCTTGCATTAATGACATAATCTTTCAAATTACGGAAATACTTAAATAATTAAAAGATCAATTGCCAGAAGTTACAAATAATTGGAACAAATAAAAAACAGCAGGATGATACATTAACTTACCATGATGATATTATCTATCATATCTTCTTTTGGATCAAAAAGTTCCTATATTCTCAAGATCTATCTTTTCCTTCTTCATAACCTGTCCCTTGAGAGTTGGCTTTCTCTTCAACTTTCATGTCAGCATATCCTTCAAATGTTGTTCTTATGGATCACTTAACTGCTCCTACCCTTGTAAAACCTAGCTAACCACCTTTGGGCATCAACTTTATTTCCTGCTTGCCTAAGAACAGAAGTGATATCAAGGATGGTAGTTCTGCATGGAACAAAACCTTTCTCGATCATCTCTTTGAACAAATTTTTTGCCTTTGCGTGGTATGATCTTTTCAAAGGCCTTTCGAGATCTACTTGCTTCGATAGCTTGTACCAGCCACATACAAGTATGTCATAAGTAAAAGAATTTGGTGGTACCCCTCTGAATTGCATCTCCTTCATAAGTTCTTCAGCCCGATCCATCCTTCCTACTTTAGCAAACTCACTAATAAGCACATTGTAAGTTCTGGTTCCAGGAACAAAGCCTTTGCTTATCATTTCGCAGTAAAGCTTAATAGATTCTCTCTGATTCCCAATATTGACATTGCCAGAAACTAGAATGTCATATGTATTTGAATTTGGGAGAAAGCCTCTGTCAATCATGTCATTAAGTAATTCAGCCGCTTTACGCATCAAACCAGCAGTAGAAAGACCCCCAAGAAGAGTATTATAAGTTGCAAGAGTAGGGGAAACTCCTTCATCCAACATTTGCTCATATACAGCAAAGGCCCTCTTTAAATGAATGCTTTTGCAGTATCCCAGTATTAAGGCATTATAAGTGATAGTATCAGCTGAAAAGCCTCTTTCATTCATATCTTTTAACACCATAGTTGCTTTTCTGGTCATTCCTAGTTTGCACAAAGTAGAGATAAGAGAATTATAGACCGTCTGACTCAGTTTAAGGCCCATACCTACAAGACGCTCATGCATGAGCAATAAATTCTCACCCCTTTTACTTTTTGAAGCAGCATCAAGCAGAACTCGGTGAGAAGTTAAACTAGGGTGAAACCCCAAGGCCGACATCTCATTCAACAAATTAATGGCTTTGTCAACCTCACCAGCTTCACAAAGTGCCTTGACCATAATACCAGAAGTGATTGAGTTAGGGATTATCCCAAAGCTCTTCATCTTGCTCCATAGTTCAAGAGCATTTTCCAATTTACCTTCTCTGCAATAAGCACCAATCATGGTGTTAAATGTAGCAAGGTCTGGAGCCAAACCAAACTGTACCATTCCAGTATAAACAGACTGCACTTCATATTTCCCAAGCCTTAAAAGTCCATTTATTAGGACATTGTATGCAACAACATCAAATCCAAAATGTTTATCTATCATCTCTTGGGCCATATTAAGCGCAGCTGACTCCTTCCCTGCTTTGAAAAATCCATCCATTAGGGATGTGTAAATAACACGGTCAGGCAACAATCCCCTAGAAACCATCCTTCTAAATAATGCGTCCGCCTCATCCATTCTCCCCTCTCTTTTCAAATTATTGACGAACACATCAAGTACAAACTTGTTTTCCTCCAATCCTCTCGATTTCATCTCCTCATAAAAGCCAATAGCGAGTTCTCGTTTACCAGCCTTAAAATAGCCATCAATTAGAGTACTATAAGTGCATACATTTGGCATGATTCTTTGGTCCAACATCTTCTTCATGACATTAACAGCTTCACCAAGCATTCCCATTTTGACGTACCCGTTGATCACAGAAGAATATGTCACAACATTTGGTAGAACATCTGCATGCTCCATTGCTTGCAGTGCAGACTCCAGACCCTTCATATCTCCTAATTTGGAACGCCCATCAATTAATGCAGAGTAAGTGATACAATTCAGAACTAAATCAAATTTTGAAATACTTCTAAAAATCTTCTCGGCCTCGCTCGGCCTTCCACTTTTAAACAGCCCATCCATCAAAGTGGTCAACACAATCAAATCAAACAAAATCCCACGAACTACCATTTGACTTTGGAGGTTGAAAGCACCCATTGGGTTCTTCACTTTAAAAAAGGAATCAACCAATACAGAATAAGTCACATGATTTGGATATACACCAACCCTTTCCATCTCCTCAAAAAGTGCTTTGGCTTCAGCAACTCTCCCATGCTTGCAAAGCCCTTTCATTACAGAGCTATAAGTAACAACATCAGGCAAAACCTCTTTTTTTAACATCTCCTCATACATAGCAAGTCCTTCCTCCATCCCTCCATGCTTAATATACCTACTGATTAGCGAAGTATATGTAATAACATTTGGTTTCAATTCCAATCCTCTTGAAACACTATCTTCCCTTTCCAAATCATCCTCTGTATTCAAAGAATCATGAGTGACCTCAGAATTTCTATGAGACAGCAAAAGCTCATCCATCAAATCCTCAGCCCGAGAAAATTCCCCAATCTCACAGAACCCATCAATCAGAGTGTTGTAAGTAACAATATCAGCTAAGATACCTTCCTCCCTCATACTCTGTAGCAGCTCGACCGCAACACCAACCTCTCCAGCTTTACAGTGCTCATTAATCAAAGTATTAAAACCCACAACATCCCTACCATTCCCCTCACAAGTACCACCTAATTCACGAAAAATCCGGTCTGCATACCCAACCAAACCCACATTACAAAAACCTTTTACCAATAAATTACAAGTAAAAGAGTCATAAGGAATCCCCTTTTTAACCATTTCAGTCAACAACCCTAAACCCATTTCAACAAACCCATTTTTACAGAACCCCCAAATCACGGTATTATAAGTAACAGTATCAATGTCTACAGTACTAGTGCCTCTGAGAAAATCTAGGGCTAAATTGATGTTACCGACTTTACATAAAGAATGAATAACTATGTTGTGCGTTGCAACATTAGGTTTAATCCCGCAAGAAATCATATCCGTGTACGCTAGCCATACCTGAGAAGTCAATCCACTGACGTTGAATTCGCGAAGGAGGCGGTTCCAGGAAGGAAGGTCAGGGACAAAACTGTAACTTCGCATGGCTGCGAATGCGGCGGTGGCTTTGGAGAGGCGGTTGCAGGAGAGGAACAGGTGGATTAGAGTGCAGAAGAACGAAGAATAGAGCCGATTGGAGGGTGTTGATGGAACACGTATTGGAGTTTGATTGGTGGGGAATGAGGAGATGCACAAGGCCGAAGAAAATGAGATGAGGGCTCTATTGCTGTCAAAGTGTTTGATGAAATGTTGCCATGGAACCATCGTCTGGCTCTCTGTGAGTGTGGTGCTAAAATGTTGTTGGCGATGCCGATGCGGTCATCATCGCCGGTTCGTTGGATTCAGGTTCTATATGAATGAAGGGGGATTTAAATGACTGGTTGGGTTTTGGAAGTTCGAAGTTCCCTTGCGCGGGTCTTTTTCTTCCCACTCTGTCCTGAACGAGTGCGTGGGAGAAAAAATGATCTTAGCGTGTTCGTTTTGCGTTTTTTTTTTTTTTGTCATTATTTCTCTTACTTTTTTATTCAATTATTACAAAAACGATCAAGAAAATCACAAATTAAAAAAATGAACCACATATCCAAATAGAACCAAACATTGATCGGTTTGTTGCGGGTGCTAAAAGGCAAAACAAGAAAGTGAAAAATTTTACTCTTAATTTTTGTGTGAATTGCGAAAACAATTCTTTCATTTTCAGGACTTAAAGTACTACTCATGATTAAATACTTTAGTTTTTATTTCTGTTTGTCTGAATTTTATTTGATTTGTTTGGTTTAATGTATTAAAGAACTCAAAAATAATACTCAATATATTTTTGCAAGCTTTCATTTAAGAACTTGGAATTGTACGAAGAACTTATGTCTTGTGTCATTAGTTAGACTTATATCATACTTCCTCCGTTCTTAAATAATCGTTATGTTTAACTGGACACATAAATTAAGAAAAATTACTAATTGACTCTTATAAATATTAGTATAATATATAGTTTCTTTTAAAGTCTTTGTGCATGTCGTCATAATTAATATAGCAAGAAAAAGTAAGGGTAAAGTGGTAAAAGTGTATTCCTTAAAATGAAAGTTTAGAAATAAAACAAATAAAAGCCAGACAATTATTTAGGAATGGATGGAGTATAATTCGTTTATGAGCATTGCTATTAACACCACCATTTCCTCTTAATACACTCATTTACTTAATACACCCACCCCACTAATTTTACACCAACAAAATTTCTAAATACACCACCCAACATTTCCTATTTTACCCCTCTCACGTAACTCATTATTTCTTTCCCAATACACCCACCATATATCATCACACCCCACTCTATTACTCAATACACCACCCATTTCAAACCCAATTTCAATTTCTAACACCTTACCCTCCTACACCGTTGTTAACATCAAATTTCAAACACAACACCAACAACACCGTTGTATTTCAAACTCTTACAACCCAGCTTTATGCAAGGAAGAAGGAAGCCAGGAAGAAAGAAGAAGAAGAGAAGAAGAAGAAGAAGAAGAAGCTTCACCTTGATTTCACGAAGTAGAAGAAGACCAAATTCAAACAATGAAGAAAGCCCTAGGTATGAAATTCTTCTACTTTTTAAGTTAAAATGGTTTCAATTTGTATGCTGGGTTTTAACAAAGTTATAAGTCATAACTGATCGAAGGAAATTCGGGTCTGGTTCTTCGAAAAAAAACGTGGTGTTCGGGACTGGTCCTAGGAACACTGCAGTGGTGTTCGGGGGTAACTCCCGGACACCACAGCAGTGTTCCTAGGACCAGTCCGAACACCACAGTGGTGTTCCATAACGCAGCCCGAACATATAAGGGGTGTTCCACATGTAAGCCCGAACACATGCCCTGTGTTCCTTCAGTTGGCCCGAACACTGCAGCAGTGTTCCACTACATAGCCCGAACACCACTACAGTGTTCTGGACTCTCGCCCGAACACCACTGAGGTGTTCTATTGGTGTTTCCCGAACAGTGTGTGGTATTCCTTCATACCTTCCCAATTTCCTCTACATGTTATATTCTTCAATCTCTGCTGATATATATTGTGATTATTGCAGGTAAATTAGCAAATGTCTACGAAAGAAGAAGACCCACTGCTTCAAACAGAAGAGAAAGAGGTCAGCGTGAACAACAACCGCCTGAGGATCCCCACACGTCTCACCGAACAACAACACTCTCCTATACACATGACGACTATAGTTTTGAAAGAGATCTTTGGTTTTGGAGATAATAGAGTGGAAGATGTTGGAGATGTAGGAGAAGAAAATGTTAGGGAAGAAAGAGAAGACGTGACATATACTCTATTTCCTGGTGGTCCTGTTAATCCATCTCTACTGACTACGTATGAGTCGCACGTAGCACGGTTGATATGGCAGGGGGAAGAGAGAGAGCTTCTCAAGTGCAATAACCATACTGAGAAATTAGTTCAGTGGAGTTGTCGCAGAGATGTATGTCACGCTTTGTGGTTGGACGTTGTCAAAGCGTCCACATTGTTTCGATTAAGGCGAACCTCTTACTTTGAAGTTGACAAAGTATTGGTCAGTGCATTTGTGGAACGCTGGCACCCTGAGACCAATAGCTTCCATCTACCCTTTGGCGAAATGACAATCACATTGGATGATGTATTTTGCCTTACTGGTCTTCCGATCACAGGGACTCCAGTTTTATCAAGACGGACTATTACACCAACATCTACTTTTGATGTTGAGCAGTGGTTGGGAGTTTCATACGCTGAAGCCATAGAAGGAATGCGCGGTGCGAGGGGATCATCTGTTAGGCTAGAGAGGCTTAGGGAGAGGTTTAGTGAAGATGCTATGTCAGATGATCCAGAAAGGCGCGCATTCTCAGCTAAGGCGTATTTATTGTACACCTTAGGTTGTATAATTTTTGCTGATAAGAGTGACACTCGGGTAAATACTTCTTACCTGGAGTTCTTGGTTGAGCTTGATAGTGTTCATACATATGCATGGGAGCCGCCACTTGCTTATCCGTATAGACGCTAGGGCTAGCGTCTAGGATTACAACCAAACAAATGGTGGATATTCCACGTTGTTGGAGGTAAGAAGTTCATATTTTTACTTATTTTCAATATGTTGAAATAAATATTTATTAGATTATGAACGATTATTGTGTCTTCTTATTGCATTTCACGTAGGCATGGATATACGAACGATTCCCGGTGTTTAGGCCTCCACATAACGTGCAAGATGAGGAAAATCCTCTTGCAAAGAGGTGGCTACCAAAGGGTGGACAAGGAACTTCTACCGAAAGATTAATGTCGGTGTGTGAGGTTCTTGACTCCATGAAACCCTGAAGTGAGTATTAATGTGTTTTTATATACGTGAAAACCTCGTGTCAAATATACATGTTGTAATTTTTTTTTTTAAATTGTTACAGTTATTTGGAAGCCATATACCGAGACGGTGAGACAACATTTTCCGTTCCACGATCTCGTATTACCATGGATGCATCTCGGAAACACCATTGTGGAGCCATATCATCCTGATCGAGTACTGAGACAGTTTGGATATGTACAGACAATTCCATACGTCCCTATTGCTCCCGGTGTCCCCAGAAAGAAAACCCAACAGACTGCGGCGATATGGGGGGTACTTGTCAAGTACTTTGTACAATGGGATAGTCATGTGTTATCGACGACGAGACTTGGTCGACTGCCCGACCAGCAGACAGTGTGACCCTTCATATCTTGAATGGTATTACACACATTCACATCCCATAGTTCAAGACCCCGACCGTCGGTCCGCCTACGTCGAACGCAGTGATACGCTCCGCTAGATGCTTGGGACATTGTCGATCGCACGGGGTTTAATGCAACCGATGGTGCAACGATTGAGAGCCGGAGACCGATCTATCTCCAGGGAAGAGTTTGAGTCGGTGATCCTACGAGCATATGATGCATTAGGAGGTCCAGATGATGAGGGACCATATCGGCAGACCTTCGCAACTGCGTCTAGTCGTAGGAGGAGAAGTGTTAGTTGAAGTTGACTATTGTATTATGTATTTCAATTTGGATATTGTTGTATTTAAAGACGATGTTATTGTATTATGCACATTGGTAGTCATGTGTTACTATTATTTCTTTTGATGGTATGCATTTTGTATTAAAGATTGATTTACTTATAAGTTAAATGACATAAAAGCAAAATATTGATTTACAACACAAATTGATTCACATAATAAGCAAAGGATATGCGTCTACAACACAAGTTGATTTATAAAAGTAATGAACATATTGATTTACAATGAAGCTAATCTAAAGAGATAGTCGCGGCGCGACCGATAGCGGTTCCCACACCGTCACTATACAAATTAAGTCGGTCGCCAATCCAATTTTTCCAACATTTGCACATTGAAGTCGATATGTATTCCATTTATCTGCGACGGGTGGTAATGGACTCCCCTCGCGCAAGAACACCTACAAAATATACTACCTATCAATATCATGGATATATATAACATAAATAACTTCAGATAATATCTTTGATATGGTGTGTACCTGAATATAATGATCATTATTCACAAATCTAATACATATCATCTGTGGATCACTTGGGATTGGGGTTCTTAAGGGCAAATACGTCATCGGAATTTGTAAATCCAAACACACGAGCGCAACATTGAAAGTCGATGCGACCAAATGACCCATTTCTGGCAAACAAAACCAGTGTTCCTTAGGTGCTGGCTCCTTGTAGTAGTCTAGAATCTGCAACACTTCTTCAACGCGACCATGTTCAATGAACACATTGTTGTATAACTCTTGGTTGGTAGTCAACTCGTGATGAAGTGCTCCTCTAATCCTACCCCACGATTCCTCTGTGCGGCCAAGTTGGTCTGCTACGGCACGGAATCCACAATGACCATCACTTTTAACATTTTTTGTCTCTACAATCCAATTGTGCAAATGGGATGGTAGTTGTTGGATAAAACCACTCGTAGTCGCGATTCGAGTCCTTTGCCGGACAACCTATTGAAAAAAGATGTATCAATTCTTTGTTTCGTTAGTGTATAACCAGGTTTTTTCTATCTTAAAAAAGGATAAAAAAAATACCTGTTTCTTCTTTGGCTTAAGTGTCGGTGTCGAACTGAGGGTAAGAGGTTGTTTAATGGACGGACCAACTTCGTATGCAATCTCTTCGCATGGTGAACAGCTATCTTCTATGGACTGGACATACTCAAACTTACTCGGATCCCGTTTGGTTGACTTGTCTTTTTTAGTCTTTACAGACTTAGGACGACCACGAGTCAACACTTTCTGTTTTTCAACGGGATGAGTAAGTGATGTCGTTGGAGGTTGATTTATTTCAGTCAATCTCTTTAAGATTAACAACCTCTCGGTCTCAGGTGCTTGATCCCACTTGGACGATAGCTCAACAATTTCTTGTTTAAATCGGCTGCCCATTTCTTCGACAATTCCAGGATCTTCTACCTTTGGAGGTATGATATCTAATTTTCTCCAAAAAGGCGTCAACCTTATCAAGTGGAATTGGCATGTCCGATCTCTTATATTCGTCAATCTCATGACCACAAGGCAGCTCGCATCTCTTTCTCGATACACCCACACGAGGGTCTACACCATGTTCACCAATAGCGCTCAATTCATCATAGATCAAGTTCAATCCATGCATCGAAACCATCCTCGCAGCTCTCTAAATACAATTGATTTGTATTTATCTTTGGACAACATTTTCTCTTCTCAAAAGACTGTTTGATTGCTGTGTGTGAAGTCTCAATGAGGGTGTGAATCTGTCGCCAACACGTCTCAAAGTTACCCTGGCTCGAGCCAAGCTGTCTTTTCAACAATGCATGTTGACTCTCCACCCTGAAATACAAGTTACAACCTTATTAAGTATATATCTAACAAAATATATAAAACAATAAAATATACACCGATATTAAAATGATAGATACCTATTTGTTGTGGTATTGTCGAAATGCATGACTGTATCCGTCCACAAAGACACAAATCTTTCCTTGTATGGCATCAACCATTGCTCCATGACATATTTAACGGCTAGTGGATAATCTTTGAAGTCCGACTGGAGTCTTTGTAGCAAGGCATCATAATTTGCCGCAGTATCTGTGAGAACCAACGTATTCCAATGCATAGAAAAACAATCTCATTTATCCTTCACACGGAATAATTTCTTGCAATTTGCCAAAATATTCTTGTTAATGTGCCACCGACAAAGGAAATGTCTCGAGTCGGGAAATATTTTCTGAATTGCATTCATTAGACCAAGTTCTCTATCCGTAACAATCACGTGGGGTAGAGAGAATTGGTCCATCAATCCTTTTAAGACTGTCAGCGCCCACGTATAGTTCTCTTCCCGCTCGAACTCCAAATACGCGGCGGCAATATAAAATGTCATTTGCGTCGAGGTGACACCAACAATTTCCAACAAAGGTAACTTATACCTGTTTGTCTTGTATGTACAATCCATAAATAGGACTCTCGGAAAACATCGCAATAAATCAACGCTCGTTGGGTGAGCGAAGAAAATATTCTTGACAACGTCGGTCTTCTCACAGCGAATGTGATGATATAAATATCCATGCTCATTCAACTTGAACATAAGCTGCTGCATTTGAGATCGACCCTGACGCTATACAACTCTATTTTGCAACCGAGCATTGTAGATAGTCCTTATTGTGGACTTATTATCTACAAAATTTTCTTTTAACCCAAACAAAATGTCCTTGGGTTTACTATTTGTGTGAGACAAATTAATGACAAAGTCTTTCTCCTTGGGTGATAATCGACCAACATATGAGTGGCCCTCCAAATAGTCTGCAGTTGGATGATTGTGGACACCACATTGAACATCCAATGCCCAAGGTACATCAGCTGATATTTGTCTACCCTTCAACCGAAATGGACAACCACACTTCTTCGTTCCAGTTTCTCTTTTCCTCTTTGATTTGCTCACAACGTCCTTTTCCATGGTAGCTTCTTCGTTATTTACTTCAGACAACTTTCCAGGCTTCTTGAATTCACGGTAATTCCCACTACGTTCACATGCCAGAACTAACCGAGCTCTTTTTTTACACGACCCACTATCGAATCTGATAATTACAATCACCATTCCATGTTCCTTTCCCGTCACACGCACCCAATCAAACAATGCATCACGAGATGTAAACATTTCATACGTCGTGAACACATTTGTGTAATCCATAACGATATCTTGAACGGGTTCAATCTCCTTAATAACGGCGCAACACTACCCCTAGACAACATGTTTGAATCCTGTTTACAACAAAAGAAAATTTTCAACAAAACATATCCTGAAAAGTTACTGTTCGGTAAGGGGTTATGGAACACCATAGTGGTGTTCGGGACAGATGCTGGAACAAATGGGTGGAGTTCGGGACAAGCTATAGAACACCATAGAGGTGTTCGGGAACCACCTAACGAACATCACTGTGGTGTTCGGGACTACCTCAGGAACATCACAGTGGTGTTCGGGCGGTGCGATGGAACATATCAAGTATGTTCGGTACGTGGTCACCGAACACCACTGTGGTGTTCCATAGACCAGTCCCGAACAAAAACGACGTCCCAGTATGTCCGAAATTTAAAAAAAAATGGATTGAAAACTTGAAAACGGTAGAGAATACTTACATCAATGGTCTGCTTTACTTCTTTAGTATCCATGTCTGATTTTTGTTGCAATGTGGTTGCTTTACGTCGTTCGTGGGTAATGGGAGTTTGATATGAGATGGTAAGTTGAAGTTGTAGTTGAGTTTGGAAGTATGGATGTTGTGAGTTTGGCTTTGGATGCTAAACTGGGTTTGAAGTTCTTGAGTTTTTGAGAGAGTTTGGCTTGGTCTATTTCCTGGGTTTGAAGTTTGAGTTCACAGCGTAATACGTTATAGCCGCTTGTTATGGAGGAGGGTGTATTGATGAATTGGTTGGTGGTGTATTTAGAAGTTTAGGTGGTGGTGTTTTGGTGGTGTATTTAGAGGTTTGGGTGGTGTTTTAATATTTAGGGTGGTGTATTTAGTAAAAGAAGGGTATTTATGTCTAATAATATAATGGCATTTTTGTAATTTAATTGGGGGTGTATTAAGAAGATTGGGTGGTGTTAATAGCAATGCTCTTCGTTTATTAGATTTTTGTTTTCTTTACTCTTATTGTTTGATAGTCAACCTTCAGTTGGCTTGAACCACGAAACCGAACATGGATTATCAAACTAAACTATGAAATTAACCCGACAACATTTCCAAACTGGACTTGGATGCCCCAACCGATCATACCAAATAGTAAAGTCTTTTAGATCAGTAAACTTGTGGTTTACTATCGCATGTATTTCATTTATGCTAACTTGTGTATAGTACAAACCGAAAAAAATGCATATGACTTTTCTAGTATACATTTGTTACCCGACACAATACTTGTAATGCATAGACATTCAATATACTCTTCATTTACTGTCTCAATATGCATATCACCCGATATGCATGTGAATAACACGACATTTTAAATTGTTTCAAATTGAATGATAAAAATGAAGAAAAAAAAGTTGTATATTTTTATTTTACTTTTTTTAAGACAATAGAAGAACTTATATAAAACACAAACCAATTGTACACTCTTCTTGATTACATAATGTATATTTTGTGCATTGTTAACTAGGTATTGGCGCTGAGGATGATCCACATGTCTCCTATGAATCAAATAGAATAATGAGTGGTGATGTGCATATTTTGGACCCTGGCTAAAGTGTATGGGTTTTACGCAAACAAGTGGGCCCAAAAAAAATAGAGACCCGGTCCATGCATGTATATATATACCCCCTCATATGCCAACCCTAGGTATATCATTCTTTATACAGAGAAAGTATAGAATAGTCTCTATTCAATAATGGTTATATACTGATAAACACGCTGGAGGTTTTGGCGGAGAACCCTCCCCGCCCCTCTCACGGTTGTTTCTTTTGACAGATACACAAGCCAGATATCCAAAAATCCTAACTACGGCAATGATCGGAACGGCACCCCCGATACGCCCAATATTTTGTGTAACATCAGTTGGTTCCGTTGCCAGAAACGAGATTGTGATCCTCGGCCATGGAGGATTTCCATACTACGATGGTGTATTTCAAAACACCACTTCTATTTAGTCACAAATGAGAATATTTCTTGCACGGATTCAAGCATGCCGCGAGGAGTACCAAAATAACAAATTATGGAGAAAAACCCAAATGGCAATCGAGTGGGATTTAGTTTTCAAAACTGTCGCCTCCAACCAGCATGAGCAGCAGTGAAAAGACGCGGATGAAATTGTGCCAACAGTTACTTACGGTTGGCTCACTTTTTACACTTCTAAAGACCCACGTTCTCCTTTTACAAAACAAATCACAAAGGCATAGCTTATGCCTTTTATCGAACAATTGGTGGGCTAGTCTAAAGGCAGAATGAATAAAGCCATCAACGAGCATCTATCTCTCAATTTCCTATCCACGAGAAGGGTATAGCTCAGTTTAGACCCATGTGTTTATTAAAGGGTAAATTACACATAACCCCCCTCAATTATGGGTCAAGTTTGATTTTTTCCCATCAACTACCAATTGAAGCAGTATGCCCCCTTCAACTATAACATTTTCTTAAATTGCACCTTCTATTTAGACACCGCGGTTTGAATTCACCAAATTTATCCATCAAAGACTCACGTCACTATATGTACGTATGATTTTTACCATAATATTCAAAATAAAGATAATAAATTATTTTAAAAACCATCTTTATGTACAAAGAGGGTATTAGAATAACAAGGGTAATATAGTCAATTGAAACACCAAAAGAGCACTGTGGTTAAAAAGAATGTCTAAAGATGGTCACATGAGTCTTACGTGAGCATTTTACATCAACTCAAATGATAATGCCTAAAAAAAAGTTATGATTAAAGAAAATGATATAGTTAAGGGGGGCATATTGTTTCAATCTGTAGTTGAGGGGGACAATTCAAATACAACGCATAATTGAGGGGGGTTGTTTGTAATTTACCCTTTATTAAATGTGCAAATTTGTGATGAGCTAGCCAAATGATACAAGCATTACATGGGTACAAGTAGTTTCTAGAAACAAGGTTGCCCACTCGCTCACATTATTCGATGGATAACCCATATCGATGAGTACGGAGCATCAAATAAACACTACAGGGGATTGTGTCCTCTCCAGATGACGCAGAAGAAGATAAAATTACCGCCAACGGAGAGCCAATGCGCCTACACGCGTCGCAACCCGAGGAAGCATGCTCGGTGAAGACTGTTAGTGGGCAACGAAAATCGTAAGGAAGACAGCGAGTTGACTGGCAAGTACTCGTTCGTATCGTCAATTATTGATGCGGAAGAGATCACATATCTCCACGCATGGACGCAAGAAGTTGTGTAACGTTTCATAGCCTTCATACATGCGCATCCCACGCCCTGCATGTTCTGTCGTCAGTTACAATGGCCAGGGAGTTACAAACATGACCTATTATTAATGGGCAGTAATAAACACATCCCTTTAACTACAGGAAGTTACAAGTGAGTCCTCCATTACTAGGCAGTTGCAAATTGGTCCCTTCAATGCTGGGAAATTAGAGCTTGGTCTCTTAACTATTAGGCAGTTACAGTTTGATCCCTTCAATGCAGAGCAGTTATAATATGGGCCATTTACTGCTGAATAGTTACAGCTTGGGCCCTTAATTGTTGAACAGTTACAAATAAACCCCTCTAATATCCAGCAAGCTATGTTAAGTTCCTTCAAATTTGTAAACGAGCCTTGTTAAACTTCATGGTCGATTCAAATGGAATTTAACGATCAAATAAAATGAACCTTGCGGGTCGAGGTCAAAGCTCAAACGAACCTTATAAGTCGATGTCAAAGCTCAAACGAACCTCACAGATCGAGGTCAAAGTTCAAACGGACCTCCCAGTCGAGGTCAAAGTTCAAATGAACCTCGCAGGTTGAGGTCAAAGTTCAAACGAACCTCGCAGGTCGAGTTCAAAGTTCAACAAACCTCGCAGGTCAAGGACACAGTTGAAACGAGCCTTACAGACCAAAGTCAAAATTTAAGACTCGGCAGGCCAGAGCACTAATACAAACACTGCTCATCAAAAGCGAGACATCGAAACTTTGGCAAGTTCGAAGTGGACAAGAGTCAATAGTACTCCTCACCCTCGAGATGAATCTCGAGGAATAAAGAGTGTGAGGCTTCTGATGTGCATATTTTGAACCCGGGCTAAAGTGTATGGTTTTCATGCAAACAAGTGGTCCAAAAAAAATAGAGGCCTGGCCCATGCGGGTATATATATATACCCTCCCATATCAACCCTAGGTACGTCATTCTTTATAAGAGAAAGTCTAAAATAGTCTCTATTCTATAATGATCATACACTGATAAACACGCCGGAGGATTTTGGCGGCGAACCCTCCCCCTCTCACAATTGTTTCTTTTAACAGATACATAAGCCAAATATCCAAAAATCTTAGCTACGACAACGATCGGAGCGGCACCCCTTATATGCCCGATACTTTGTGTAACATCAAGAGGAAGTCTGTTTACACGAGTCTAATGGTTAAAGATAGCCATTATAAGCATGTTTTAATTAGTGATAAAGATACTAATTATTGTACATTTTTTCCATATAAATTTAGATGGCAAGCATGTGATTGGTTAGATATTACATGACTCATACAATATCACTCTTTAACAAATCACATGTTTAACACTTAGATTTGTATAAAAAAAATTACAATAATGTTTGTATCTCTATCATTTCCCTATTTTAATTGCGCAGAGCTCTACAATAATGCAAATTGTATAATCGAATTCACTTCAAAGAATAGAGTAGAATTAGTTGGTCAAGCTTCATGATTTTTAAATAAAATTTCATTATTTTGTTCGGCCACAAGAAGGCATGAGATCAGTTTGGTGATATTGATGTTGTACGAGCATATTCGAGGCATGAAAAGTGAAGAATGTTTTCTCTAATATATTATGATCAGTAACATTATCTTCGAATAATTTTAAATGTGAGCTAATTTAAATATTGCAGGATTATACTTACTTTAAATTTTAAAATCATGTAACATAAATATATCCATTAGTAATGTACTTTTGGGAGAATAGCGATTTTTTTTTATCATATCTTTTTTTTTAATTTTTTTAGAAAAATGAGTTGATCTTTTACGGTAAGATACTCCATCTTGAACCCTTCGTGGACATGCTGTCAAAGAAAAATCATCGAAAACATAATTTCCTATCTTAGTGGTCTCTCCAACACCAATGCATTTAAGACTCAAGATAAGTATATTACCCGTTATATCGAGAGCTAAAAATCTTAGCTTCATGAGATTCAACGTAATAAGCTTAAAGACAACTTAACAGGAAAATATAGAAGTCTTACCAATATCGTTCTACTTAGACTGCTATACGTCTGGATGAAAATTGTACAATGAAGTCGTGCACGTGTTATAAAAGATATAAAAGGAAGTGGATAGTTTTTATTTCTGAGGTAGTGTATAATATAAGCTATGGGGAGAGTACAAGAAAAAGAGTAGTATATAAGAGATTTCTGAGGTAGTCAGGAATGAAAACATGAGTCTACTATTTTCTGTAGGTCGATAATAGCTTCCTCTATAAGCTTTGTGAAGATTCCCTTATAAACTTCCACCGTAAGTCTCGTGAAGCTTTCCTTGTAATTTGCTCAAACTTTCATTGTAAGCCTTGTAAAGATTTCTCAGTAAGCTTTCCTAAAATTTCCCCTAATGTGAAGATTCCTCGGTAACCTTTGTCGAAGCTTTCCTTATAAATCCCGTAATTTGGCCTCTTTTGTAATTTCTCATTAGTTGACTTCTAGTAAAAAAGGACGTCCACAAATCACAATAGGTTAAGTCATTGTCTGTGTTTAATTGGATTAATATATAATTTGGTCCTTGAACTTTTCATTTTTTAGTGATTTGATACTCAATCAATAAAATTTTTTAATGTGGTCCTTAAACTCAACATTTAAAGCCTAATTGGTCCATACAGTCGTTACCTTTAACAGCAACGTTAAGTTTTTTTAAAAATGTCAATTTTACCCTCATTTGTGACTGACTGGGATGCTTAGATGGATTTGTTTCATTTGGCGAGAATAACTATGGGCTTAAAAGATAACGACGGTACAAATATGTACAAAAAAGACCTAATTCTTGCATTTCATTACTTAAAGCTTCAGTCATAAGATATTAATGTTAATATTTGTATATATTTTTTTGTACAAATATAGTTGCCCAAGCTATATTGTACAAATATGTACTTCATGCGTCCCTAAATTATTATCTTGTTTGTCCCGACACATGAATTAAGAAAAATCAATTGACTTAATTATTAATATTGGTATATTGTGTTATTTTCTTTAATGCCCATGTATATGTGGTCCATAATTAAAGTAGGAAGAAAAAGTAAAGGTAAAATGATAAAAGTAATGTCTTAAAAAAGAAAGTTTCAAAACAAGATAATTATTTAAGGACGAACGAAAAAAAAAAGGAAAAAAATAATTTAAGAACGGACGAAAAAAAAAAAATTTAGGGAACGAGGAGTACATATTTTTTAGTTAGAAGTCAAAACCGTAGATTGATTTTCTGATAGCTGGAAGAGTAATAACTATGGGCTAAAAAGGCCTAGTTCTTCATCTGTACAAGCACACAATCTCTAGCTATATATAGTCCAAGTCATAAGGCCAAGTCCAAATTTGTTCAACAATAGAGCCATGTCCAGGTCCAAAATTTTGGCCAATTCTAGTATGGTCCCCCATCCCATACCACAACAAATATTCTAATTAAGATAGAAATACAACATCTTACATGGGATTCCAAGTAGCGGCTAAGCCAAGCCAAAAACACTCCCCATATGCACAGTATGGTGTGTGTATATATATATATATATATATATATATATATATAAGTAATGCTATAGATATCTAAAGAGTATTAAATTTCGTACACTAAATAATATATCAGCTGATGTGGCACAAAAAATAAAAAATAAAATTATAATTAATATATCACACTAACTGACACATCATTTGATACAAAAAAATTCAATACTCGTACTCATAGCATTACTCTATATGTATATACACATTAGATTGTCGGTTTGATTTCTCTCTCTCTCTCTCACATGTGGTTAGATAGGAACAACTAGGAAGCTAGCTACCTACATACTAAAGCTTTGGTCTTACCAAACCATAAATGCAACTTAAGTGTATCAACAAAGAGCAACATTAACATCTTTTAAAAAGTTCCTAAATAGATTGCTTCCCCCACCTGAAAAAGCAACACTTGTTTAAACAAGTTTTATTGAACTGGTCTTGCTAACAAGTGTTCTTACGAAACTCGTTAAAAAAATTTTATTAAAATTTTTTGACATCAAAAATCTTTACTAATGCACTGGGAATTATTTTCAATGTATCGGAGATAATTTTCGATGCACATATTTCTATTAATGAAACTTTAATAAGTGTCGCAGCAAAAAAATTATATAAAAGTGTCTGATTGAGACTATCTCTCATCTAGTGCAGTCACTATTCTCGTAATCGATTACATAAGTAGTATCTTATGTATGTAATGTAATAACTAATAATCTCTGAGTGGAAAGATCACATGACAACTCTCTCTCTCTCTCTCTCTCTCTCTCTCTCTCTCTCTCTTTTTATATTGTGGGGTTGGAGAAAACATACAATAACAACCCCAACTGAGAGAGGTAAGGTAAGTCCAACCAACTGGGACCCACTAAGACATTTGTAGATTTAGAGATGACATTAGGCTTACTTGCCCCAAATTGTAATTGAAAAAATTAGAATAAGGCTTACTACCCCATGAATCTGATTTCACATCCTAAGAGGGTTTTGAGCTCTAAAACCCTCACTTAAAAGCTCAAGAAAAACGATAAAAGAAACATATCTGAGGGACACATACCAAGATTTATGTAGGAAAAACATGCTCAACTTAGCTGTAGACAAATTGCAGGGAAAACGGAAACGATTTAGAGAAACCAGATAAAATTCTTCCAGTAATAGTTCGTACAAATGAGAAACAAATAGTAATACTAATAGCATTTTGACAGAGGGAATTAATGGAGGGAGAGAAGATAGATAGTAGTAAGAGGACAAAGACAGAAGAAATAAAGAAGGTCCAGTACAACCTCAACTGCCAAGCTCAGGGATTCCTTGGAGTAGCATTAAAGACTTTCTTCATCTCTCTCTCTCTCTCTCTCTGTGTTAGACCTTGTTCACTGCACCACCATCACTCCCACCAGCAATCTAGCAAGCAAGAACAAATTTCTTCAACAGTTATAAGCAGAAAGAGAGTGAAAAGAGATAAACCAACAAGATTTATGAATGCAGAAAGGTGAATTGATTTCTGAATGATTTTGGGGTGTGGGTTCAGGACAATGGGTTACGGGTCTTGGATCCTCCTCATCATCTTCACTCTCATATCTTTCCATTATGCCCACTTTCTCATTGTGGGTGACTCATTGAATGCACACAAGCTTTTCAATACTCATGGCCTACTAGAAGTGTATTACAAGGGGGAAAGTGGTGGGGTTAGGAACGGCATTCCCATTGAGAAGTTCTCCAGGGAGGATGGGAATCAAGAAAATAAGCCCTTTTTCTTGGAAAAGTTCAGAACTTTGCTTGGGCTCAAGTTTAAGTTTAACCAAAGAAGAGTACCATTTAATGGGGATTCTCAATATGTGTCTCCCTCACCGTCTCCATTACCTTCGGTTAAAGCGCCTGCTCCGGCACCAGCACAGCCTGTTCATGTGCATTCCCATGCTCCGTGGCACAAGCACCATTGGATCCCACCGCCTCACAAGATTCACAAGGAGAAGAGAGATAATGGAAGAGTTCAAAGAATTCTTGTAGCAGTTCTTGTTTCAGCTGGAGCTACCTCTATACTGTCTCTCATTGGGCTCTTCTGGGGTTGCAGGAAATTCAGAAAACAAAGGAAGAGTTCCAAGTATGTGAATTCTCAAAATTCAGTTAAAAAGGTAACTTCTGATCCAGGTCCTGACATGTTTTATCTTGAATCAATAGGGACTGCTTTAGAGCCACAATCATTTTGTTTAAAACAAAATTTGGAAACAATAAACACATCTTCGAGTCAAAACTTGTCAATATGGGCATTGAATGAAGTAGAAGAACCAGGAAAGAAAGAATTCATAAAAACCGAATTAGAAGAAGTTAGCTGTTCTGCTGTTGGAGAAATTGTATCTGTTCATGACTCGGTAGAATCAATCAAGAATGAAGCTGTTGAGAAAGTAATTCCTGTGGAAGCTTATTATTCGTCTGATGATGAATCAATCAAGTATGAAGATGTTGAGAAAGTATTTCCTGAGGAAGCTCATCATTCATCTGATGATGAATCTTTCCATTCTTTCTGCAATTCACATTCCTCCAATCCGCGGCTTTCTAATGTTTCTATGGGTAGTCTTAGCGACAAATCAGAAATTGTATCCCCAAATTTGTCAAAGGCATCACCTTTTTCAGTACCCTCCCCAGTAAAATCAGCAAGTCCATTGCCACCACCTCCGCCTCCGCCGCCACCACCTCCTCCGCTACCACGTGTACACATTTCTCCTTCTTACTCTACATCTTCTTCAACACGAATGAAATCTAAAGCTTCCAGTTTTTCTGCATTACCAAATGTATCATCTCCTAGGAATTCGGACTCTTCCTCAGGGTCAAACCAAACCCCAAAGACTGATTTGCCATTATCCCCTCCTAACCCACCAAAGCCTCCTGTGGGAATTCCTCCACCACCATGTCCCCCACCATTTTCAAAATGGAATACAAACTCTCTGAGAGGCCCACCTCCTCCACCATCTCAGTTTCCTCAGCATACACCATTGGGAAAAGATGGAGCTCCACTGCCAAAATTGAAACCGCTCCATTGGGATAAAGTTAGAGCTGCATCAGACCGCTCGATGGTATGGGACAAGCTAAAATCAAGCTCGTTCGAGTAAGCTATTTCGTTTCCTTGCTAATAATCACGTCACCTTCACTTAATCATTCCTTCTATTTTTAAAGTAAGAAAACTGACGGAAGATGGATCAGGTTTGACGAGCAAATGATCGAGTCACTGTTTGGTTACAACCTACAAAATTCTATGAAGAATGAAGAAGCAAAGAGCAAAAGCCCTTCTCCAAGCAAGCATGTCCTCGAGCCGAAGAGGCTGCAGAACATAACTATCCTCTCGAAAGCTCTCAACGTGACTGCAGAACAAGTCTGCCATGCATTGATTCAAGGTACAAGTTATAGAGATTCAAAGTCTGCTCATATGAATTGCGAATTTGATATAAAGTTTTTCAAGAGACATAGTGCTCTGTGATTATTACTTGTGGAGTCATAATACAGAAGCCCTTTTACTTGATAATGCATATAGTTAATTTTCTCTATTATTGTATATTTGACTACAAACAGGGAACGGCTTGTGTTTGCAACAACTGGAAGCACTGAGTAAGATGGAACCCACCAAGGAAGAAGAGGGGAAACTCACTAGCTATAAGGGAAACTCCAATGAATTGGGTTCAGCAGAAAGATTTGTTACAGCAATGCTTAAGATACCTTATGCCTTTCAAAGGATTGAAGCTATGCTTTATAGAGAAACTTTTGAAGATGAGGTAGTTCATCTCAGGAAGTCTTTCTCAATGCTAGAGGTAATCAAATAAACTTCTTGGTTGTCAATACCAAACCTACTTTTTTGCATTAATTTTTCTAGAAGGCAAAATGGAAGCTACATTCTGTGTACACTATAACATCTCAAACTACGAGCCCTAATGATGTCTGAACTATTTTAAAATGATTTTTTTATTGCATTAGGAGGCCTGCAAGGAACTTAGATCAAGTCGTCTCTTCTTAAAGTTACTTGAAGCAGTACTCAAAACGGGAAACAGGATGAACGTTGGTACAATCAGAGGAGGAGCAAGAGCATTCAAACTCGACACCCTCCTTAAACTTTCTGATGTAAAAGGGACCGATGGGAAGACCACACTACTTCACTTTGTTGTCCAAGAAATGGTTCGGTCAGAAGGGATTCGAGTGTCAGAGAGTATTATAGGGAAGATCAATCAGAAAAGTAGAAAAAATGTTGAAGATAGAGAAGAAGAATACAGAAGAATGGGCCTAGATCTTGTTGCCGGCTTGAGCACTGAGCTATGCAATGTAAAGAAGACTGCCACCATAGATTTGGATGTTCTTGCAAGCTCTGTCTCAAACCTATCAGATGGAATGACTAAGTTGCAACGTCTCATTAGCAAGGATTCATCTATGGAGGAAAAGACGGGGAACTTTGCAAACTCAATGAAGGCTTTCCTGATATATGCTGAGAGAAATTTAAAGGAGTTGCGGGAAGATGAACATACAGTCCTGGTTCAAGTTAGAGAGATCACGGAATATTTTCATGGGAATGTGAGCAAAGAAGAAGCCAACCCACTTCGAATCTTTGTGATTGTCAGAGACTTCTTGTGTATGTTAGATAATGTTTGTAGAGAACTTAGGAGCTTAAAAGTCCCAAGTAACCCGAACCCACTAGCTCCGTTCCGATAGACTAGATGGCTTGGCATGTTTATAAATTGTAAATTCCATTTCTTCACGAAATGGAGATTTGTGTAATATCTTCTCAATTTTTATGGAAAGTTTTGAAATGTAACTTCACTTCACCGCAAGGCAATTCATACACACCATTGCAATGTTTTTTCATTAGGCTAAATGTTGACCCCGATGCCGTCAATGTGCCTGTACCAAACTTGTGTCCGCTGCAAGCTGCTCTATTCATCACGCGTAAGTGTGTAATTTCGGCTATTGCACAAAAAGAAAAGAGAAAAAAAATCTTAAACAAAACAAGATAAAAAAAAAATCTTAAACAAAACAAGATACAGCATTCACTTGATAATTGTCTTACACTCCAAGTCAACTACCAAAGGGAGAGTTTATAGCCAGTCAAACCAGTACTAATTAGAGTAAACCAGTAGAAATAGTTACAGTAGACGAGAACATTCCACTACATTTCACAAGATGGGTTAATGGTCCATGGCCTTTTCATACACAATATGTTTGTATGTTTATGTTTGTTGTGTATTCATATCATCCCTACCTAATTTTCCTTACTTAGAAGTGTTTTGTTCACAGGCTGCACTTACAGAACAAATATTTCCACCCATAGAAGTAATAGTAGCTGATATCAGCAGCATCCACATAGAGACAACTCTTTTACCAAGAAAATCAACATCTTCCTATATGAATCTTCTGCTGTTCAGGAGTCAACTTTGCTAGATTTTGACATATTCCTATTCAAGAAAATCAACATCTTCCTATATTTTTGAAGTAATCATTAAATACTCCCCCAATGGTTGATATAATAGTAACCACTGATGGTTATATTTTTTAAGTAACCATTGAATACTCCCCATATATATATATATATATATATATATATATATATATATATATATAGACCCACTTTTTAAGTCTCCTTCTCCAGTTGATTCTTTCACTTTTAAGTTTTACCTTAAACAAAGTTTCTCCCTTTTTTTTTCAGTAAGCCAAACTTCTTTCCATGAGAGAATATCAAATTGTTAACATTTCTCTTCTGAAAGCTATAGTTGATTTGAACCTTGCGAACAATCTGATCAAATTTCCCATGAGATAGGAAAAAGGACAATTGAATATATTCATTTTGGTTCTTCCTCCCGGTACCAAATCCCTTAGCTTGAATAAGTTTATTTCAAAGTCTCTTTCTCCAGTTGATATTTCATCAGTGGCCTTCTGAAAACAGAATTTTCAAACATACTAAAGGGAAATAGTTTTGAAAATTCAATTTAATCGTAACACCAAGTTTGTTCCATAATAAGCTACAGGTCAAAACTACAAACACAATATCAACTTATAGGGTTAAGACTGCATTAATTAGTTTCTTCTTTAGACGCGCCGCCCCCCCCCCCCCAACAAACAATCACAGGCGCATTGTACACTGTGGTGTCCTTTCTAAAAGGTCATAAATTTCTTCTGTCATAAATAATATATACTGTAAAAAATAGTTACTTTACCCCACTAAAAAAAAAACTTCAAATTTTCTCTTTTATGACAATGGAAGATTTGGGATAAGATTGAATGTACTTTGTCAAGAATTTGACCAAAACCCTTTGACTCATAAATCATAATGAAGTTATAAATATCATTGTCATAGTCTCATAGACTCATAGCAATTCACGTTATAAAGCTCTAAATAATTACCATACCAGTTTCTCACAATTATGTATACTGTTTTCTAAAGTACCCTAAATTCCTCCCTCCGTAGAGTATGCCAAAATCCTTCATGGAAAAAGATAGGAGAGAAGAAAAAAAACAATGTTGAGCATTTCTCTTTTCAAAAATATAAACCAGATTTTAGCTACATTTTGAAACTTGTGATGAATTTCTCCAAATTTTCCATGAAATGAAGAAATACATTTTGAAAACACCCAGCACAGCAGACAATTCAATTTGGTCAGCAAAATTTAAGCCAAAATGAGAAGAGTGGCTGGCATACAAACAATAACACAAACAAGTGGAAGGCAACTGCTCTAAGTAAAAAAAGAGTTAATTTTTCCTTAGATTTGGGTTCAGAATAATGCATTCATTGATTTGGGGGGTTTATGAGAGAGAGAAGGTTACCTCCTCGAGCGCAGCACATTGTAGTAGGCATTTTTCTGAGTCGTGGGGATTACTTTACTTTGTTTTTTTAATCCCTTTGGAAGTGGGAAAAGAGAATCACTGAGCGGCTGAGTTACGGAAAGTGTTCACAATTTTCCTGTGGAATTTCTCCACCCCCTAATTCATGGAGGAATGCAATGCAGACATTTTGGTGTGATGGTGGCGGTTGTCCAAAAGCCTTGGACAAAAGGTCAGCCCCAGTGACTGTCCCATTTTACAAGTCACCCTCTTAATTAACACCCACAAAATCTTCCTTTTAGTTCGTGTATTACAAAAATATAATTATAAATTTTAATTTAAATATTTTTTTGTATTCTTTATTTTTAGATTTTTTTTTTTAAAAAAGACTAATTATTGTTTGCAGTTCCTACCAAACATAGCAAAAGCTGTTCGGTAAGGGGTGTCGAACAACCATCGTGATGTTCGGTCAGGGGTGTCGAACACCGCTATGAGTATTCGGTCACACAGTACCAAACAATTTAAAAAAAAAGTTCATCAATCAAAGGCAACGATGGAGACATGAATTCATATATTTTTGAAAGTGAGTTTTGTTAGTAACTATTTATCTCTATAATAAAAGTTATAATTTGATTTTCGTATAATTAATTTAGGTTGAATGAAAAAATAATGGAGATGTGAACACGATGAGGAAGGAGGGAGGAAGAAGGAAAGAGATAAGGGGGAGAGAGCGGGCTTGACTGGGAGATGTGAGGAGGAGGAAGGAGGGGAAGTTAAAAAAAAAAAAGAGGGAGACAGGGTAAAATAGAAAAATTAGGGGTAGAAAATTTAGGAGGGAGGTGTTAATAGCAACTCTTCTCTCTTAATTCTTCCATAATCATTACTTATAATCAAAGAAAATAAAACAAAAATAACTATATGGATTGGGCGGTTGATTTGGTTGGTTATAACGCCCGCCTGTAAAATTGCTTCATAGGGCGGTACAATCCCACGAAACAATTCAATGGACGAGACATTTGATTTCATCTGTAAGTGTAGTATTACTGTTACATAATTTTCAACGAGTATATTTAGTTTACAGCAAATATTAAAGTGTTGTATAATATAACATATTAATACATTGATAATTATATCATACAATACTTTAATATTTGTTGTAAATCAATTAGGTTAGTTTTATCATTTTCCTTTTTCAAACCAAGTTAAATCGTCAAAGTCCAAATTGAAGCTTGCCTTTGGCGGGAAAATAGCTAATCTTCAGCATTTCTGCACTAACCTTTGATTACCCAAAAAGTTCTTGCCTTGGACTAGAAAGTCAACTAGGAGCTGATACATTTTTTTTTTTTTAATCTTCTTTTTGGTTTATCTTTTCTTCAACAAAATAGAGTAATTCTACAGATTTGGTTCATAGCTAGTTTTAAGGTATAGTACAGTACATACATTAGGTAATTATATTGTACAACACCTTAAAGCTAGTTGTTAACCAGATTTGATGCTATATTATTTGCCATTAAAAAAGGGGTAAACTTCAAAAATACCCCTAAACTATGTACGAACATAAAATTCACCCCTGAACTACTAACTTGAGTGAGTTAGTCCATTAGACTCAGCTCCCTTGACGGAGCTAACGGACACATGGAAAGGTCGTCATTGGCCTCACTCAATGATCAACGCTCTCTTTCCCATCTATCAAGTTTTTTACTCTTTACAAAATCTTGGAAACCTAAAACTACGGAGGCACCTCCCTACTTACGGGCTACCTATATACGCATATTAAATAAGTATAATTGAAGATTGAGCAATGAGTATTAAATGATAAGTTTAAGATATTGAAATTTCCATCTACTATAAATCTATCATGCTTATTAACATATTCTTGATTCTCAAGGCCTCTTGTTACATGCTTGTTTTCCTAAATTTTCCAATCAAACAAGGGAAATATCTTCACCTGGGTATGAGCTAATAATCTCCATTTGCAATCTTCTGAGTTTAAAGACATACTCTGAAGCTTCATCCATGGCATCTCTTGATCCTGCCAATGCCTTCTCCAGGTCCTCATTTCTGAGGTAAAATGAGCATATTTGGCTAAGAATATGATCGTGCCTTTCTTCGTACCGTAGTAGTTTTTCTTCAGCACGTTCCAAGGCTTCGCTCACCATCTTTAGTTTCTCTGTTGTAATTCTTTTGATCCCTTGCAATTTTTTCAAGTTTGGCAAACAGAGAAAAAATGATGCAGAGAAGCCGATTATGGCGAAAAGAATGCGGCCGTAATCCATGGAAGTCTCCTGTGAGAACAACATTGAGGAAATACCATACTTGAACAAAGAGGGGTAGCAGATTCTTTGCTTGGCTTGCATATGGGACAAATTTTTGTTTTCTCTATCCTCGTTTACAAGGCCTATGCAGCAGTCATTAATTCAGTTGCTAAAAAGGAAGAAATGTGCTACAACTACCAGAACGAAAAGAAGAAAATGACCTCAGAAAATTTCTAAAAAGATA